>JAQMYL010000004.1:8207213-8226414 GCA_030014365.1 Clarias pachynema | reverse complement strand
TGGTTTTTTTTTTTTCCTCCCCCCCCCCCCCCCCCTTCTAATTAGAGCCTGAGCAAAACCTGCACTAAGTGCAATTCTGAGATAATAGATACAGGAAAGATATGCCTAGCCAGTTTTGCTAACTGCAGTGATAACTATAATAAAAAGAAAAGATTGAAAGAAATTTCTACAAAATATACAGTAGGTTTCAATTTTGATGGAGGTGCACTGCTCAAACCACTTACATTAATATAATTTGTTGTGCATTGTCTAATATGCAGTTAGACGTAAATATTTAAATATTTATAAACCAGGAAAAGATTTCCCAATGAAGTTTGTACTGCCTCTGATGCATTCGTATCTAACACACTCTTTAATATACAATCAATAATAAATCATAATTAAGTTCAATGACTAGGACAATACTATAAATAGAAATAACATTTATGTATTACATGGATTTGCACCTTATCCAGGGTGTACTCCATCTTGTACACTCAGTCTCCTGGGATAGGCTTCAAGCCCGTGTAACCCTGTATACAAGATAAGCCTTATAGAAAATAAATAAATCAATTTATGCTTTATCATAATTGAAGATTAATCCATAAACAAATCCCTTGTTACATAATACTACCAAGAACATAGTGGATGTGTAAAATCACTTACACATAGTCTGTAGTAATAACCTTGCTATCATTTAAGCCTATTAATATAAATATAAATCTCTTTATATTTATATTTAAAATATAAATATATTTTTAAGACAGTTTCAGTTAAATAATTCTTTTGATTGTGTAAAGCTGCAATGCGACGATGACGATTGTTAAAAGCGCTATACAAATAAATTTGAATTTGAAATTTGAATTTGAAATTAGCATAATTTTACACATGCATTTATTTTTTACATCATACTAGAAGAATGTCTCATACTGCATGTTAAAGTTTTAAGTGACAACCTTTATGGCATGCTTTTATGGTAAAGACATGTTTATTTAGCGGTTTTGTTTTTTTTAAGGAGTCTCCACTGTCAGTGTTTTTTAACAGCTGGAGCTACAAGTTGTCCATCATGGAAAAATCATGCCATGAGAAGCTTCAAATTTTAATGTATCTTCAAGAGAAAAAGAAAGAAACTGTCGAGGGAATGCCTGCTGTTATAAGTGATAGCAGGAAGTAACTTGCTTTACAGATGTTGCACAACATTAACAAAGGAATGATTAAAACATGCCGTTGTTGTTGTAGTTCTTTTGGCAGTTTTAATTGATCTATCGCTATCTAAATGTCATAAAAATGTTACATTAATTATCAATTAGAGCTAGTTATACCATACACACCATACACTCATTTGGTTAAATGTACACACATTGTCTAATTCCATCTATTCATATCAAGGTGAAGTAGGATCAAGGACACTTTGCTTGAATGTACTCTTGGCCTTGGCTTTTAGATTCCATCAGTCCACGTTGTCGTTATCTGGGAAAACTGAAGTTTGCCTGCTCTGGGATTGTCATCAAGCCACTTTGAGTCACTTTGACTGACAGCAGTGACAGTGCTATCTCAGGTACTGTGTATTTTTAAATGTAAAACCGGAACATTACCTAATAGCACTGTGTAACAGAGTTGGTCACGGCATCTCTGGACACTAATAAATATCCCAAGTCTATTTGGCTCCTCTGAGTAGATGCTTGACTGTCCCTATTTAAAGCCTATGAGCGAATCAGAGCCTCAAAAACAGATCACTTAAGCTTACTTCTTTTTTTTTCTCGGTAAAGCATATGTCTTAACTCATTGACCAGATGACAAATTAGTACGGTTCTGCAGTTCGTACATGCAGCCACTGGCTTCCGTTACATGAGATGAGAACCTTAGTCCTTTTAAGTGTTGAGCCTGATCGGTTTGAAGTGTGTGGAATTAGAAAGACAGCTGACCCGTGTGAAAGTGGTCCTGGGGGAGCCATTTGATGTCCTTGTCTGTGATCACTCAACCATTTGTGTCCACGCACTGGTGTGTCCTGTTTGATTCTGGCCGTCTGGTCACACACACACACACACACACACACTCTAACATTCCCTGGAAGTAATAATGATTGTATTTAACTGTGTTTAAGGAAACACCCCTCTCTTTCACACATACAGACTGACTGATTGTTTTACCATGTGTGTATCGTTGCTGTTTGAGGTTGTCATTTCAGCTGGGCAGGCGGTGCACAGGTTTCTGCTCAAGACTGAAGAGTTCCTGACGCAGGGTCTGCGTATTTAATAGGAGGAGGTTATTGTGAAGATACAGTTCGCTGCAGACACACATTTGAATATCTGCTTAGTCTTCCTGAAGAGGTGGAATTATATATGGTAATAAGCATGTCCTGCAATGTGACAGACATGTTATTAAGTGCATGTACACATTTAGGCATCCAGTGATGTACAGTAACTGCTATCATTTAGCATGGATTTCGTATGTTTTTTTAATGCGAATTTCATCCTGCTTTTTAAATACAAGCCAAATTGTTTTTTTTATAAAAAAAATACATAAATACATAAATTAATTATTATTATTATTATTATTAGTAGTAGTAGTAGTAGTATTAATAACAATAATAATAAGTATAATAATTGTATAATAATAATAATTGTATAATAATTCATTTATTATTATTATTGTTGTTGTTGTTGTTGTTGTTAATAATGATAATAATAATATTAATAACAATAATATATGTATATTTAATAATAATAATAATAATAATAATAATGTCCTCATTGTACTACAGTGAAATTGAATGCATTTTTATTATTCGTTTTATGAATTACATGAATAAGAAAAGTCAGAATTAACAAATATAAATATAGATATGAAATATGAATAGGTCTGAGGAGACCATGCTGATAGGGCATGCATCTCTGCCTCCTTTAAAAAAAAAAAAAAAAAAAGATTTCTAGCATTTCCATGCCAGGTCATCAATGTAGAGCTCATATTTTAAAAAAAAGAAAAGAAAAAAAAGGTTCAAGCCATGCCAGGATATTTAGAGCACTATTCATATACAGATACACACACTGTGCCACTTTGCTGCACTACCATATTTTTGCCCCAGTGTTTGTACTGCATACTGACCTGTTTTATATGAGTTTAGCTAAGATGACTTTATTAATTAATTTTTCATACGGCTTATGGTCACTGGGGTCTGGAGCTTATCATGGGGAACTCCGGGCACAAAGCAGGAAACACTCCAAATAGGGTGCCAACCCACTGCACAGTACAATCACAAACCCACTCACACATCCAGTCGTGCACTACGGCCAATTTAGAAAGTCCAATCAGCCTACGATGCACGTATTTGGTTTGTGGGGAAAACCAGAGTAACTGGAGGAAACCCACAAAGCACATGCAAACCCCATGCAAAACAGACCAGGGACAAGACTTTAAACCCTCAACTCTGGAGATGTGAGGCAACCATGCGAACCACTATGACAATAATCATCTTTTTTTCTTGGATAATAATAATTATAATTACACTGTACTTCAGTGTTTGTACTACACACTTATCTAGTTAATACCTGGAACTTTAGGTATTAACGAAAAGTACGAAAACAAAAACCTCACCATTCCATATTGTCTGCATTATTAGTCCTGTCTAGCTTCGCTGCAGTAAAAATGCCAGGCGCTGTAATAAAATTCAACCCTGACTCTGTTAGCGGTTTGGCCTGTAGACTGCAGAGAGTCTGTACAGAACGGGTGGTTTGAATCACTTCCACAGGGTCGAGCGATGCAACATGCAAATCATTAGATCAGATTGCATTTCCAATTTAATCCATTCAAACATTTCAACTGGCTCAGCACTGGGCACACATCTGGTTTAGGAGACTACGTTACTACAGACAAAACAGATACGTTCAGTCGGATAAATTCATCATCCTTAAACTAGTGGCAGATTTGTGTGACACTTCATTAAATTATATGCCTTTGTATTCTGTTACAGGCAATCATCTGGCCCCTCCAAATAACTGTTCACTGACAAGCTGCCCACCCTCAAAGAGACGTTACGCACTTATTGGTTGGCTTCCTGCCCCCTCTTTCCTCTCTTATCCTTCAGGTGGCTGTCACTTTCTGTCTATCAGGCATTGTCTCTGCTTCCGTCCAGTTTATGAAACACTGATTTTGCCAGAATCTGTAATGATAAACAGCCAGAGAGATTCAGGCTGAGCGTTTGCATGGGTTTCTCCCATATGGATCAGATAGCAAAGCATGCTGGGTAATAGCTCTCAGATGGCCACATTTGCTTCAAAGGGAGCGTGTTTTCAACTACTCTGTGTTATGCTGAGACAATTTCAAACAATACAGTTTAATCAGTTGTTTTCTACTACAATGGAAAGAAACAGTCGATTGACCTCAAAGTTCTTTTAGAGTTTGAACCTGCCTTTTATGCAGGGGTAAAAAAAAATGCATTTACCCATGATGCTCTGATGGCTTAAGATATATTGTTATGTCTCTCTGGTGGTTACTCAGGCAAGAATTTTGCTAAACTGGACCCAAATCCTGACCACGACTTTGAATTCTGTGGTACATGGAACCCATTTGCTTGTCTGATGAGATAGTGGCAGGCAATGTGAGAAGAACTCCCCAAACCGTTCGAACACTCAGCAGCTTTCGCGGATCTGATAATAATTGAATCTGACATATCTGAATGTTTAGGAACTCTGTTAATGACGCAGCATGGTTTCGATCTAAACTCAGGCGCAAGGAGCGAAGCTTGAAAACGATGGCGTAAATAACGACCCAGCCGATCAAAACATTCAGGACATTAACACATATATACACGCACTACGATCACCCATCTGCATAACAGTTGTTTAAGCCACGTTATGTACAACATCATCAGACAAATCCTACACGTCAAGCACGGACAGCTTTGTATAATTTATTATGTCTAGCTTCGAGTATATATGTAACTTCAGACATCAATACCGACTAAATGAACAGTTTATTTCATCAAAGGAAAAGGAAATTTAATTGAATGAGCAAGTAAACAGACAAAATACTGTATGTTTGGAGATTGTGCAGTTTCATCTCAAGTTCTACATTCCAGTAAACATCCCTGCCTTCGGACAGGAACTGGCTGATTAAAGCCTCTGAGTAATGAATGTCTGGCTTGTGTTGTGTCTGATACAAGAGCAAAGTTTGTTCCAAGACTGTTAACATGTACCAAAAAAAACAGACCCTTCAAAAAAACGTATTTATCAGTACATGACGTTTTTTTGGTTTCACTTTGACTGTTCTTTACGTCATAGAATAACCACTGTTATTTATAATTTAGTTTTGTGAATAAACATTTGATTTATAGAATATTTAATGATAATTACAAAATGGCGGCACTGTGGCGTAGTTATTAGAACTGCAACCTCACATGTCCAGGGTCAAGGGCTCGATTCCTGCGTCCGTGTGAGTGGAGTTTGCATGTTCTCCCTTGTGCTTGATGGGTTTAATCCAGGTACGCAGGTTTCCTCCCACAGTCCGAGGACATGCATATTAGGCTTATTGGTGTTTCCAAATTGCCTGTAGTGTATTTGTGTGTGCCCTATGATGGATTGGTACCCTTTTCATCATGGGTACCAATCCATCCTCCTTATGCCCTCTCCTGCGATAGGAGAAGAAGTCTCTTGTACAAGCAAAAGCAATGAATGGAAGGCGAATGAATTAAAACATTCATTCATTTTGGAGTTTTTCTTACGCACACTGTGAAGTAATCAAAGCATTATTATTACCTTTGACTCTAACAGCAAATCTTCAAAATAAAATTAAACATAATGTCACTTGTCACTGTCATGGTTTCTGAAAGGTTGGTGAAAACTGGAGAAACCTGATGCAAAACTTCACACATACACACACATCTGCTTACCACTTATTTTATTGTAATCCTACAAAATTCATTCATCATATTGATGTAGAATTGAGGCTAGGGATGGTACCACAGCAACTCATGTCATGTTTTAGAGGCCAGCGGGAAATCACGGGCTGTTTAAGTTAAGTGGAATGTCTTTCGGCAGGAGTTCCACCTACTGTACAGTAATCTTGAGGACCCCTGCTGGTTAGGTGATTTTTCTTCTCGCTTCAGTACCGATAAAAATTTCTGCTGTACTCTCCAAAGCGCCAATCTGATTTAGCAGGAGGGTGCGTTTTTGGATAACCACTCCATGCTACTTGTGGTTTCCAATTTGGGGCCCTTGATGAGCATTCAGATCATTCCGTGGAAGCTGCAGAATAACTTCCACTCCAGTTAGAGTTGGCAGGTGTAGAGAAAAGTTTTTTTTTCTTGACTGATTCCTCTTGACATTATTAAGCAATCAGCTCCAGTAATGAAGCTTAGGACGTGTTGGTCCTTCAGAATGAATTTAATCCATGTGTATGTCTAACATGCAGTTCCATTCGGTTCACTGGATTTCCTTTATCCTTTCTAATTTAGTACATGCATCATGCACTGTTTAAGAACTTATATGGTAAAATTACCAGGAATGATGGATTGTGAAGCTGAATAAATTATTAATTTTGTAATTATTATAATGTAAATTCTTTAATCTACTCAGCTAACCAGGAAATGACTCCAGTGGAACAGAAAGCACATCCATTTCCAAACTAAACTAAAAACTCACTTAGCCTGCTATTGATATCGATTTCATTTTTCATTACTTCAGTTAGAGATGTTTCTTATAAGAGTTTAACTTGGAGAAAGTTTTACATACCAACAGTTCTATTTCCACATTACATTTTTGTTTCTCCCTTTTTTTCTCTACATTGTGGCTGTGATACTGTAAAGTCCATCATTCAATGACAACAGTTTCAACTAAACAAGGATTATATACTAGAGTTTAGATTTCATTAGATTTTAATACTAAAATTATAAGAAAATACTTGATCTACAATGTAGACCATGATCTACAGTTTTTTTTAATACTTTGTACAATAAATGATATATTTGTGAGCCATGTTCAGTAATGCATAACAATTTCCTTTAGCATCATTAACAACTCATAGCATGAATTGACATATTCTTGTGACTGATCCAGAAGTGCCAACACTTACAGTTTCCATTGCACTGATATGGGAACTCAGCTGAAGCAACGGTAAAAACTACAGAGTATTTGTGATAAAAAAACTTTTTAAATTAATTAATTAATTGTATTTTTTAGTATTTATTTATTTTCCCTCTCTGATATACGATATTCATGTTAGTAGAATTAGAAACTTTGTTGACCTGGACTACAGCTTTGATTATACTGATTACACCATTTTTTAATTTCTTATAATTTTTTTCATTTTTTATTTAATAGTAAAGCCCTTTTAATAAAAAAAAAAAAAAAAAAAAACAGTATTTGAGGAATGACTCCTGGAGATGTTTTAGAAAAGGTTTGCACTATAGTATGTAATGAAATGTATTGAAACCTCTTTAACCCCTCCTAAATATGAGATCTGCTGAGGTAGTATGTGTGATCTGCGTCCAAAATGGCTAGTATGAGATATGAATTATGATGGCATTAATCTGAGTATATAATCTGGTATTAGCACAATAATTAGAAAATGCAGGCAGCACTATCAGTGGGTGAGTTGTGCGTAATGTACTGTAGGAAAATCCAAGTGACCAATATGCAACAGAAAAAAAATAAACGGAAAAATACATTGCATTAAATCCTAAATTTAAGATATGACTGAATGTTGCATAATAAGTATTAATACTGATTTGTTTTACGTGTGTATATACTAGTGCTGAAAATCTATTAAAAATTTGAATCTGGTTAACCACAGTTATAATCTGTGATTAATCACAATTCATCAGAATTTTAAAATACTCAAATTTACTTGTGTATGCACAGTGACTTAGTGATTAGCATTGTCACCTCGCACCTCCAGAGTCCAGGTTTGATTCCAGGGTGTACCCTGCCTCATGCTCTCTATGCCCCCCATGACCCTGAATATAGGATAATGCGATATATACAAGGAGTGAGTGAGATTTACTTGTATTATAAACATGCAATGTTGGAATAAAGAAATGCATGCCATACTGGTTAAAGGAAACAGATTATGCATCTTAAACATTAACATTTAATAAATGTTATATTAAAATATTTTGAATGGGACCGGTGCTGCATGCAGTGGCTGGGTGGTATGGGGTGTGGCAACCTACCGATGGTGGGCCTCAAACCTGGATCCTTAGATCCAAAAATCCACAACCTAGAGCCTTAACCACCTGAGTCACCACTCCCACATCTCACATTTAATGAATTCTTATTAAAAAAAATAGTTTCCCATGAAGGTAGCTCGAGCACACAATTTTTTTTTTTTTTTTTAATCCAAAAAGCATTTTTTTAATGGAATTTGACATTCAGCACACCTGGAGATGTTTCCTCAGTCACCTTTTTAAAACAAGCAAAACATCTGAAAACTTGTTACGTGCATGCATTATAGTGTTATGGTGTATAGGCTGCAATCAACAAAGATCAGCGACTGACAGTGTGAGAACTAAAAGTATAATTAGGAGTTTATTACTCTGTAATGACTGGATACTTTCTGGACAGACCTTGTTCATATTTTAATAGTGAAGTCATTTTTTTTTTTTTTGCTTTAAGAACTTTTAAATTATAATGTTTGCTAACTGACTACAATTGTTACATTAATTCATAAAGTATATGTTTTCTATTCAAATGTACCAATTGGTGATTTTTCTATTTATTTGCGGTTTAAAAAAGAGAGAAAAAAGCATTTGCTTTACTGAAAGCACAATATATAACCAAGCCTTTTTCTTTCAAAACATCTAAGCATTTATTCATATCATTCCCTACAAGTAAAAGCCTCCAAAAGAAGAAGCCACCATTTGCTTCAGCTACATGCATGTCTTTGATCGAGCCAATTTCATAATCCACATCTTTGTTCTGTTTTATAAATGACAGTGTCCACCATGTTCTGTTTCTCTCTCACACACATACAGAATCCACAAATGGAAGCTTTGCTGATTTTCCGAGGCTGTGGTGTCTTCTCCAACTGACAGTGAAAGCCAAAGCTCTTGAGCTTGAGTGCAGAGGGAATGTATTAGGGGAAATAAGCACACATATTCAACATTGTGAACAATGTAAACTAAGAAAGGCCTGTTGGATGTGCAATCCTCTTTAGAGGATTGGCCCACACCCTAATTACTGTATGTGTGTCCTGGTTATTGTTGAGAACAGGATTTCAGCTTTTGCAAACCCTTCAGACCTTTTTTTCAGGTCTGTTGCAGTCGTGTCTGTTTACGTGTATGCATTTTGTCGGTTTACAGCTACAGCACTGCTTTGATCTTCTGACCACAGTGTTGGGTATAGCAATGGTGTGTACAGGGTACGCTGATTGAGTTTGAAATGAGGCAGGTCAGCCCTAGGATATCAGGAGGGGTTTAATGGACATGTTTGAACCCTCCGGGGACAAAAGCAAGGGGCAGGGTCACCCCAAGGTCATGTTTGCTCAGGGTGTTCAGGAGCGTGCCAAATACCAATCCATGTTACCCCTGGTTGAGCGTGTTCTCCAGTGCATCTGGATACAATCGGGGTCTGACAGAGGCCAATATAATTCTAGATGGATACGGATTTAATGTAGGCAAAAGCTCCAGGCTTGATCAAATTATACAAAATCTATGAAATCTAGATTTTCTGGTCTAGGCAGAAAACCACCACAGGCTCATGTCAGATGTATCTGAATTACCCGAAGATGACATATTTATACGGACACATCTACTGATTTGGCATTAAAGTGTGACGCAGAAAGGAATTTAGATTTCCAACCACACTGTAGCTGAAAAAAACAGTCATATCTCATTAAGTTCAAGCCCAATTTCAGCCAACAAGAGCAGCAGAATTTATATGAGGCCAGGCTGTTAGCAGAGAACAGAAATAAGAGCCAAGTGAGGGACTCACTATGTGACAAAAGGAGAGAGAAGAGGTGAGAAACCCACTTCTCACAAGTCCCCCCAATTCTTCAAATCACTCAACACGAGGTTTCATTCCAGCTGCCATTTGGCACCGTTAATGATTGAAACACCAGCCAAAAATCACTGGAATGTAACTCTTTAGTCATAACCAATTGTTAGGAAAAATCAAATCTAATCATAACATATTGAGGAGGCCCTCATGGCTTTTAAAATGTCTGCAAGATGACAAAACTTGTCACCATGCCTTGTACTGTAGTATTGTTTTTTTAAATGACATTGTAGGATTATAAAAGAACTTAGATTGTATACCAAATGCAATGTGATATGAAGGAAATAAATCTAAAGTTTTTTTTGTTTGTTTAATTTAGTGATTTATGAATCCTGTCTGAAAAGTACACACCACAGCAGATATTTGGAATGGAGGACTTTATATAGTTATAATCACAAAGCTAGTTGGTGGTTACGTTTTGTTCCATACAACACAGTGTCTTTAATTGACATAGTATGACTTTGTATGTCCAAAAAACAATGTTTATGAATTTCACCAGTATAAATTGTAAGGCATACTTTCCAGAGTGGTGTTACCTTTTAAGCTGTATGACTTGCACATACTAAATAATTTAATTGATAAAGTAATGGAAAAGCATTGATTAATTCCATGAAGTAAAAAGAAAGAAATTTGCATTTCAGTTCCACTGAAAGCGACCCCCACCTCTACCTTAATAGCAGTTCTACCAATGGAAAACAACATTACTTGATTAATCATGCCATAACAATGTTTAACAATTTGAATTTTGTTCTTATTTTTATTTTCCCCGAAGCATTCACATCAGTCTCTGTCTTGTCACCTGAGATAAATGTCCCTTATGGGTTGTTTATGTCATGAAATTACATGAATCATTGATCAAATCACACTTCGATCAAGGAAATCACACTTTTTTAAAACATCTTTAGACAAATTGCTCCTTATTTACATAAGGAGGATTTTGCAGGACAGTAGAGTAGTGGTTAGCACTGTTGCCTTGCACCTCCAGGGTCGAGGGTTCGATTCCAACCTCAAGTATGTGTGCATGCAGTTTGCATGTTCTTCCTGTGTTTCGTGGGTTTCCTCCAGGAACTCGGTTTGCTTCCACAGTTCAAAGACATACAGATTGGCATTCTGAATGTGTATATGTGTGTGCCCTGTGATGAATTGGAACCCTGTCCAGCGGGTACCTGATGCCCTAAGTCTACTGGGATAGTCTCCAGGCCCCCACGACTCTATATACAGGATAAAGCGGTATAGATGATGATGATGATGATTTGGCAAGAAGATGCCAATACAAGATTTAAAAAAAAAAAAAAAAAAATAAAAATAATTGTTAAAAATATTTAAGGTTGTTTTTTAAAAAGAAAAAAAAATCAAAATACATTATTTGCAGAACAGCTAAATGTGCGCACACACACACAAAACACACACACTCACTTATTTTTTCGTGAACTAGCTAGAGCACAGGCTTACTAGCCGCTAATAATTTATCAATCCAAGTTTCCCAGTTGAGGTCTGCTGGATCATCATCATCAACTCATCCAGTTTACTTTGGCAAACTGTCTCGTGTCATCATGTTGGTAGGAGCTGTGGAGACGTTCTGTCCATGCCGCTTTGGGAAACTGAAGGAAGCCATAAAACAAGAATTGGTGAGTTGAGATTTTATGTCTGATTCCAAGTCAATACAATGGAGTGGTTTTTGAGAGAGCTACAGTACATGGTGCCAACCCAGAGTCTGAAACATTTTTAAACTACTACTACTGACGATCCCTCCTGTTTCCTACTGCAGCCCAAAGACATGCATTGTAGGCTGATTGGCGTTTCCAAATTGCCTGCAGTGTGTGTGATTGTGGCTTGTGATGGGTTAGTTTCCCTGTCCAGGGTGTCTACTAACTTTAAACAGGATAAGTTGTACATCAGTCATGACTGTAGCATAAAAGCTCCTTTATACCACAGTGTTGCTGAACTTATAAATCAGAAGATGTTGATTAACCAGTTCCAGGGTACAGTATATATTAATATGCTCTTTTTAAACTATAAGGGAAATTTTCGTTTTCATTCAAAAATCATTCTTTTAAAGAGTCTCTAATTATTTTGTTAGCGGTGCAGGTAACACTATAATATTAAGTGTTCCAGCATGGGTAAGTCTTCATCATGACAGATTTCTTGCCTTTCTAACCATGAAAAAAGAAAACAGGGAAACTGATAAACTGCTGTAATTTAGTGAATATTATATGGAACTAATTAGTTCTTTTGCCATTTGGTGCACCAAATCCATCCGGCACATTAGACGAAGTCTACTCCTCGGCGTGGGGATATATGCATAGTTTCTGTGGCAGTTTTTTAGAGGTCGGGTTGCCGACTTCAGGCAATTTGGGAATGCCAATTAGCCTAACCGTAGCCTAATCTTTGTACTGTTGAAGAACACAGACTTGAGGCGGAAATCAAACCCCGACCCTGGAGGCCTTTACACAACATAAAATTTTACTAAAAGTAAATAAATAACAGGTCTAAAATAGTATGGCCAAAAAGTAACATTGCAAAAGTGATTCATTTCCAATAACTCTATTGGATATGATTCCTTTGTAGGCTCGATTACAAGATTTTTACAAATCTCTCATGATTTTTTTTTTACTGTGAAATTTCATCCAGACTATTCTGTTGACACTGTTTAGGGTAACTGTAGATCAAATCACTGCATATTCCTTTTGATGCAGTTCAACAGCTGCACGTTCTAACCCGATGTAACCTGGTTGGTTGAAATCTGGGCTTGGCTCTGATGCTACTGCTGGAATCTAAGGTGCTTGTATTCGCCAAGCTCATTCATCCTCTCTCCAGGTGGTCTTGATTTGTGTAGAGTTATAGAAAGTGTGGTGAGATTTTTGTGCGTGAAAATATTAGTGTGTGAGACTCCAGGTTTCAGGTTTAATATGAAAACAATATCCATTTAAAAAAAAAAAGAAATAACTGTTGAACTAAGCTCTGGTGTCAGGAGCATTGAAACTAGTGGCAGATCTTCTGCAAATGCTTTTAGAAAAAAAAAAAAGTGTTCCTTGGAAGATCTGTTATTACCAGTTGATAATAATTCTGTAACACGTCCCAAAGTGTTTTATTCATCTTACACCAACATCATTATTGTACAATTCATTAACAGGTTGGGTTCAGTTATCACTTTTAAGGCAAATTAATTACATTATTAAGAATCCAGTCAAGGCAGGTAGGTTTAATTGGGATTCTTCTATACACTCTACACTCATCAGTCACAACATTGACATCACAACTAGCTGAATCGAATAACATCGATTATCAATTATATACCAGAAAATTTGGTCTTATCTTAAACTGGAGACAGGATCATGGAAACCAAAGGCCTATTTATGCCTGTGGGGCATGAAGTCAGCCTGACCAATCTGATCCCACAGAAAAGCCAATGCAGCACGAAATCGCTGGAAGAAGTTAATACTGGCTATAATAGAAAGGTATCAGAACTCTCAGTGCATCCCAGCTTGTTGTGTTTGGGGCTTAGCAGGCAAATAATTGATGGTCTGGTCTTCAAATTCTCCACATCTCAATCTGATTGAGCGTCCATGGAATGCACTGAACAAACACACCACCCAAAGGATCCACTGCTAATATCCCACAGCACCAGAAACCACAGCACACCCCCAGGTGGGGGCCAGAGCTGCAAGGGGAACCTACACAATATTGGGCATAATGTTTGTGTTTTAATGTTATGGATTATTAGATTTTGCAGTAATCCCTTGGTTTCTCCAGACACAAGAGGTTACTAATGATTCTAGGTTCTTTTCTATTCGCATTACAGAGGTTAAAACAGGTTAGTGCATCTGCAACCAGCCCTCCCATGTTGTAACCTTTAACCTCAGTTTCTTGGGAGTACACTGATGAGGAGTGATAGGGAACAGATGCCCACAGTCTTCTTCACAGTCCAGTGGTCCAACAACCTGCCAAATGTAGTTAACTAGCATAGAAAACTACTTCCTGTGTTGAATTCTCATCGAATTCCAAACAGACAGTGAGTTTTATGCAGCTTTTATCTACTGTGAATTTACAGAACTTCTCCATGCATGTTTTTGTTCTGTCAGACAGTTTCCGTTGTTTTTTTAATGGGAATGAATATTCGTACAGCTGGCACTATAGACTGGCACTTCCTGCCACTATTTCCATTTCAGACTTGCCAAACCATTTCCTTATTCACTATTTCTCCAGGTTTCTTCCTGATCAGCACAAGGCCTAGCGAGTGTGCTCATGTGAATGAAAAGATGTCTTTATTTAAGCCTGACTTTAATGGTGGCATTTACTGTGTACACTATAATGCAGTTTTATGAGTCTTCACCCTGTCCTCCTGTTTGCTCTAGGATTTCATTTTCATTTTTGGAGAGATGCCCTCAGCATTGCGGATGTAATTTCATGACTCTGTGCTGTCGGAATTCTCGATCCATCTCGCCTGAGATGAAACAGGTTTATTATTACAAGGGGATGTAATATCAACCCATGTGTTTCCACTGGCTACAACTAATGGCCCAAGCATCGTGTCGTGCACCCTTATAACACATGGATGGGGGGAATCAGAATGCTTTTTGAATTCACATGGGACTCAAATGTGCTGTGGTTGTTTCTTCAAGTCTCGAGACTTGTCTGTTTTTTGTCTCCAAGATATACATTGCATCAGTGGTTCCCAAATTGGGGTCTAGGGAAGCGTAGCAGTCCATGAAGCTAAGCAAATGTGTCCTGTTATATTTAGTTACAGTGGTGGAAATCAGTTTATTATATTTATTAATTAGTTTTATACCTTGATTGATCCAATGAGTTTGATATTATTGATAAATATGGGCTTATGAATAATTTCAACCTGAACCTAATGTGTTCTGTTCAGAAATAGTAAGCTTCATGAACCTTCAAGTAATAATAAAAATATAATAAGAATAATCTAATATTATTCTACACAATGTTCATTAAAATAAATATTTACAGAGGGGACATTGGCAGTTATTTTACAGTTATTGAAGTTTTTTTTCAGGTATTGCTATCGATGAAAAACTAGCACTGGGAAGGTTTTGAAACTCCTTGTAATTGCTTTGCATGTTTCTTCTGGCTATCTGCTCGGTGTGGAACAGCTCAGGAGTGAATGCGGTAATCACTAGATCACGCATGGAACTGGGGTACCTATAGATGTCTCATCAGATCCAGATGTGCGACGCAGGCCTTGTAGGTAGCTTTATCTCACATGGAGGTCTGGTAATGGTTTGTTCACTTCCTTTGGCAATGCAAGGAAGGCAAGGGAATAAAAGAGGATTTTTGAGCTTGGACAGAAAAAGAGGAAACGATTCTGTGAGAGACAGATGAGCTCTATGCAGCTGTTGCGAGGCATCACTTCACACTTACCTCACCCAACAGCAAACCAGAGTGAAATGCATGAAACTTAACCTTGCAGCATTCTCCTTCAGTGTGTGTTCCTGTGTATATTTGAAAAGACACGCTTTGGCATGTGTATGTGAAGACATTCTCTATTGCTTCATCATTTCTTCTGTGAAACAGTGGCTTGGTTAATTGAAAGCACATAGATAAAGCAAATTAATTAATTTCCTCTCTGCTTCCAGGAAGATTAGTAAAAAGGAAGCAGCTTATCTCCAACACGAAGCTTGATAAATGATTTTGTCTTTCCGTTTTATTTGCTCTCAGCCCAATCACAATGTGTGTTAGAGTCAAGGCTGACAGACTTTAGATACCCCCTCATCCTTTATCCTCCATCCTCCTGACACCTCAGCAGGTTTCTACCAATGTTTCCACCCCAATCCCTTTCCTGTTTCATTTTTAATAAAGCAGAACACAAAATCATTCCAACTAAGCTTTAGACCACATATGTGTGGGCTTTTAATTTACAGTGCGGTTATGAACCAACCTCATACCCCCATGTAGGCTCAAGGAGAAACAAGCAGCTTTATGCGTCTAGACAATTTTGCTTTATTGGTTCCTGCTGATCTGAAATATGCCTGGTGGTTTTCTGTCATTTGGCAGAGTGCAGTGATGCACAAGTCCGCCAAAAGGGCCAACCTGGTGGCTAATGAAACCACAGTGTGAAGTGCAGATGGTGGCATAGCAGTTAAGTCGATTGACTTGCGAGACAGCGAGACAGATTTGAAAACTATCGCCTCAGTGCTGAAGCGGCCTAGAATGGGCTCCCTGATTGAATAATCGAAGATGCTCTTGGAGGAAATTAGAAAATCTCTCAGCGAGAATTGGGTTATCTAAGTAGAAAATTACTGTATTGATTTTTGTTGCACGGCCCGTGAGAGTAAATTTGCTTGAGATGCATTCTCAGGCTGTCCAGATCGAATTGGCAAGTCTACAGATTGTGTTCTTCCATTTTCCATTTTTTTGTGAAATATGCCAGGCAGATCCCGAACATCCAGTCACACAACCAGTGTGTGTGTGTGTGTGTGTGTGTGTGTGTGTGGTTATCTCCGTGAAACCATCATCGGATGTTCATGAAGATCTTAGCGCCTCTCCCTGCTAAGGTTTCAGGACTTCAAAGACGTTGTGACATTCCACTGTATTGTCCGTAAATGTCGACTGAGCACCGTTCCCACCTCAGTGCATGGTGTTGTGTTCCTTGCTTTTACAAGCGCTCTGATGAGTCTATGATAAATGACAGAGCTGTATTTACCACGTCAGGAGCTTTCGAGTGTGGAGAATAATACCGCCTCTGTGTTTGACTTTCTCCATGGTGACACGAATACTGGAGGCAGTCCGGATCTGTCATAGGAGATTATACCGAGGTACTTTGTTGTTAAAGGATGAAAAGTTCTTTAACCTTCTTTTTAAAGGCAGTGTGTTTGGAGGAAGAAGAAAAAAAACTTCAGTGCTTCTTGGTTAGAAACAAAGAACCTATTGATGTCACGTTAGCCAGTGAAATCAAGATCTACCCTTATATATGTAAGCCAATTTATTTCTTTATTTTTTCACATTCCTGGTAAAAATGCTGTTCTCATTGTTTTTCTTGCTTACCAGCTTGGTCACCTGCCAATTCCCACCCAACTAACCAGCTCTCCCCTATCATATGACAGCTACCAGCCAGGGTATTTCCACAAAGACATGTGCATCACAGGACAGAGTGACCCTCTCAGAGAAAAACACTATCTAAGCTCATATACAAGCTCATGACTGGCTGGTTTCATTGTGATTGGCTAAGACCTGATTTCTTGCAACCAATCATAATGCGGAAGGTGGGATTTATCAGGAAAAAAATAAAGAAACCATTCTATTTCATTCTGATTAAATGCTTTGAGTAAACAGTTATGTTGCAATCTTCATTCTGAATCCTTTCAATCGGACTGAAGAAATATTATCTATGTAATTGTGGTTGCTTCCAGAAATCTGAAACCAGAGTCGTATTAATTACTGTTAGGTAGGTACGTTAGCACATACACAGCCATATACTAAGTATACTTAAAGTTGTTCCACTTTAGCATGCCAAAGTATACTTAATATACTTGTGCTTTTGTACAATTTAATTACAAATTAAATGCACTTTAATGCAAATGTACAAAATTAGTTGTTCCAAAATAGTATACTAGTCATTAGTCTGGCTGCAAGTACACTTTAAGTATGATTAGGCATGCTATGATTTAATATACTTGCATACTTGTTTTTCACTTGGGTTCAGACTTCAAACTGTGTATTTGGGTTTTTGGATGTCAGGTAGAACAAAAGTTATCATTACTTTAATGAAGGGTAAATGTTTCCACTACTAGAAATGACTTAGCAAAATGTAGACCCATCAAAATGAGCGTAATATTATTATTTTCTGGTCATAGAAACAATGGCAAACAGCAATAAAAACACATGATCATGTGTATCTGTGCTGTTATGTTTCCTATGTGACCCATTTTCAATTTTTTTGCTTAGTCATGTTTGGGTAGTCGGTTAAAATGAACTAAAATTCAGCTCATCATGTTGCCTATTTAGTGCAAAAAAAAAAAAAAAAGATATATCACGTTATACTACACAATCCTGAGCCCTATATATGTTTATTAAGAAAAAAAAAAAAAAACAGCAAAACTAATAATTGCTAAAATGTTCTGAGTTTTAAGGGCTACCTGAAGCAGGGTGACACGCACGTGGGTATAAACTGTTTGCTTTAAGTTAACGATGTGAACCATGTGAAACAGCAGAAAATGAGTCACGTATAACAGGATCTTAATACCACAGAAATAAACGACTCATACTGTATATGGAGTCTCGTTTGCATATGGCTGAAACTGATTCATGTTGCACTTAACTGTAAAAAACCTACAATCATTTTCACAAAATATCAGTTATAAAACCCGTGAACCAGTTACAGAATCAGTGATCTAAGGTGAATCCAAAGAGACACAGACGAGAAGTATTTGCCACAAAATAAAAGAAAATAACAGTGAGAAATCAGCCAAGGGAGTCATGTGAGGAGGAAAAAAAGCACTACGAAAATAGGATTTTAGACTGCTGCGAGAGGTAGGGGAAATAAATGTGAGGTGAATGTGTAAAGGCGAGACAGCACAGTGGCAAAGATGGAAAAGAGAAAGGGAAACTAGGGAGAGATGCATTTTTTAAATGCAGCGTTAGGGTGTGAGATCAATCCTGCTGCAGACAAGAGGCCAGTGCAATGCAATCAGCATGGTGAATGAGACGAAGCCTCGGCTGCTGAGGCAGCACTAAAGCCAGCCTTCATCTAACTCTCCACGCCTTCGCCTTGTCCTCTGGGTCACTGTCACACTCACTTCATCTCCCACTCGCTACTTTCCTCATCTTTGCACTGCACATACCGTGTCCTCATGGTATTCATAAGTCAGTCTTTAGCAGACCGTGATGGATGGATTTTCTTTGCAATTTTGGCCAATTCACAAAGAAAAATGTACTGAAAGAAAGTGTGGGGATCAGATTCTGCAATCCTGATAAGTGTGCTCACTTATCTTCTATAATATTTAGAGGTCTATAAAAGTATCATATAATAAAGTGGACACTAGATCCCCCTTTTTTTTTAGAATGGTTTTATTGGTTTCCCTTAAAGCTGACAATTATAGCTAATAATAGTTACATTGATATAATTAATAATATTCATTTAAGTTATATTTATAGTCATATGATTGCTATAACAATATACATATATGTAGTACACAAATTATTATTATTATTATTATTATTATTATTATTATTATTATTATTATTATTATTATTATTATTGTTGTTGTTGTTGT
>JAQMYL010000004.1:8191260-8203434 GCA_030014365.1 Clarias pachynema | reverse complement strand
TTACACATAATTTACACATAATGAATTACATGGGAAAGGGAAGTAAGGCACTGGAGCTGGTGCCCACAGACTAAATGATGTGGAGAGGCAAAGCGGTTGAGTCTTTACAGAGCTGTTGGCTCAGCATTCAGTGTTCAATTTATTGCTCCAGGGTGTAATATGTCACAAAGCAATCTTTCAGCCAATGGCTTGTAGCAAACATTGTTTAATGGAGGTCGATATTTTCCACTACTTACTGTAGGATCTAGGGACTGCTTGTGCCCTTATGGCTAACGCTGCCATGAAATGGTCAATACATTACAGTAGCCAATACAGTGAAGGAGTCATTAATTCAGAGTGGTCAGTGCAGGACCAAGCCTTAGGGGTATTTCTGAGACCAAGCTCTTTATTCAATGATCTATAAAATGTCTGAGTGTGTTTCATTTCTGGGTAGTGCAGTGTTCTGTATAGTAGTTTGTATAAAGGCTTTTAATTTACATGTACAGTATAAAGCTGGGAATTTGCAATCATTACCACTTTAATAGGAACACCTGTCCCCCTGCTTATGCATGCAATTATCCAATCAACAATTCGTGTGGCAGCTGTGCAATGCATAAAATCATGCAGAAACATGTCAAGAGCTCCAGGTAATGTTAATTCATGTAAGGTTTGTGTTTAAACATCAAAAAAGGAAAAATATGATCACTGTGAATTTAACCCTGGGGTTGTTATTGGTGAAAAATGAGATATACGTAACTGGAACTGATGATCTTCTGGGATTTTCACACACACAACAATATTGAATCATCTAATAAACAAACAAGAACTTGATAAAGTGTATATATTTATTTAAAATAATAAGATCTGGGGCAGCTTTTATGCCAGCGCCCACCTGAGCACAACCGTCCCATTTTCTGACCAGAACTGCATGTAGTGGCTGGGTTGTAGTGTAGTGGTAGGGTTAAGGGTCTTGCCCGAGGAACCAGCAGTGGTGACCTGGCGGTGATGGATCCTGAACCCCCCCAACCCTCCGACCAGCAATACAGAGCCCAGGAACATATATATATGGAGAAAACTGTTAAATTTGTTCTGAATAAACCATAACCTTCAAAGATACCAACTCAATTTATATTTCATCAGCGGGACTGCAGGAGCTTCATATGAATCTCAGCTAAACTTTGGAATGTGTCTTTGCATGAACTGAGGGTTGTGGAATTTGGTTCCAATTAATTACATACATCCTGTTAACAACAGCAAGCTGACAAAACCCTGATACTGATGCTGCTCACAATGCCACCTGGATCACATTTAATTAAAATAATATAGAAAGAAATACAGCTTTTTTAGCATGAAATTATGATAGGACGGTAGTCTGACTTATACTTATATAAGAAACTGGATGTCTGGGATCCTTCAAGGAGTTAATGGTAAAATGCAGTAAAATGCAATAAAATGGAGTGGTGTTATTTGCCCCAAAGCAAAGTGGTTTAAATTTTATTACATAAAAATAGATGCTTTAGCTATAACAGCATGCTCTACATTGTTCTACTCCTCTTATACCTCAGCAGTTTGCCAACTGTTAGAATATTTAATGTATTAATGAATCTCAGATCGTGCATTTTTATCCCTTTATACTTACATTTAATGTTTCAGAAAGTCAGCAAAACAAGTTAGTTCCTGTTATGAATTATACTGTATAATATACCCAGAACGTTTGAACTGTATGTAGGCGGCACAGTGGCTTAATGGGTAGCACTGTGGCCTCGCACCTCCAGGGTCTGTGTGAGTGGAGTGTGCATGTTACTTCCTATGCTTGGTGCGGTTCTTCCCACAGTCCAAAGACATGCAGATTAGGTTTATTGCCATTCCCAAACTGGCCGTAGTGTATAAACGAGTGTGTGTATGAGTGTGTGCCCTGCAATAGATTGGCCTCGAGCCCTAAGTTTCCTGGGATAGCCTGTATACAGGATATGCAGTATTGACAATGAGTAAGTGAGAGAACTAGCCCAAGATTAATTGGAGTATCTGCTATATTAGAATAAACACATTCCTATAAACCTGTGAATTTCCTCGTATACATTACTGCTGATAGAGCCACTAAAAATGAACCAACAACTTCTGAGCAATTAAGTTTGAGAAGGCACAAGCTTTCTGGTAAAAAATCGGATTAAACAGTACTGTATGTTGCGCAACATGATGCGAATGATTATTCTGAGGTGAAAGTGCCTCGGCTGAAGCAGCATAATCATACAGTAGTTAAGTGGGTGGGGGGTATGTGCCTGATGGATGTGTTCCTATGAAGAGACAAGGATCTGGACTCTCCCTTGTTAGTGTGATATGAACTCAGGATGTCACGTTGTGACAGTTTCCGCCAGGAGTTCTGCTATGTCACGGCCTCATGGTTATAAATATTCTCCTTCAGAGGAAAGCATCTTTTCTAGCCTTCCCCTTGGACCTCAGCTCATTTTCTGCTATTTATCTTTCTGTCACCGCTACACATTTCTCATATATGTTTATCTAACACCTCCCTTTCCTGCTTTTTCACCACCTTTTACTTAATATTCTCATATTATCTATCTGCATGAATCCTCCTTTTTTACTGTTGTAAGGTTTGATCTGCCCTGATCATGAGCCACTATTTTTTACTACCTACGTACATTACATAGGCTGAATGTGGTTACTCTCTGCCTCAGATGGTCTAGTGAGGCAAATCAAACCAAGCGCTGATATTAATCAAGATAATAGGGAACACAATCGTCATATAATTACATTTCGTCTTGTCATTATTTAGCTATTTACGATCCAAGTCATTTCTGCTATCTCCAGTTCCTTGTTAACTGTGTTTGCTCCTTACATAGGGTGGGAACTAAATATATCCTAGCTTGTGTACTCCTTCAAACCCATACACACTAAATGTTCAAATGTTCATTGATGCTGTCATTGATCATGAAGTGTGACGAATATGAGCAATCCTGATGTGAATTAGTTACCGAGCCATGCCATGCTGTTGAATGTTGAAATCCTCCTCTGTTCCCCATCTCCTCCTTCTCCAACAATTGGTGTTTTGTTTCTGCTTACTTCTTCCTGACTACACACACAAACACATACAGTACACAAGCAAACCTCCTGCACCCCCAGAATGTGTTGCCGGCTCCTATGCAACCCACATTTTCCTCATTTCTTACAGACTCACATGCTGCCCCAAAATCACCATCCAGGAGTTGGCCAACCTCACTCTTTTGCTTCACACACATCTGGTTTAGATTTTAAAGAGGTCTTTAAAATATTCTACCTTCCCACACTACACAATAGTCTTTTCTAACCTGATTGTATATCTAGCTTTAATCTGAGTACAATAAGGCACTAGCAGAAACACTCATTCATCTGTGTGGACATTAATCGTGAGTTGTGTATGTGACATGACTGGTGGTTGGATGGGTGACGCACCCCACTCGAGGCTACATATCTATGAGAGATGAGAAATGGCAGGTTTACACAGTTCTCAAGACTGCCATTTTGAGGTGCGACCAATTACCATCAATCACTGAGAATTCTATCAAGGAGGCCTGAAGTTTATGTCTTCACTTTTAAGGGCCGGAGGGAAACATGGAAAGAGATGGATGACTGCGTTGGCCTTTGGGTGAGGGTGTGTGTGTCAGAGGAGCTCAACGGGTCAGTGAAAGCTAGGTGATGTTTATGATTGGTTGACATGATGTCCTTGAAAGGCCAATACATGCAGGAGGGTTTGAAACATTCTGTTTCACTTTGACAGTCCTTTGGCTGAAATGGAGCATGGAGAGAGTTTGTGTATATGTTTCTGTAACTCCTGTGGGGCTGCGTTCTGCATCAGGACACAAGCTCTCTTCGTCAATGAGATCATTCTTCTCTATGTTTACAGTCAATATGGCCCAGGCTTCTGTTTAGGCCTCAAGCCAAAGGTCAATGACCCCCATTTTTCCATACAGTACCTCTACATTACATAATAGTAATATTTCTCTCTCTCTCTCTCTCTCTCTCTCTCTCTCGCTCAACCCCCACCGCACATACCTAAAGATGAGTAAAAGCAACACTACATCCCTTCCTCCGTCTCTTCCAGAAGAGAGAACATTCCAGCAACAGGAGAGGTGTTGAGTAATTAGTAAGCAAGTTCTAAGGTTTAAGGTCAAAGGTTGGTGATGTTCCCAGGGCTATTTTAGTGGTGGCACATATATAGTCATTTTCACTCTCATAATCTCAAACACTGGGCGTCCCCTGATTGGTAAACTTTGGCTTTGTGTCATTTAAACTTGTAGCCTTTGACTGGCAAGCATGCATGATTGCCATAAAAGTTCTGTTACACCTGTGCATTGAAATAGAAATTCAGTCCAGATGCATAACAATTGTGTTGTTCACTCATCTCTATTAGGGGAAAAAAGAGTAATTGCACTAAAAATAAATCTGTTGCTTATACCGATTATACCGACTTATATTTTCTGATTCAAATGAAATAAGGGTTATTGGCTAATAATAATAATAATAATAATAATAATAATAATAGGCGGCATGGTGGCTTAGTGGTTAGCACTGTCGCCTTCCACCTCCAAGTTCTGGGTTTGAATCCCACCTTGTGGTCTGTGTGCATGGTTTTTGCAAGTTCTCTCCGTGCTTGGTGGGTTTCCTCCAGGTTTCCACCCAGCTTTCCACCCACAGTCCAAAGACTCAGTCCAAAGACTCAGGATTAGGTTAATTGGCATTCCCAAATTGCTGTAGTGTGTGTGTGTGCCCTGCGATGGATTGGCACCCATCCAGGGTGTACCCTGCCTCGTACCCTAAGTCTCCTGGAATAAACTCCAGCCCCGCCCCACACTGTATACAGGAAAAAGTGGTATAAATGATGAGTGAGTGAGGACAATGATAATAATAATAATAATAATTGTGAGACACTGTTTTAGTTAAGAATGTGGGCTTCTGCTTAATGTTCAAATAAGAGTTTCTTAGCTTTGAATATGTGGATATTATGAAAATAGGAACAGTCAGGTACTGTTTGAAAAGTAAAGGTCATTCTGGGACATTCTGACAGCCATAATGCTTATTAATCTTGCTTTCCTGGTAAAGTTATTTTAGAGTTTGTAAGGGTTCAGGTGTGTGTGTGTGTGTGTGTGTGTGTGTGTGTGTGTGTGTGTGTGTGTGTGTGTGTGTGTCCTGGATCTGAGCCTCAGTGCTGTGTCTTTCGCCTCTCTGTTCTTCCAGAAGAGACAGCTGAATAAATGGTTTATTTAAATAAAACTTATACATAAGTTCCACTGAGCTAAAGCCACATTACTCAAACTTTCCTCATCTACATATCCTGCTGCCTCTATTTTGCCCTTGTTACAAAGCACTGTAAACTCTTAAAACAAGGTAGCTTGTTTCTACGCTACCTCACTCTCCCCTTTTCTGGTCAAATTCGCCGAACCCTTTACTTTGTGCACTTGTTTTAAAAACAAGTAACGCAATAATTGCTTTGACAGCATCATCATTTTCATAAGTGTGGGTTTGTGGACAGGCTGCTGCACTGTACTGCTTGGGCTGGAAAGAAGGTTTCAATGCTGCGTTGACCTGCTCTCTGCTACTGCATTGCTGCATTGATTTGGTTTATATGTTCGTGTACAGTGAATACACTGATTAATTTCTGCACTATCCCTACAGGAAACGTGCAACTGAGTTACACATATCAACAAAGAGAATTTTGCAAACTGGCAAGCATGGGTTCATATTTTATATGCACACACAGGAGTAAGCATCGGACTGGCCAATGCATGCATGGCAGCAATTGTGTGTGATTTCAGCAAAAGACTAAATAGAGAAAAAGAGCAACGGAGAAAACAATAGAAGCCACTAAAGAAGAATAAAAAGGAAAGAACAACAACAGCAATGACTACAATGATGGCAGAATGTTTTGAAAGAAAATTTATAGAACTTTTATACATTATCAAAACCACTCAGTCTTTAGCTATCTTCCCCGTTTATCTTGTTGCCCAGCAGAAATGGCTGAATTAAATATTTTAGTTTCTGAGAGGAATGCAACAGTGGGTCTAAGTAGTCCCCTTTGAATCCTTTTAAGACTTTTAATCCACTCACTCTAAAAGAAGTGTGTAGATGTGCCTGTGAACAATGCTCTGCACATTAGCTGATTGCTTAGTCATGAGTCAAGTATAGAGTACCTTCACTGGGCTTTCATGAATGTTTATATGAAGGATTTATTGTATATAAATCCAGTGATGGTTGGTCATGATACACTAGTTACAGTTCATCCACTCGATGGGGTTGAGGTCGAGGCTCTGTGTGAGCCAGTCAAGTTCTTCCACACCAAACTCATCAAACCACGTCTTTATAGCCCTGGCTTTGTTCACTGGGACACAGTCATGTTGAAATAGAAAAAGACCTTCCCCAAACTGTTGCCACAAAGTTGGAAGCATATTATTGTCCATGATTCTTGGTCTGCTGAAGCATTAAGATCGCCCTTCACTGGGGATAAGGGGCCTGATTGAAACATCTGAATTCAATAATTAAAGGTTTGGCCAAATACCATATAGTGTATTAGAAATAGGATAAAAAAATTTCCCAAGTAATATCTAATATTTAATATCTTGACAATTAAAATTTGGGACTTGGGATTATGTCACTTAATTATATTGAAGGCATATTCAGAAACTCGTTCTCCACCTTCTGGCTAAGACCAAGTTCTTTGTTGTTGTTGTTGTTGTTGTTGTTGTTGTTTTCAGATTAATATCTGTCCCCTACTCAAGGGCTTTGTATTCAGTAGATTTTTGGGACAGGGAAGTGGGATAGGAGTTGCTCTGCCCACTCCACACAACAACATGGTATTGTAGTACTTTGGTGACCCAGAAAAGGTGGGGGTGTCAAAAGAGGGAATAGTCATGGGTCCAATTCCTTGAAAATTTCCAATTTGTATCAGACATAACAAAAACTATTTGTTAAGATCTTAAATGTGCTTTTACCTCCTTGTGCATTTTTATATATTTCTGTTACCTAATTTGTTCAGGCAAACAACTTCAATCAATTCAAATTAAATAAGTCTTTGTTGATAGTACACTGATTTTACATATACTGTAATAATGGATGATTTTATGTGTGATTTTATATATGTATATGAATAATACTTATTATTATTATTATTATTATTATTATTATTATAGTTGAGGCCAATTCCTTCTTTCTTTTTCAAGACATTAAACAAATAAAATTTGCAAAAACACCTCATGACCTTTGAAATTGCATTTAAATAAAAAAAATGAAAAAAGAATGCTAAAAAGAAGGACCTTAAATTAAATGGCATAATGACAATCAAATACATTTGCTTAAATTAAATAAAAATCATCTTTAGTAATGTTAGTCCACATTAGTCATTATACCACTTGAGTTTATTCTTAACATTTACATCACATATTCCTCAGTATTTACTTTTATTATTTTATTCTACAAACAAGCAAGGATCCATGGTGAGTGTGTTTCAAAAGCATTAAACCTTATTAGTCCCTGGGCATGATTAGGCATTTAAGTCAATGGGTTTCTGAGCGGAATTTTATGGAGTTCGAGCCCACACACACACACACACACACACGCACACACACAGTGGGAGAACAGATCTTTGAGCGATTGGTGTACTTCATTAAGGACAGAAGAGGAGAGAGAGCCTCAGGAGACACATACCACTCTCTGTGATGGATGGCTATATCATTCGCAGCAGACCACTTTTACTGTCACAGACATCTGCTTTAATAACATGCACTCAAAGAGAGGGAAAAAGAAACAGAAAGGCAAATAGACATAGAGGGTGGGAGAGAGAGAGAGAGAGAGAGACAGTAGTATGTAGTTAGACAGACAGGGGAGAAAGGTGTCAGGGGGAAAAAACTCTTACTGATTGACCCATAGCTCTTACTGAGATGGGAGGCAGAGCGAAACAAAACAAAAACAGAATTGGGAAAGTTTTGAAGGCAATGGAGAGGCCACAGATGTGTTGAGAGCTAGTGAAGCATTTCCTAATTAGCCAAACGCAGTTGATGAGTATTTTTTTTTCTGCCACTGAACTCACATGACTTTCTTTCTTTTTAATAGACTTTTGAAAAATCACTGGAGTGGCACAAATAAGTTAAGAAGACAGCAATGTAATATCGTGTAATAAAACTTGGACAATTTCAAGTCGCTCATGTCACTTGTACTGTGTGTGGTGAACATGAAGCAAATGCTTGTGGCTGTGTAGCAACCTGTACTGTTGTCACTTGTAGACATGTAGTGTGCTTATTTTTACTTCAATAAGAAACAGTTCTACCTATATGTATACCTTCAAAAGCTACCTTGTTCAATTTAGATTAGATTTAAATTTGTGCCATACAGTAAGTGTTCGGTTCCATGCTAGCTTCTTAACATGCTAGCAAAACAAACATTTCCATTTGTAGCATTTAGCAAAGCAGCTAGAGGGCGAGTTATAGAAATAATTTTGTTGTCTTCCATTATCTTCATGCTTGTTAAATAGGGCAGAGACTAAGAATACCATTGATTTGAAAAACTTATAAGTACAGCAGGAAATCAAATCACACTACTCATGGGATTTCTTTTTCTTGAAAACAAGTTAAGGCTAGTTCTGACTACTAGCTTAAAAACTTTCAAGCTTAATTTTTCTTCCTAATGTTTATACCCAAATTTAGTGAGGTTATCAATCAGAATATAACAAACCACACGTTTGAGACAATTCCTTAAATGTTGTGCTTTGTTTAGTGATAACTTTGAGGGGTGTTCACATCAAACTGGGACTTTTGGTTCTGCAGAATAGTGATGGGAAATTAGTGTGACTCGGTTCTTTGAATCTCGTTTATCAAAATGAACAAATTTTTTGGGGGCGTCATTTAGTTCATTTCGTTCTTTTGATCAGAAAGACCCCCAACACGTCTACATACACAAATTTTGGCTATAGTTCCAGTAATGAAAATATTACAATGCAGCTAAGGACATATTATAATAAACAGAATGAGCAGCTCACCTCTCATATCTTCTGGTCCGAGTCGTTCATTCTTTTGAATCTATTGCACTGCATTGCATCTAAGGGAGTCATCTGACAAAACGAACGAATGACTAGGAGTAGAAGAGTCATTGAGAAGAATAGTTCAATTCTGTTTCCTTTGTACTGTACGGCATAGCGTCTATAGGAGTCACGTGATAAAAGAACAAATGATTCGGACCAAAAGACTTAAAGGTAACGACTCATTTCTGTTTCCTGTACATAACCTACAGAGGTTTTGCGATGATTTGCACATGCGCGCCCAGTAGAAAATGAACTAATCACTCTCCGAAACTACTCGTTATTCTGAGTAACGTTAAAAATTGATTCAAAAAGAATGAATTATTCATGAAAAATATCAGAACACAGTTACACTAATGCACTTATCCAAACGTATCCAAACAAACTAGTGCTTGGACACCATCAAGATAGAAAGTTTTCTCTTTTCACCGTAGCCATGATCAGACTGCATGTTTCATATATGGAAATGGCTTGGAGGGAGGTCAGTACTATATGGTGGCTGTGAAAATAACTTTGAGCAGAGTTCCTGTAATGTGCAAGTGTTGTGCATGAATGATTGTGTGTACAGTTTTTACAAATAGATGCGTAGTCTTCCACATGTTGTAGACTTGTTATCCGTTGAATTTCTAGGATCAGGCATTTCACAAATGCAGTGGGCTCCGGCCGAATGATAATTCACAGATGTACGGCCTTTTAAAAATGTTTGCACCATTCAAATGTTTTGCCGTGGCTAAGAGTCTCATCACCGTACTGTGCTTGAGGTCTTCTCTAAATGTCAATTGGTTTTACTGATTTTACAGAAACACCCATCGTAATTAGCATAGAATTGAGAAAACCTTTCTAATGCTCACTATTGTGACAGAATTTAACACTTTAGCATTATTTTAAACAGACAATGTATTAATAATAGCAAGCCTAATATTAAAACTTGTGCCTATAGAAATGGGTAAACCTGCAGTAGAAGAGAATTTGTTTTAAGGTTTGTGATTGAGTCTGTGCATCATGCTGTGCGACTCCAGGAATCAATAAAGACTGGTTGTTACCCCGCATGGTTTAACAGGAAAAGGGAATTTATTTAAGCCCTGAATGTTTCTGTTGCCATTTCATAAAGGAAAGGCCAAAGACTCAATAACTCCACTTTGAAAGTGATAAAAAGCTCTGCGAGCTTTTACACCCTGGCAAACAGCAACGTCGGCAAACATGTCTCTGATAAACATTTTGATGCACGCAAATCATGAGGGAAATGTCCATTGATCAAGCTGCTGATGAATGTGAGATAAAGCTGTGACAGCGGGACCAATAATCATCTGTGTTTGGATCTGTCTGAATATCGATCAGCATGAGATTCAGTGTTAAAACATGACTCAATTGATCCTGCATCAGAAATGAGCCTTTTGGGAATGCATGACCAAATGTGAATGTCAGAGAAGGTCAGCTATGCATTTTTCTCACTCTGGGTGTGTACTTTTATGCGCCATTGTATGGACCATATGTGCATGTGTGTGGCTGTGAGAACAAAATTTCAGCCTCATTTGCCTCTCATTAGGTTTGGTGGTCTCATATTTTTGCCCCAGTCCCACAGTAAATAAACTCTGGATGGTAGATTCTTACCACATAGGGCTTGGCTCTGACCTCAGGGAAATAGCTCGCTGAGATGTTCCATCAAATGTCCTATTCACTACCATTAAAATGGAAGCAAACATGCAGAACTAAAACCATCATCAAGTAATGTTGCTCTCTCCATAAGAATATAAACTGTCAAAGATGTGGTGAACCTCACACATTCCAAATAAACATTCCTGACATCTCATCTGCAAGATGGTGAACTCTATAAGTCTTGGAACAATAATGAGAGCAGGCAGAGACACAAACAGTTCAGGACAAAAAGAGGGAGAATGAGACTGAAGGAACAGTGTGATAAAAAAAAAAAAAAAAGATAAGTATAAGAAAAAATTAACATGACATGAACAAAGTACATTTTAAATTCTATGTGAGGACACAATGACTACCTACAGTATATTACATTATAGCCTTCTATAACCTTTTGAAAAGCAAAATTCTGCAGTCTATATTTGTGAAGATCTTAAATCCAATATACTTTTATTTCTATTTCCCAAAACCTGGTCAAATTGCATCCCATTCTGAACAGACTCTGGATCCACCATGACTCTGAGCAGAATAAAATGAACATCAGTGAATGAATGAATCACTTTGTCTCTTTGGAGTTTGAGGCCTCCTGAGGATCCCTGAACTCCAGTTTCCACCCCATCCTTAAAGAATTAATTTCACTGGTCTTGTAATGATTTGACAATGAATCATATAAGGTTCTTAAAACTTGCCCCTTCTTTTGACACATCATCAAACTACTCCATTTTGCTTTTATGCTATAGTTCTGGTTCACCTTTTTCATGTCGAAACATGTCTCTAAGCCTCTGTCAAAGGCACATACCCATAAACATAGTACATAAGCATATAACAACAGCTTGGCTGTTGGTGCAAATATGTGTACATAAACCTTTGCAAAATCAAATAGGCCCTTAAATCTTATTTACGATTCCAGTGCATTTTATGTACCAGAAATGGTCTTTGAATCGTGCTGCAGTTTGGAAAAGACACTTTTCAAAATTGTCTAAATCGCCAGCTTACATCATAAGCAGAGGTGGGTGGAGGAGCCAAAAATTGTACTCAAGTAAGAGTAAAAAAGTATTTGGCGAAAAGATACTCAAGTACTGAGTAACTGTTTCATCGTAATGTCAGATTATTATTATTTTTTTTTTAGAAATTATGTAAGCAGCCAGATAAAATTATAAAATAATATCCACAGTGCTAATGCCATGATAGTCGTGGAAAATAAAGGAAAGTATTTGTTCTAAGGTTTTACCCATACTGTTAATATTTATTTAAGTAATTTTCATATGAAATAGACTTACTAAACAAAAACATATTTACAGTAACCAGAGGTGGAAAGTAACGAATTACATTTACTCGCGTTACTGTAATTGAGTAGCGTTTTTTTGTGTATTTCTACTTTTTAAAGTAGTTTTTAAAATCTGGAATTTAACTTTTACTTAAGTACGTTTTGTTTGAAGTATTGTAATTCGCTACATTTTAAATCATATTCGCTACTGAGTAAAAAA
>JAQMYL010000004.1:8162041-8191160 GCA_030014365.1 Clarias pachynema | reverse complement strand
CTTTACTTGTACTTAAGTAAAATTTCACTGAAGTAACAGTACTTGTACTTGAGTACAAAATTTTATTACTCTTTCCATCTCTGACAGTAACAACGCTAGCACTTTTTTACTTTCATCTAAGTCCCGGGAAGTAGGACATTTCCCCATAGAGGTCTCAGGTCATGGCTAATAGAATAATCCCCTTAGAAATGTTATTATTGCAGTGTTAAAGCTGATCTTCTCATCATTCTCCCAGTCCACATGAGTAAGGAGCCGATAACCATCACATGTCACTGACATACGTAATTCCACATTAGGAGTGATGAACTGGGCCTGGTGACAAGCAGATAAATACAGCATGTTTAAATACTTAGAGGTGTCTTGTGATTCCTAAAATATTGTGACAGTTGTTAGAAATTTGCTGACTGTTGCCCTCATGGGGTTCAAAGAAAAATATGAACATCAATTGAATTAGCACGGCAGTTTTTAAAGTCTGGTGATGAAAAACCACAATGGGAGCAGTTGACTTGTGTTTTCTCCCCCGTGCGCCTGATCCATGGCAGAGTTCATGTTGTATTTAAGCCATATTAATGTCCGGAGGCCTGACCTTTTGCACCTGTGTGTGAAAAAATGGTTAGTGTCACATTTTCCCTCTCTTACACCCCTCTCTCTCTCTTCTCTCAATCTCACACCTGCAGTCCAGGGGAATGGTGGGCGTCATAGTGGATCATATGACTCCTCATCTGAGCGGCAGTAAAATAAAATGAGGTGCAATTTCCGGAGCTTCAATTAGCAGAAAATTGGTCCGGTCCGTTGTTAGCTGCTCCCCCAAGCCCTGCTAAATGGTGTGTGTGAGTGCATGTGCATGTGAGCGTGTAGACATACCACTGAGGACATGTCGGTGAAGCAGGCTGAAAAATATTAGCTCAAATGGAGATCAAGCCTATTATTCTTTTTGTCTGACACTAGAAGGCTGTTTAAACAATCTAGACTAGAAAGAATCATCCCCGGGTTTGAACACTGGTGGTGCTGTTTATTGTGTGTTGTTCAACAATAAGCCAGGATATTGCTATTTATTAACATGAAATGTTCGTTGAAAGACTAGCTCATACCAACCACTCCTCATTTAAAGTAGGAAGAGACTTGATCAGAATCACTAACTGCAGCCTCAGTAAGTTTCAACAGTGAGATTGATGTCCATGCCAGCAACTGCATTGCTTTGTGGGTAATCTTCTGTACGTGCAATGTTCAATTAACTAAATCTAAAGTGGAACAAACGGACATCAATAGCATTGATGGGTCAGCTTCAGCAGACCTTGAAGCTCGGGTCAATGTTGGGTCTGCACAAATACCTATCAATAGTCACTGACGGACACGTGGCAGTAATACTCTGGTACAGCAACATCTGTCAGCAAAATTACACAGCTTCATCGATTGAAAAAAAAATGAAGTGTTTAAGCCACAATAAAGAGATTGAACTTCGGACCCTGGAGCTGTGCCATAGGTCAAATTGTCTAATAAAATGTATTTTACTTGCACATACTACATATTTACTGTAGTAACTTAATAACCTTGGGCAAATACCTTTTCTAATTCCTGATCTGTGATGTTCATGGGTTAGCCATTACTTTAAGTTACTCCACTACATATAACTTAAAGAGTTCATATGTATGTCTTAAAGATGTCTTTCTCACACCGCCTGCTCTACATCACACAACAACAATTCAATGGGAATGAGGTCAAAACTTGGCCATTGAAACATGATGATTTTCTTTTTTATTTCTTCACCTTGCTGTTGAGTTATTTCTGCATATTGAAACACTGACATGTTGCATGACCAAACCTCTTTTAAGTCTGACAGACAGAGCTCATGATTTACAGCTACAGAATTTCGATACAACGCTGAAATAATTCCTCCCTCGATGACTACAAGCCTTCCAGACCCGCAAGTAGCAAAGCTTTCCCATAACAGTATATGTCCACCACCAAGGTTCAACTTTGGAATAAAATTTTGATGTATGTGGTGACTCCTTTTCCCTAAACTTGTACTGTAAATCTTTTTTGTCTTATATTCTCCACATGAGGGCTGTTACACAGCTCTGTTTGCACCAAACCAAACCAAACCCAAATGTAGAATATACAAAGCAAAGATGAAAGTCATGTGTTCCTCTGCAGTACAGATAGTAGATCGAAGGAGCAAAATATTATATTCTACAAAAAATGGATTTAGTTATTTTTACTCATTTCTGTCAATAACATATTGATATTTGTTTCACATTATCTTACGTTTTCCACCCCCAGAACATCCTTGAAGAATTCATTCTCATTTCACTGGTCTTGTAGTGATTTGACAATGAATCATATAAGGTTCTTAAAACTTGCCCCGTCTTCTGACACATCATCAAACTACTCCATTTTGCTTTTATGCTATAGTTCTGGTTCACCTTTATCATGTCGAAGCATGTCTCTAAGTCTCTGTCAAAGGCACATACCAATAAACATATTCTCTGCAGCTTGGCTGTTGGTCCAAATCTGTGTACATAAACCTTTGCAAAATCAATCAGGCCCTTAAATCTTATTTTCCAGTGCATTTTATGTACCAGAAATGGTCTTTGATGCCGTTTGGAAAAGACACTTTTCAAAATTGTCTAAATCGCCAGCTTAAATCATGAGCAGAGGTGGGTAGAGGAGCCAAAAATGGTACTCAAGTAAGAGTAGCTGTACTGTACTTCAAAATAATATTACTCAAGTAGAAGTAAAAAGTAGTCATCCAAAATATTACTCAAGTAAGAGTAAAAAAGCATTTGGTGAAAACACTACTCAAATACTGAGTAACTTTTTAGAAATTATGTAAGCAGCCAGACAAAATGATAAAATAATGTACAAATTCTGACATTTCCAAGTAATAAATAAATAAATAAATTTAACAGAAAAATTAAGTAATAAAACTAAATATCTTTACAAAATAGCAACTTAAGAAACAAGAAGCACAAATTTCCTCATCTCACTTTTTTTCACAACATAAAGCATTTGAAACAAACACCTACTGTATGTAACACACATCTACGTATGTTTAAACAGTGTAAACTATTTCCAGTGTAAGATATACTGTATATTCAGTTGCCCTCAAAATCGATCAGCAGATAGAAAATAACATTATGTACAAGAGGTCTCACTTTACCATAAACTGTGTCCAGCAGAACAAATGTAAGAAACGTATATTTTTTAGCCCCTAGCTTATTTGCTAATTATATATTTTAACATTGCAACATTAAATAAAACAGCTAAACTAACTGCGACATGTTTCCTTCGCTGTCTACCACGACTATATGCAGCGTTTCTGTGTGGTCATTTCACTACATGCAGTTATTGTTATTGCGGATAATTGATCTATCGGAGTCATGTGATTATTGTTGCTACGTCTGATTAATGGAACACAGTCATGTGGTAGATCCACCGGCTGCATTTCTCTGGCAGAAATTAAGAATATCTAATGTGTAGACTAAATAGTTAGAAAAGAAACGAGTCGAGTGTAGCCAAATGTAGCGAAGTACAGTAAGAGTAGCGTTTCTTCTTCACAAATCTACTCAAGTAAAAAAAAGTATGGTGCAGTAAAACTACTCATAAAAGTAACATTTTTTTCAAAAGTTACTTAAGTAAATGTAACGGAGTAAATGTAACTTGTTACTACCCACCTCTGATCATAAGTGATGACCTTTTCTTTCAAAGCCACACAATTTTATTTAAACAGTAATACATAATATCATGATCAAAAAGGTTATATGTTGATGTTTGTCTAAGGTTGTGTTTAGCTAATACTAAGACACACTATGATCAGATTAATTTTATTATGTTTTTACAAAAAATTTTTTTAATGAGAATGCATTTTTACACGACTGTAGCTATATCATACTGTATACAATATACATACATGTACAGGTTATTCCAAACATCTTCATCCATGAGCATTTTTTATTTTATTTTACCCATTGTTTCCCCCAAGATGGCTTTGAATCTAACAAGAGAAAATTTTACTAGATTTACTGTAGACTTAACATCCCTTGACTTTTTAATTTGTGGTCCTCTGAAGTCAGTAGTTTAAAATCTCACATAATAAAAGACTTGGTTAGTCACAAGTCAAATATAAAAGTAGAATGTTTAATGCTTTCCGACAACTGATTTGGGATTATTGCACTTTTACAGCTAAAAGTGTGAGCAGTGTGCTTGTCTAAATTGGAGGACCGCATAAGATTGTGAGAAAGGCACAGAATGAATACAAACACCTTAGTGGCAACAGCTGGCATTGACAGAACATGCTCATCTTATTACCTGAAGCTTACTTAGAATTATGTTTTTGTTTAAATTCATAAAAGTTGCAATCTTATGAGAACTTGCTGAAATTAACAGCCATACAGAAAGCTTGCGAGAGAGCTTAAAGAGAGCTTAAAGCCCTGGCTGTGGATGAGGCAGTAACCTGTTATGCCATCAGCAGACTGATTGATGGCCCCCAGTGATTGATAGAGGACACCAATCAGGACAGTCTGTCAGCACCTTATTGTCCTCGCTCCCTCCACACACACTGATAAGGACCAGCTTGCTCGCATTTCACCTCCATTTCTATCTCTTTTATTGTTAACTCTGTTTGTCTATGTCTTGTTCCTTCCAGCTCACTCACTGTCTCGGATCCATCTCTAGCAAATAATTCTACTTCTATCTTTCGTTCACTAATTTCTGTCTGTCTGTGGCATTACTTTTCTTTCAACCTGCTGTTATTTGTCCACCCACCCTCTCTCATTTTCTCTCTCTCTCATGTTGATATGAAGCAGCTTGTCCAAACGTAAGGTCTTTCAGCACCCTGTGTCTCCGCTATTGGTTTGCCGTGTTTTGATAAGCCCCAGGCACAGCAAACATGACATTTTGACCCTCACTTTTTTGCCCAATGTCCATTAGTAGGCTTTGAGGTGAACCAGTGACCCCTGTTCAAATGCTGCTGTAGGATTCTTTCACGGGGTGACTTCTGCAGGGCTACCTTTCAGGCAAAAGCATCACTGACTGAAGTAGCAGGCACATGATGAGCTAATTACACTGAAACAAGAGAGGATGTGCTTTTTTAAAAAAACAAAACAAAAAAAAAACACAGTAAGTATTTACCTGCAATTAGATCCCATTTACTGTTTGATGCACGAAAATTGAAGAAGAATTTGACTGTGGTTTCATCTTATCCTGTCATATTCTATTAAAACCTTCTATTAAGTATGTACAGCTCCATTATGAAGGAAACTACAGTTTGGAAGGAAATTGCAAAGACGGTTGGTTCTTCATGTGAGTCTACAGTACATCACTAGTACAATTAGATTTCTTTGCTATTATGACAACAAAACTAGTACAAGGCCTAACATGCAAATCCTTTTGGTCCATTCGTCTAGGAACCTGGAGGTGCAAGGCGACAGTGCTAACCACTACGCCACCGTGCCGCCAACATGCAAATTAAATAACCAATTTTCATACTGCATTATTTCATTTGTGTTCAACTGATTAGCTGTAGGCTACAATTTGCTACAACTTCATTAAAAAAATGTTTGTGATCGGGTTTTGCAGTGAATCCATCGTAATCACCGCCCTGTGCCATTTTTCTGCAATTTATTAAACATTCATTATTATCATGGCTAATTCAAGCCTCTGTGTTAATGTAAATAATGTACAGACAAATTATCACATATACTGTAATTCGATTTAAACCCATGTTTTAAATCCCATGCTCATATACTGTAGGTTTCCTCCAGGTAATCCAGCTTTTTCCTACCCCCCAAAACATGGATAAGTGGATTGTCTACAATACCTTGGCCCTACATGTGCAAAGTAAAATAAAATCCTCTGCAGGGATAGACTGGGATAAACTCTGCAAACTCTGCCCTGATCAGGATAAAGTGGTGACTGAAGCTGGATAAAAGAATGTATTTTGAAAAAGTGTGATAACAATCAGATCCTACACCACATGAAATAAACCATAAACATGAATCTCTTGCACCATAATAAAGTCTACTTAAAGGAATGTTTTAAGCCAACCCTCAGCATCCAGAGCTAGGCTTGGGTTCTTATAAAAAAAATAAAAAAAATTTAATCCTAACTTGTACCGTTGTTGTTTTATCAGATTTATAAAATTACTTTAACTCACTTTACCAACCACAAATAACGGGCCTCATTTATGAAATCTTGGTACAAATAGATCATAAATTGTTTGCAGGAGAAAGAAATGTGGTATTCATGAAAATCCAGTTAGTCCACTAAAACGTCATATTGTGACATATTGTGAGAGATTTTTTGTATAAATTTGCATTTATAGAGACTCCGTAATGTAAACCTTAATGGATCATAATGCATGCTTAGCAGGTGGTGTAGTGGCACTGTGGCCTCAAACCTCCAGGGTTGAGGGTTTTATTCCAACCGCAGATATGTAGATGTTGCACATTCTCCCTGTGCTTGGTGCGTTTTCCTCCAGGTATTCCAGTTTCCTCCCACAGACCAAATTCCCTGTAGTGTGTGTGTCCTGCAATGGACTGGCATCCTATGCAGGGTGTACCCCTCCTAGTGCCCTGAATCCTCTGGAATAGGCTTCAGGTTTCCCACAAGCCTAAATTGTCTAGAGAGTAGAGATACTCTCTATTGTTATAGAGAATAAGTGAGTGAGCATACTTAGCATAAGATAGTTCAGTTGTATATTCTGTAGAAACCCACCTGTGTCTGTTGTAGCTGACCCACTGCATTGGCTGAGCTGCATTATGGGAAGATAACCCAATATTGTGTTATTTTACTATGTACTCAGTTTCAGTTATAGACTATAGAATGTTTGGCATTTATCAACAGACACATAAATCTTTTACACATCACATTTCTAACAGATTGATAAATGAGACCCACTGCTGTTGTTTTTTTTAATCATCAGTTTATGCTTTATGTTCCAAATGACCTATGTGCTGGAAGGTAATTTCACCACTCCTACTGTAGGCCATTATTCAAACACAGCCTATCATTATTGACCTGAGGTTCAAACTTATAAAAAGGTGATTTTCTGCGAGTAGTATAATGTTCTGGCTGGCTGGAAGGGGGGTGTACTGGAGGACTGGAGCCGTGCCCCCTGTGTGTGGCTCGGGATGATGTATGGCTCACCGTCTGCATGGCTGCAACCACATCAAAGAACAATGAAGTGTTTATATGAGCTGATTTGGGCTTTGTTAATGTTCAGGCCCTCCACAGTCACAGAATGACCACATGGGACTCCTCTGGAAGCTACCTCACACACATATACATACCAACTCATTTGATGCAAATATTCACAATCAGACTTCTCAGACATACTAACTTAAAATCTAATTCTTGAAATCCATGTGGCCATGTGTTGTTCTGAAAGGTCAAAATGAGCCATTGTTTAAAGGGTTAAGTTATTTCTTCTGATTCTGCAAGTAGTCTTGTTGATATAAAACAGAGCCCCATTACGTACTAATGGTGTAATTGGTGACAAGGGACATTTTTGTGCATTTAGAAGCCTGGATTCCACATTAGCCTTCAAGTGGATGTGAAGTGTTGCAGAATGCACTCAGCTGAGATAAAATCAGTATTCATGCACGACTCCATGTTTGGTTTGTGGAGCATAAAAATCATATCTCACAATGCAAAGTCCTTAAGACTGTATTAATGCTTCTGTGGGATATCATTATGTGGAGTTATTGCTGGAAAATGGAGTTCGATTTCAAACTCAGGTTCATCCTAATCTAAGAATTAGTGCCAGTAATAATTATGAGCCACTTCTTTGTGGGTGATCTCCATGGCTGCTATGAGCTTGGACCTCTGGAGGTTAACAGCTACACGCCATTAGTTGCAGCACTCTGGAACATGGCCATCTCAGCTACGGATCATTGTGTTTCTATCCCAGCCACAAAAACAGACTGGTGGGAGGAGGGGGTGAACATGTGTGTGTGTGTGTGTGTGTGTGTGTGTGTGTGTGTGTGTGTGTGTGTGTGTGTGTGTGTGTTTTCTAGCCAAGGTGAGGAAAAAAGGGTTGACCACGATGCATAAATTTCAAGAACAGAGAGCAAATACTTGGAGGCAAATTGGTATCTTTGGTAAACAGAGTAATGAAAGTTGCAGTCTCCTCAATCTCAGGAAATGTAACTTTTGTTCGATAATGGGCACAACAAGATTTTCAAAACATCTCCTTTATAAATAGGTTAATAGAAAATCCTACAGTATTTAACCTTGTCTTAAGTAAATGTGGTTGGCCATTTGTGTCCATAGTAAGACTTATTTCTAGGAAAAGTTGGTTGTTTTATTTACATTTAGCAAAATGGGCAAAATATCTATAGGAAAGTAGAATGATTATTAGAAAGAAAACTAGCCAGAAAGAATAGAATGAGAGGGGTAAAGAAGTAGAAATATTGATGGTTCACCTAAAAGATATTTACTGTAAAGCATGATATAGTCACTAGACTTTATTAAATTCATTGCATCACTTTTTCTTCTTGTAATTAGTGAGTTTACTTTGAAGTGGCTTGTCAGAACTTTTTTCCTTGGCCAGAATTAGACTACAATAAAACTACCCGGCTAGTGGTATGATGGCTTAGTGGTTAGCGTGGTTGCCTTGCACCTTTGGGGTTGTGGGTTTTAATCTTGCCCTTGCCTTTGTGCATGGAGTTTACAGTACATGATCTCCACATGCTTGGTGGGTTTCCTCCAGGTACTCCGGTTTCCTCATGCAGTTCAGTGAGCTGATTGGTGTTTCCAAATTGTCTGTTGTGCTTGTTCTTGTGCCCTGCAATGGGTTGGCACCCTATCTCGCCATCTCGCTTTGCCCTGAGTTCCCATTACACTGTATACGTAAGTAGTACAAAAAATGGATGCATGGATGGAGCGAATTATCACATTATCACATTTTTTTGCATGAGGTACTGTAGATAAGTAAAACTAAGCAAGAAAATAAAATTTCTTTGTTTTATTTGTGTTGATTTAAACCTCACTGAGGGCAGCGGATAGCGCAAAAGTTAAGACGCTGGACTACTGATCGGTTCAAACTCTATTACCACCAAGCCACTGTTGGGCCCTTGAATAAGGCTCTTAACCCGCAACTGCTCATATGTGTAATGCGATAAAATGTCACTCTGAATAAGAGTGTGTGTGTTAAATGGCATAAAATGTACACAAATTTCTGCTTATCAGTGACTGTAGATTAACACTACAGTATTTCACACTTTCTTTTAGTCGAAAGAAGAATGTTATTAGATTCCAGTGCATTAAAGCGGGACGATATTGGCATATTGAAACACTTTACAGTGATCGAGTGGCGTTAGACTGTATGGCAGTTCTTTATACATTACAGTGAGGGGGACAAGTCAAACACATTATGCTGATTGAGCACTGGGGAGTGCGCATGACATTTCCAAACACATTATGGTGGAAAGGAGATGGCAGGCTTAAACACTCTATGTTAATGGAGAGGAAAAAGGGGCAACCAAGGTCAAGACAGACTCTGCTTTACCTCAGCGCCAGTCATCCAGTTAGCAGTGCCTTCTTAAAACCCTTCCATACTAGCTGAATTTTTGTCACGGGCTCGCCTTGCACAAACAAACAAGTTCATGCACAGTTGAACATGTGTCTTTTGCCTGTTTGGATGAACTGTCAGGAGAAAAGAAAAGCTTTTTATTGAGCTGTGAATGTGTGAGCAACTCATTTGATATAGAATTTAATTTAGACTACTGAATGATTTATTCCACGGTACGTATTCTACTCATTTATAAAGAATAATGAACGCTCTTTGTATTCACCATGAACCTACTCAGCCTGGGGGTTTTAACAAATTTTAATAATGCAATTCTTCATTTAAATCTATGATCACTACTGTACGTACCCCAAAACCTTTTACTCAGAATTTAGCCCTAAGCTTTTTCAGTAAAACTAATATGAAGGGTAGATTTTTTTACCAGAACAAAAACCATAAGTTTGCGCCTGCCAACAGTTCCTGGGAGTTTAAAACAGGTTAGAACAGCATGAGCTAAAAAGAACTGGCAATAGGCTTTGTTAAGCATGCCCGCTCTTATGGTTGCACTTGAGAAAATCTTTTCTTTTCAATTAGCCAGGTTGACTTTGCATGGTTAATTAACTCCTCAGCCTGACAGGTTGTCGGACTTCTCCAAGCCTCTTATGAAGGGCTTAGGGGCTGTGGGCCAGGCCGAGGCGGATTGGGTGCAGCTGGGGTTGGATTAGTTGGAGGGCTCACGGCCTGGAGCTGGTTTTTTGGTGGGGCTTCCAGAGTGTTTGGCCTGGGCAGCCTGAGCTAATCCTTCACCCCCTGACCCACCTCCCAGTGAGACCAGAGAGCTTCAGACCTCCGACAAGGCAAGGTTGAAGACAAGTGGCTGAAGAGATATAATATGCATCTCTTCCTGTGTGTGTGTGTTCTTTCTCTAACCAATAATTTTACAGCAGCAGTTTTCTTTTCTTTTCTTCTTTTTCCTTCACTTTTGTTCAATGGTATTTGTGATCCTCCCTGACTCGTCTCATCTTTGACAGTCACCATAGAGAGGAGATGTTGACTCAGGGCGGTTCCCTATATACACTATATTAGACAAGCAGGTGTGCTGAACAGTCCTAAAGCGAGCACTGTATTAACATATAACATGTTTTATTAGATGTGGTGAATACTGTATAGATAAAGGGCAGGCCTGGTGCTTGGATTGTGACTGGTGAGACATTTTTTCTTGACAGATGTTGTTTTAATGTAATCCTGCCATGTACAAATCTGAAGCTGTGCTAATCCGAACGGAATTACATGAACTAGGAAAACTTGTCCTCAACGCAACAAGAGTTTACAATGAACAGCTTGTTTTGGGATCCTAAAGCCTATTTAAGGAATTACGAGAGAACACGGAATTCCACCACCATGTTTTTTCCAAAACAGACTTTTCAAGTTGAAACTCGATCATCTCATGTCAACTTATAAAAAGAGGTTCTAGAGGAGGGAATAAGTTGTAAATCTGTCTTAAAGGACTTTTTGGTATTGTGGCTATTGTTTTCAATAATGAATTATCAATAATTATAAATAATTATTTATAATGGGTTTCTACTATATTTATCAATAATATTATATACTTATTATGCTAATAATATATTTTATATTTTCATAAAATATATTTTATGAAATATAGCATATAGCAGAAAAAAAAAGAACTACAGGAAAGGTTTACTTTTAAATCCCCAATAACAGCACTGAGAACTGCATTACTATACCCAGAAACATAATGAAATCACAAGGTAATCTAATCTAAAACAAAAGTGATCAAGGCCAAGGCCAAACAAGAAAACTGTAGTATCTTGGGTAATTTATCATACTACCAACACTGGTGCACAGAGACAAACATGGAGGGGCATGTCCTTTTGTCAGCGGTATCTCTAATGAGGGCATGCTGGTTGTGTGTGTCGCCCTAGGTTGCTGCTGTCATCAGAGACACAGTTATACATGACATACCTCCTGCTCTCTCTCTCTCTCTCTCTTTCTGTCTCTTTCTCAAAAAAATAACAAACAAACTAACAAAAAAATGTGGCCCGGATGCTGCTTTGTGAACAAACTAGATGAGCTGATGAAGTGAAGCGGATGTCAAAAGCATATGTGTTTTTGTAATATTCAGGCAAAGGAGACAAGAGAAGTGTGGAATGCACTTTGTTGGTTGTGGTTAAGGTTCGTCTGTCTCAGGGTTCACTTGCGCAGGTGATTGATGTGGCTTTCTTGCCCCGAGCACCTCCATTGCAGCATCTTATTTTTCAAATCAACAAGGACTCACATCAAAGTGGTGTCCCTCATGCAAAATGCCAGCTGAAGACAATTTATCTATGAGAATGTTAACTATAAAGCACTAAAGGCTCCATGTTTTTGAGTCCATGCATTTGAGTACATTGAGTTTTGTAGTTTCTTGGTATTTTTTTGTGTATTTAATGTATGTATACTGTATAAACATATTTATGCTTTTCTATATAACAGTATAATTTCCCATTTCATTACTTAATCCATTCTATAGCTAATGCACACATTTACTGCATTGCCCTGTTACATATTAATAATAAAATATAGAACTTTTCTCCAAGAAACCTGAGAAAGGAATTAATTGACTTTACTTATTTATTTATTTATTTATTTAACCAGGAAGTCCCATTGAAATCAAGCATCTCTTTCACAAGCATTTACAAAATGAAAACATTACACATGTTTTTAATTTATTTATGAAAATGCATAGTGCAGTGTTTATTATGCATCATGAATTATTAATATTATGCATTATGTATTACAAAGTCAGTTTCTATGGTTGTTAGTACCTGCAGTATATTTGACTTGATTACTTAATGCCTTTATAAGAGCTCACAATTGCAATTTATAAATTATACATTTTATAATCTGTTTCTATAACAGTTACAATTATATACTGTGAATGTTATTAGTTTTGTTACTTTTTATGCTTGCAAATGTATTCCACAAGACATTAAAAGTGAGTATCATCTAAGGTACAAATTTGCAGACAAATCTTAAAAAATGCTCTATACTGTAGTGTCTATAAGTAAAAGAAAGACAGTAAACAAGTTTAATTAATTTGACATATGGTGATATATTTTGCACACTATGTATTATAATAATATTTCTTAATGCATATTAGACAATACTGTATGTACAGTACTGTGTATGTAAACCACTCTATAAGTGTATTTGTTAATCATTATTGAATAATCTTCACAAAAAGTATTTAAAAAATTCACACAATATTATTCTTAATCTTTTAATATTATTATTATTTTTTTTATATTATTATATTTTTTCTATGCCTTAAAGTTTTGTGTTTTTTTGTGTTGAATTCTTTGAAAGATTGTTGAAAACAATCTTTAGTGTTACAAAGGTGGTATATAAATAACTCATTTAAATAACAAGTTATATTGCATAAATGCCTAAACTTAAAAGTGCATAAAGTTGAATAAACATAAACTTGCCCTTAAATATAATTTAAAGTTTAGTATCTTAAACCAATTCTCACTGGAAAAAAAAGTCACCGCTGTGAAATATGTCATGTTAGTGCGTACAGAAATGTCAAAGTCAAGCCAAAAACCAATGCCTACTTTGTGAGTAAAATGCTGCAATTATCATGCGCGCTCTTGCCAGTTGTTGAATGGAGCCCTTCTGTGTTTGGCTAACACAACCGCATAATGGCTCCAAGAGGTCCCAGATGGATGGCACACCACTAAGGAATGAATAAAATATTATTTTTTTTAACGCGTCAGCAAACCCACTGTGACACATACCAGCTATAGAGCGCTTCTCTTTTCAATTACCTCCCATGGTTAATGACAGGATGGCACAATGTAAATCAAAGTTCACTTCACTCTGGTCATATGGCTCCTTCTCTTGTACAATACAGTGCATAAATTCATTAAATCACCACTGGGATAACAATTTTTTCTAATAAACCATAATTAGTGAAGTAAGAGCTTAAATTAAATTAGTCAGTGAGCTAGGATGACTTACACCTTCACTACACGATTGATGTAAGTGTTCACTGGAAAGTTTATTTACTCTCAGGCAATGCTTTGTATGAAGCCCTTATTCAAAAAACATTAGAAATATAATTTTTATAATTCTAAAATTCTTATAATACAATAAAAATTCTTATTATAACATAATTGAACATTTGGTAGTTTGTAGCTTATAATTATTGCATGTAAAATGCCTTATCCGTATTAATGTTGTAATGGTTTTTCCTTAATAACTACTTTTTCTGGTAATATTATTAATGTAATATATATATTTTTAAAACCAGATATGAAATAATATCTTTTAAATAACTGTTCCTTAATGGAATGTATTATCTTTAGTACATTTCATTATTCTACAGTGTGAACCCCATGTCAGGTAAGATCGTATCATCTGTTATTATTGCAGTCAAACTAAAACAAAATCCATGCCAGGTTTGGGTATTAAAGATGACATTTCCATGAAAAATACACCAAAAATAAAACATAAAAATGTTGATAAAAAAAAGAGTAGGCATCAAGGATAAAATATTTACAGTATAGTGTGTGTGGGAAGAGGGTAGATAGATAGATAGATAGATAGATAGATAGATAGATAGATAGATAGATAGATAGATGCTGTGGTGTCTAGCACAAGGACAGTGGATCCTTTGGGTGCTGTGGGTTGTGAGATGGGGCCTCTGTGCCTCTAAGAAATGAATCTGGATCACATTGGTTTCTCAGGCACATCCCATGGGTGCTTGATCAGACTGGAATATGGGGAGTGTCGAGGTCCTTAAACCTATGCCCATACTGGATACCCAACCTATGAGATGCAGGGTATCCTGCGTGCTTCCCTGGATAAATGGATGGGTGGTAGCAGGAGGGGCTTCCAGCATAAAGCTTATGACAATGACTTGGAGATGTGGAGTCCCCAAGAAAAGGAAAAACCCTAAGAAAAAAATGTATTAGTTAGACACCGTCTCCTTGCACCTCCAGGGTCTGGGTTCGATTCCCGTCTCTGTGTGAATGGAGTTTGCATGTTCTCCCCATGCTTGCTGGGTTCCCTCCGGGTACTCCGGTTTCCTCCCACGTTCCAAAGACATGTAGGTTAAGTTAATTGACATTCCCAAATTGCACATAGTGTGTGAATGAGTATGTGTGTGTGCCCTGTGATGGATTGGCACCCTATCCAGGGTATACCCCACCTTGTGCCCTAAGTCTCCTGGGATAGGCTCCAACCCCCCCCGAAACCCTGAATACAGGATAAAGCGGTACAGACGATAAGTAAGGGCCAGGGGTAGCTCAGTGGTTAAGGCATTGGACTACGGTTCGGAAGATCCCAGGTTCAAACCCCACAACCACCAAGTTACCACTGTTGGGCCCTTGAGCAAGGCCCTTAACCCTCAACTGCTCAGATGTGTAATGAGATTTTTTTTTAAATGTAAGTCACTCTGGATAAGAGTGTCTGCCAAATGCCTAAATGTAAATGTAAGTGAGTGCATTGTATAAACCATGCAACCAAAACTATATTCCAAGCCACTGTTATAGATAGATAGATACTGTAGATTCTTTATTGATCCCAAAGGAAATTCCAATGAATCACCACCTTCTGACCAATCATAAAATAAGCATATTATCTTTGTTAACACTGTATTCTAACAAGTGGTCTGAATATCAGATGTGGAAAATATGCTTACAAATATCATTAAAAATAGATGAAAATATCATAACACTGTTTTTTTTTTTTCTCCATGGCAGCCACTTTACTGCTTTAAGGAAGCTTGTGTAGAGAAGCCTTGCAGAATAATCAAATGAACTAGTTAAGCTGAGTTTGTTTTATTGAGCGATTGTGCATTCTATCACTCAAACCTGTCTACCTGATTTGCAACGTAGCTGCACATTTAATGGGTTGTGTTAAGAGATAATGTTCTTGGATTGTGACTAAGTGATTGACTGTGAAGCATGGGCAGTGATGTGGATTAATGCATGCAGATATTTAATTTGTATGCAAAATAAATAAATAAATAAAAAGAAAGAAAAAACCCTCTATAACCTTAAAGAGAAGCACATGATGTTTTTTTCCACTGCACAATTTTTTTTTTCAGTGAATGCCTCACAGTGTTTGCCGTTGTTCACATGTGTGGGTTTCACATGTCCTGGACTGGAGATTAACCTCGAAATAATTGGAGCAGATTTTTCCAGTTCCACAATCCCAGAATTTTCCATTGGTGTAATGTGCAGGTGGGAGGCAGCGCAGCGGTCTGTCACATCAGCGAAAGCACATTGGGAATTTTATAAAGTGTTCTTTTTTTTATGCAGACAGACAGATTCAGAGGTTACATCATGACTGTCTGGGCACCAGGTGGTTTCAATAGATACTATGAGACAGAGGGTATAACACAGAAGCATGACCCCTGTCTTTAATCCCAAAGTCTACATCTATAGGCTAACCCTCTAAGTCCTTGGTGTAGGATTGTGTACACAGAAAGAGATGAGAGCTGATAATATTTCACCTACATGCAAGGAAATAGGTTAGGATAACAAATCAGATTACATATTTATGCTTTTTCCAGTAGGTCTGGTTTAAATATTGAGATATCACTTTCCATAAAGTCAGTGAGTACAAATGAAAATAGATAACCTATACAGTGTCCTTAAAGCAGTTAAAAATGCAGATAATTCCCAGATACGTCCTCACATGTAAGTGAACGTGCCATCGTGTGGTTACAGCTGCATCTCTTCACCGAGGCAAATTAGCTAGTGAGTCACCACAGTGCCACTGCACATTAATGGCTTTCTCGCAGGAAATGTTCAATGTGTACAAATGGCACCGACAAGCATGGCTTGATATTTTCCACACTGAAAATGTATTTTTCATCGCCATTTTAAAAAGTGCATTATACAATAAAAGATCTCAGTTTGTTCCAGACTTGGTCTTACAAGCTTACAGTCAAAGTTACTGTTTAAAACGTATAAAGAGTACATCTTTACATGCAATTAGGAGTTAAAGTAATGTACTATTTGTACTTTTGTAATTGCAATTGAGCTCCTTGTTCGCTCTAATAGTCCTTACAATATGAAATAACTGATTACAATATTTAACTTCTGATACTACATATTTATTTTTGATCACTGTTACTGAGTAAATAATAATAATAATAATAATAATAATAATACATTTAATCAAAGAAGACTGTCAGCAAATTGTGCAAATTCTAAATAAATACACTTCGGCTGCTAAATATTAGATATTATTGCTAAATAATATCTAGAAATTTTAACACGTTACTTTTTTTTTTATTTTTACAATAATGTTTTATGTTTATGACCAAGTTTGACCCCAATGGCTTCCCGTAATCGCAACGCGGTCGTGTGTAATAATGGCGTGGATAATAAGATGACCGAGGAAACATCACTAGGTGTACTAAATGGAAAGTTTCATTATAAAAAGCTTCTAAATTGAAGTTAAATTTAAGACACTGAAAAAGGCTGTGAAAATGAGGGGGTTGGCAGAATCTACTTTTATTGGCCTTACTGGAGACCACTGGACATCAGTATGTAACCATAACTACATGAGTGTAATAGTCATCACGTAATCGATGACAAATGGCAACTGCACTCATTCACTCTTGGTGTGTTAAAAACTTAAGAAAGACATTTTGCCGAATTATGTGCTAGCCAGTTGTGCTAATGAGATAATGATAGTCACGACTATAGTAACAGACAGGGCTCACAATATGATTGCTGCTGCAAGGCGGTTACCAATCAATAGATTTAAATTTATCATTTGTTAAATGTTAATGTTTGAGATATTATAAAGCTGCACAATGTTTCCTCTATCTAGTTTGTCATTCATGTTTTAATTCCAACATTGCATGTTTATTATACAAGTCAGTCTGAGTATTTTAAAAATGTGATAAACTAGAATATTCATTCATTCATTCATCTTCTATACCGCTTTATCCTGCATTCAGGGTCGCGGGGGGCCTGGAGCCTATCCCAGGAAGCTTCGGGCACGAGGCAGGGTACACCCTGGACAGGGTGACCCACCAAACTAGAATATTATTCTTATTATTTTTTTAACAGCTGACAGCATTAAAAATATCTTTAGCTTTATAATTTCCAAAAACACAATCTGCAAATTTTGTGAGTCAATGACCATGAGGATACAATATCAGCACTTCCAAGCTTGTCATGTGAAAACATTTACAGGTTCGCTACCAGCAAACTGTTCTGATCTTTTGATGTTTTACAGTATAAAAACTTTCTAATTATAGCAATTCTTTGCTCAGGATAGTGTCTGAAAGGCATCTTTGTTAGATAGAAAACTATGTAACTAGAAAAATGAAGACATTAACATGACATTTGTAGCTAGCTAAAGGATCTTACTTACCATATTACTTATCTTATATGTAAACATGCATTATGGCCATGAAACCATTGTTATTTTCCTATATATTGTAATTGTTAGATTGGGAAATTAAGGAATTACAAATGTTTATGATATACCTAAGACGAGTAAATAATAAAAAGACAAGATCTGCTTACACATTCCATGTGATTCCATGTTTTTTCACTATTTGCATTTTTTCCTTTGAGCAGGTCAAAATAGTACATTCAATAACCCCCTATTTATAATTTGCTTCAATGCTTAAACTCTAGTAACTGTTAAATAGAAAGGTCACTTAGAGTTTAGTCTCAGGTGATTTAGAGGATACATATCAATGTGCCTGAGAGAAACTCATCCAATCTCCTTGGCATATATAGTATCTATGAATCTACCAAGCTACTGAAACCCCAATAAACATTACCTTATTTCTATGCTGTTGATATTCAAGGTTAATGTTCTCTTCAGCAGAGCTCACTTGGTTCGTTAACATAATTGTCCAAAAATCCATTGATTATATGTGTCAACTATAAAGAATTAATCTGTACATAATAAATATAACAATTTTATTTATAACAATAATAAAACATAATTTCATTTTTTCATTTATTATTAAAATTATTATTTTGTAACAGTAACAGTACTTGTGTTACTCAAGTCAGTGTGTTTTGTAGTCTTTTCATCACTGCACATAATCCATGAAAAGTGAACAGGTATCTAATAATGAAAAGCAGATTTAGTACTGCACTTATACACTGAGTAGAGGCAGTAAAAGGATTTAACTACAGATGCTCAAGTTTCAAAAAAAATTTCGCAACCGCAAAAGTGAGTTAAATCTCTCTCTCTCTCTCTCTCTGGATATTATTTCAGCAGCTAGTTGTAACCTTACTGCTAGCGGACAGTTTTAAAAACATTTCAAAAGTCTGTAAATTTTTAATGGTGGTCCACGATGGACTGCAGCATCAGTGTCAGTTTTCTGAGCTCTGAACTCTACTCAGTGCTTCATAACACTGATATACAAACCCCCAAACCTGCAAAGTAAACTCACAGCAGTTTTCTAAGAGTTTCTCAAGATAATAAATTTACCCCAGGCTAGAGCTCGGTTTCTCCACTTTATTGTTCACATTAAGGGATACAGAGAGGGAACAAGAGCATGTAGTCGGGAATAAACCTGGAGAATGTCTTCTGAAAATAAAGGCTCAAAATGGTTGATGAACCATTCATTCAAATTTACGCACATTCTGAACTTCCTTTTCAGAGATGTACTGGTCAAGTCTCACAGCTGGGCTGATTAACAGAAATAAGATGCAATTTAATATCTGTTCATACAGTATAATTAGATGGATCCTATATATAAAATCAGAAAATCTAAATAAGAAAATCGTAATTTTTACGTGCTAAAGAATGACAATATTTTTAATATCCACATATATTCAGCCTCAAGACTAACACCACCACCAGGTAAATTCAGGAAAATTGAATAACACTCTATCAATTATACACCAGTAAACCGATTACAGGATCATGGGCACTCAAGGCTCATTTATGCCTGTAGGGACCAAAGGCCAGCCTATCCAGTCCAATCACACAGAAAAGCTAATCATGGAAAGTTATCAGAACAGAATGACAGCCTGCTGCATATGGAGCATCGCAAGCAAAGAGTTCAAGGTTGTTGAGCCCAAATCATAACTCCTCCACCGGAATTCTTGACAATAACAGTATGAGGTTTTTCTGCTAAAATGCTGTTTAGCTTTTGCCAAACATGGTGCTGGGCATTAAGGCCACACAACTCCACTCTGGCCTCATCTGTCCATAGGACATTGTTCCAGAAGCCTTCTGGTTTGTTCAGATGTAGTCTTGTGAACCCCAGTCATGCTTTAATGTTCCTTTTAGACAGAAGAGGCTTTCTCCTGGCAACTCATCCAAAAAAAACATACTTGTTCAGACATCTTCTAATTGTGCTGTCATGGACTTTAACATTTAACATGCTCCGTGAGTCCTGTAGAGTCTGAGATGTAGCTCTTGGGTTTCTTTTTTTTTTTTTTTTGTATTTCTCAGAGGATTGCACAGTCTGACCTTGGGTTGAATGTGCTGGGACGTCCACTTCTGGGAAGATTGGCAAATACCTTGCATGCTACTCACTTGTGAGTAATCTTTCTCACTGTAGAATGTTGAACTCCAAATTGTTTGGAAATGGTTTTACAACCCTTTCAAATCAAGACCATTGCGTATGTCTTTCTCTATTGGCATTCAGGGCACCTGAATGTCCCTGATCAACAAACTGTGAAAACTACTGCTGTTATAGATGTCTGCACACTTGCTGATGATCAATTAATCAAAGGCTGATGATTAGCAGCACCTGGCTGCAACAAATCCTCTTAAATCCTGTGGAAGCAGTAAGGGGGTGCTTAGTATTGCCTTAACGTTTTGTTCTTTTTGGCTTGAGTTTTGTTAAATTAACAAATCGTATAGTGTGAAAAAGCTAGATGTTGTTGTTCATCTAAGGTTGTATTTGCCTAATACTAAGACTGATACAATCCGATGATTTCTATTATATTTTATTTTAAAAAACATATAAAATAAAAGCCATTATTTTTTATATATTACTGTATCATCTGAAATCCTACAAATTCATGAAAAGCTAATGTCTGTTTTATAACTTCCAGGTTGGGTTACAGTAATGGTGACTATATCAACATGTTGTATAACATGGTGTAACTGCCTCTTTCATGGAAGATTCAACTAATTCAGATTAGCACCTCGCAACATTACCAAAAGAAGAAAATATGAGCACAATATTCAACTTGTTATATCTTAAGTTCAATGTTAACTGCGAATTGTCACTTATGGCATTTAAAACTCTGAATGCTATAAATAGGCAGACTGACCGCTAGTCTAGTCAAAGCTCAGGCAATGGAGTATTTTTCTTACATCACCCGTAAATTGTGGAATAATGATGGGAGAGAACATTTGGAATGCTAATTCCATGATCGTTTTTTAAAAACGCCCTGGGATTTTTTTATTCGGTTAATGTTTTCATGATTCATATTATAGTACTTAGGACTTGTACATAGACATACTTTATTTGTGATTTAGATGGTTGTTTAATACACTTTATACTGTGAACGCCATGCTTTCACCATCTGATCTTTGAGATTTTCATTCAAAATAAAGAGCAATTTTAAATAATGATGATGATGATGATGATGACGAGGAGGAGGAGGAGGTTATTTTTGTTGTTGTTATTGTTGCATGTCACCTGCTACTGATCATATAACACCTGAATTATTTAAGTTCTAGTCTGGCATTATTGTTGTCTTTGATCGTTATCACTTCAGCTCATGTTCGTAGTCAGTGTTCAGTAGCCATAATCACTGTTGTTGTTCTTTTGTTTTGAGGGTTTGTTTCACAGCGTGTAATAAAGAAGAGTCTCACTTGCATCCGCCTGCGCCTTTAGTGCCTGATATTCTCTAAAACTATTAATAATACCAATAACTGATTTGTATACTAACTCTTTGATCTTAACACTTTGATATCAAGTGAAAACATCTCGATACATCCAAATAAGTTTCAAAAATGGTTAGAATTACACTGATGATAATATTAATCCTGCACAAAAAGCGAAGGTGAAGAGGTGGTTACAAAGAAAAAGATGTGTAAATCGAGTCCTAAATAAATGTATCTTTGTCTTCATTTTTATTGACTCCTGGACTATGTAAAGTGCCTTGGCATTTGCATTGTCTTTCTAAGAGTCCCTGAAAGAACCCTTGCTTTTTTCTTTTCTTTTCTTTTTTTTTTCTTAGCAGAGCCTTTCTTAATCTCAAAACAAGACCATAATGCCTTGAATGCCATCATTACCCCCTCCTCCCCAGGGAAACACAGCACTTGATTTGATTAAGTTACATTTTAATTACACCGGCTAAGTGAGGAAGGTAAATCTCTTTGCCTGTCCCTCTGAGCTCCCATTCACCTTGATAGGGAAGGGGGGAAGGCAGATTTTCTGCTGCCTAAGCTTCCTGATTGGGTTACAGAGAGAGAATAATGAGCGCTTTTCTGTTGTCTCAGACGATCTCGAGTTAAGCTCTTCAGCGCGGGCATTCACTGACGACGTTCCGCATTTACATATACATAAGATTTAAAAGAGGACCTTTTGGCATTTGGATTAGTTCAGCCTCCTCAGATAGCCAGGCTACCTTTCCACATCACTAACGCTTCATAGGGAGCTTGATCCGCCAATAAACTCTGTGGCCTTTGATCAGGAGTTTAGAGTCAAAACGTCCATTGTAGTGTTAAGTGCTGAATTTTCCTTTGTTGTTGGAGAGAAATCTGTCCTTCTAGAATGCAGTTTTTTTTTTTTTTTAATTCAAGATTGTCGGATCAGATGATACAGAATGCGCATGTTTATACATTTATTTCACACAGCATTTACAAGTCATTTGGGTCCATTATGGATGCGGTACGCAGCTGTTGTATGTGTTTATTTGGCTAACTAGCAACCCAAAATGTCAGAATCAAGTAGAAGCAGGTGTGCAGTTGGACATTCAGTCACACGCATGCTGTACAAAGTGCTTAAAAAATATCTGATCTCCAGAGAACTTATCCTTTACGCATCTCCTACTTCTCCATTTATGTCACATCACCTGCTAGGCAAGTCCTGTCAAGATACTGTCACGTTTACAGTATCACACAGAAGGGTTTTTTTTTTTTCTTTGCCCTCAAAGTGACTCTCTCCTGAAACTAAAATAAAGCGCTGACTCACTGTCAGAGTAGAGGCATCTGCAGAAAAGACTCCGAGGGAATATGATAGATGGAAACAAATTGCAGACAGACAAATTAATCTGCTCTCGAGGCAATCCATCCTCAGCTGCTGTTTACACTAAAACAGCGTTCTTGTCCCAAAGCTGGAACTGTTTATTCGGTTGATTGCATGTTTATTGCTATGTGAAGTTTTTTTTTGTCCTGATTCATTGTGTAAATATGCCTGGAAGGGGACTTAAGGACTCGGGTGGTGGGTGGATGGGGGGGATTATCAAATCTTCATTATGCACAAGGCGAGGGCTTGACCCTCTTTATAAAACAGACATTGACCCTTGATCTATGTGCCACTGATGAAATGAGAGATCTAGGACACCAGTTTACCTCTGTGCCAAAGGGCAAGTGGAGCGAAGTGAATCTAACACCCCATAAAATTCTCAGAGACAAGTGTCAGAGATTCAGCTTCCAGTAGAGCTTGTAAAGCATGCTTTGCAAATGGGTTTGTGCGTTACTGCACAAACCTGTTTTATTATGATACTGTATATTATGATATTACGGTATTATGATATTACGTTCACAAAAATTATGTGAAGGAGAAAAAAAAATGTAAAACACACATCATGCACCAACTTAGATATGTGCGTACTTTAGATATCCAATATGGCTTCAAATTGAAATACATTTTTATACAGTATTACTTAAAATACTTCAAAATAAAAAAAATTACCTAATCATTAATATACAATATTTTATTTTATTTATTTTATTTAACCTTTATTTAACCAGGAAGGTCCCATTGAGTTACAGTAACTCTTCTTCCAGGGAGTCCTGGCCAAGAGTGGCAGCTAGTTACAAATACACTAAATACAATAAAATAATAAAATAAAAATAAAAAAAAACAATGGAACAAACAACTACAAGAACACAAGTCTCACATAAATCATGGCTAATTAATTAAACATGGAGATGGAAGTCAATGTTTTAATGACATTTCCATTTTTTTTTAATAATTAAGATAATAAGAATAATATGTTATTGTATTGTAATACAACAATCAAGACTTACTATGAAGTCTGGTTGGGCATACATAAACTCAGAAAGACACTCTGGTGACACTCGCTCAATCCATGCCTGTTTGATTGCTTCCTGAGGATTATGTACAGAAATTTACAACAGAAGTTTGCAATTCACTTGAGAATTCCCTAGCTTTAGGCATTTTTTGTGCAGAGGTGGACACCCCGGCTTCAACACATTTGTTCCATCCATTAACCAAAGCAGCTGAATCAAATTAGCACATCTCTGCAGCCAAATACTGTAGGCTTGAACTAATTAGTGACATCACCTGTTTTGTGCACAGGGAGAACCTTAATATGTGGCATATGGTTGTCTTAATACTTTTGTCCACCACTGAATCCATTTAGCACCTCATGCTTGAAAACGTAATTTTTCCCCCCAAAAGTCATTTATTATAGGCTTAGGGAAATATACATTAAAGTCCTGCAACATTAACCACATTCAAAATATTTACAATTTCCCACAAGTCATGTTTAGCATGAAATTGCATCATCTTAGTTTGCTGAAATTAATGAGAGATTGAAAAGTAAATTCGTTTATTAATTTTCCTTTAGTTTCAGTAAAGGAATTACTTTAAAAGTATGCAAAAAGTTCTCATGCAGGTACTGTACTAGTTACAACATTTGGTAATTCTATAGACTAATAATTCAGGAGTACAATGTAATCGTCACCAGGAAAAAAAAAAAGTTACAGTTTGTAATTATGAACATAAATGTTTTATTAGACAGTATGTTGAAAATTTATGAAATACTAAAACCTTAGGATTTACAAGCACTAAAGGACACTCTAATCATGGAGGAAAAAAAAACCCACACACATATAATAAAATGTGGTTAATAGTAAATGACCTGGAGGCTCAGTGAGTCACTTCTCTAGACAGTTAGAGGGATCTCTGTTAAAACTATCTGAGCTCATAGTATGAGCGATAGTGATGTTCTAGCTCTCGGGATGCTGCTTCATCAGTCTCACAACACATCCCGGGCTCATTCTCAGCGTCTTCTCCTGTGATTAATATGCCTAGAGTCCAGCTGACGAGAGGAGACACAAGTGCACCCCACTACTGATTTGTCTTACAGGCAGCTATGAACACATCACACATGGCAGTAGTTTAGGACGGTGAATGTACTGTAATGCTGTGTGACTCGCGAACACAGAGGCTCTGGATAAGTTTCCGATATGTTACAACTAAGAGATGTCTAGCTGATTGTGTTTGTGATCTGTGACCTGTTTAGGTATTAATCAGCATTAATGTATAGGCTTTGAGTCATTTTAAACATCCATGGTTTACCATCCCAGGCAGTGCTATTCATCTAATGAAGGATTTTGTCGTTTCCATAGTTATACGTAAGAAGTAGCCTTTTAACTAACACTTATTGCCAAATTAAAATACCAAAAGTATGTTTAGCACCCGACATATCTCACACATAGGTTCTTGGTAAACATCCCATTCCATGCTATAATAACTCCTGGGAAGGCTTTCCACTAGATTAGGGATTTGTGTTCATTCATCCACAAGAGCATTAGTGAGGTCAGGTGCTGAGGCCTGGGGTGCTGTCAGCATTCCAATACTTCCCAAAGGTGTTCAGTGGGGTTGAGGTCAGGGCTCTGTGCAGGACTCTTAAGTTTTTCCACTCCCTCTTTAACACATCATGCCTAGGTGCACTTGAGCAGTGTCATGCTGGAACACGTTTGAGCCTCTTAGTTCCAGTGAAGGGAAACCCTAATGCTACAGCAGACAAAAACAATCCATATGCATATAATAATATTCTATATCTCAATTATGTACTTTAAATGTTGTGGCAAAATATTGGGAACGGCCCACATATGGGTGTAAAGTGGTGGCAAAAAAGTCTGAGACAAAAGTGAAATTTAATTGTTGTACTAATTTAATAATTAAGAATAATTTGTTATTTTATGCATTGAAATTGCTCTAAAACAATCAATATTTAGTATGAAGTCAATCATTTGTCAAAACTTGCTTAATCCGGCAATGCATGAGTCAAAAAGATGTCTGCAGTACTCTGGTGGCACTTGATTGCTTCCTGAATATCATGTACAGAAACCCCCCGGCTTCAGAAAGTCAAATTCCTGAGACACATTGGTTCCATCCATTAACTAAACCAATTGATTCTAATTAGTACAACTCGTCAGCTAGATAGGCTTAAACTAATTAGTGACATTACCTATTTTGTGCACAGAGAGAACGATAATACAGGCCATATGCTGTCTTAATACTTTTGTAAATACAGGGTGGGTGAAAAGTAACTATGCATTAAAAATTGGTAATAAAGTCCATATTTCTAATACACATTTATTGAAAATGTTTTACATGTAACATGTATTACATAGGAAAATGAAAGCAATCTTCCAATTTCAAAAAAGGTGGTGTCAGTGGTGTCAACTAATTTCCTCAAACGGCTGGGGATATCTTCTGCAGGAAGTCGTTTGGGATGTTGCTGAGAACCTCCTGAATCTGTGCCTCCAAGTCCTCCAGTGTGCGAGGCTTTGTCCTGTACACCTCCTCCTTCGCGTAGCCCCACGGGGGAAAAAAATCACATGGAGTGAGATCATTCATGGGGTCTGCGTCGTCCCAGCCAACGTCCTGGAAAATGCCAATCTAACCACGCACACACAGTAACAGCAAAATAGGGTGGAGCTCCATCCTACATGAAAATAAGGTCGCCAATTCTACAAGTTCTATAGCTATTAAATATGCTTATGAATATATATATATATAAATATAATAATATAAAAAATATAATAGAGTTAAAAATGATAAACTAAATAAATATAGTTAATTTTCACGTATGCAACGAGTGTCCATATACTTTTGGTCCTAGTGCGTAAAAAGTTTGAGTAAAAGTTTCTGGCATGCAACTTACAGATTACTTCAACTGAGGCTTAAAATTATTTGAGTTTATTGTACAGTATTATAAATGAAAAAAGGAACAAGGGAGAGTTTGCTTGGAATGAATTGTTCACTTCTGTATCTACCTACAGTAATTTATTATATTTCTCATTCTTTGTTCATTCTTCTGCTCATTCTCTCTTAGTCATTTTAAACCAGAAACTCACAAGGTGTCTGTGTAATGTAGTGAGGTCACCACTAATGTACTGTACTTTTGTTCATACATGATCCTTCCTCATACTATCCTGGGAAAATTTACTAGGTATCGTTCTGGTTGATTTTCATGCCCGTTTCCACACAATTCGCCCAGTTCGTAACTATTAATTCTTACAAATTTCCAAAGTATATCAAGAGTTGATTTCTTGAAACTGCTCTTCTACATATCATAAAAATCCAGAACCATTTAAATGAATAATTTAACTAGTCTGTAAACTTTAAGGGTGATTTCATGAGGAGATGAGTTTCCGTGTTCTTCCTGCTCTCTAACACTCTCACACTTATTAAGCTGGAGTATTTGTCGAGTGAGAAGGCTGTAACGGCAGAGCTCTCATCACTGCGTAAAGAGGATGTGAGCAGAGACGAGTGTGTAGTCTGGTGCCAACCAAATATAACACATCTCTCTTCTCCCTCTTGTCTTTTTTTCCACTTGTCTTTCCTCTCCTTGTTTTTTTCCCATTACACAGCCCTTATCCCAGTGTGTGTGTGTGTGTGTGTGTTGATACTTGCTGAATCAGTGAGCAGGGTGGATTGACCTGTGGTGGCGATTAGATATTAGGATGACGTCCTACCCGGACAGGAATCGCGCCCCCCACCAAACAGGAAATGGCCCAAGGCGGTCCTGATGAGATAATGATGTGAATGGGACATCAGTCACTAACACTAACAACCCACCTTCAGCTGACACACACACACACATACATGTACACACACACGCACGTATCATGATATACGGTATGGAGTGTATCAGAGTGTGAGGATGTGACGAACAACTAAGAGGATGTGCAGTTTTTGGAGCCTTCATGAGAAGAGCGGAAGGGTGGCTTTCTGGATCTCCTGTGAGGTGTGTGTGTGTGGCAGATGGTCTTAAACTTTGGCCGCAACCACACACACACACAGCTCTAGTGACACAGTTCTGAGTGACAGACATCTTCACAGTGACAGCTCCCGTGTGAATCTCTGTGTGTTTCGGCGCTATTTTTGATGCCCGGCCGCTGAAAGGCCCCTAGAAACGGCATTTCAGTATCCTCTCTCCCTTTATACCCACGTTGCCACGTCATTATTTATTAAGACGTCATTCATTACACAAAGCACCAATACTGGATCAGCCTCCGCAAACAGAGAGACAGGAACACACATCTCGCTCACAGCCGAAAGCCTCGGCTTTGCTTGATCGATGCAGTTCATGCTGCTCTTAACCTCGCTAATGTTCCAAGATGTTTGGCAGGGGAAGAGATCGCTGTGGGTTTCTGGAGGTGTTGATGTATACGGCCTGTCTCTCATCTCTCCCGACACTTCATTTGGTTTTGGTGTAAACAACTAAAGAGAGTGTTTGGGGCCGGCGTGATCAGATGTTTGTGGACATGCTCACGCAAGCAGGAGGTGTACATATGTGCGTCCGTGAAAAGGATCTACTCGGTCACAAGCAAGCAAGAAAGAAAGAAAGAAAGAATGAAAGGCAGAAACCTAGTCAAAAAAGGCAAAGTCAAGACAGAAATAACAAATTTAAATTTAGAACATAAAGAATTTCTTCAAGGATATAAAGAGAGATTTAAGAATGGAAAAGAAAAAAGAGAGTCAATAAGTCATAAAAGGAATTTAATAATTTAGTTATGAATTAAAAAAGTTAAAAAAATCACCAAGTCAAGATAGAAAGAAGAACTTTTAAAACATTAACAAAGACGTTCCTTATTCTGATTGATCGCACAGTGTTTCTGCAATTCGTTAATAAATAATAAGAAGCTTTATGGTTTAACAGTAACTCTTCTTCATGTAGGGTTTCATCACACCATTCCATCACTGATTACTTTCCTATAACAGCATGCACTGTCTTTACTTAATCCACATGAAATGTAAAATTAACACTTTCATCAGTAACACGGTCGTCAAGGTGTGTGTGTGTGTGTGTGTGTGTCTAAGAGAAAGAGACAGAGAGACTTTGATTTTAAAAGAAAGAATGAAAGCTGGAATGGATAGAATGAAAAATTTAAAAAAGTAATTGTCAAAATGTAAAGAAAGAAAGAAAATCAAACCACAGAAACACTAGATATTTAATTAATCAAGAAGAAAGGGCAGAATAAAATGGAGTAAATAAGCCCAAAAATTAAGAAAGAAAGAAAGAAAGAAAGAAAGAAAGTTCAACCTAGGTATTCAAGAAGTCAAGAAGGAAAGACAAAATGATTAATGTTAATAATTCATTAATAATTTCATAAAGTAAATAATTCAAGCATGAAAGAAAACCAGAAATGTAACAATTCACA
>JAQMYL010000004.1:8145154-8156415 GCA_030014365.1 Clarias pachynema | reverse complement strand
GCTTGGTGGGTTTTCTCTGGGTGCTCCGATTTCCTTCCACAGTCCAAAGAAAGACATACAGATTGGTGCATTTAATTGGTGTTCCTAAATTGTCCACTGTGATGGATTGGCACCCTGTCCAGGGTGTACAACACCTCGTGTCCTCAGTCTCCTGGGATATGCTCCAGGCCACCTGTATACAGGATGAAGCGGTATAGAAAATGAAGGACTCTATATAAATACAAGAAAAGTTCTGTTTAATATCAGACCTTGCTCCTTCAATGATATCATTATGTTTCATACATTGGAGGACCCGAAATCAGTCTCAGAAAAATTTACGTCTGTATGACTGTCTGTCTGTCTTTATGCCTGTCCAGTCGATTTTGTCAAAAACTGGCTCGAAATAATTTAATGAAACTTTGCAGTCCTTCGGTATTTGCCTGAAGTTATACCTGCGCCATAAATCAAAATGTTGACTAGAATGGACATTATGAGCAGTTTTGTGCCAATGTCCACACAGCACCCATCCCTTTTTTCAATAAATACAGGGCCTTTGCCCTCGAAGTGAGCGTGGCTGTACACATCACTCGACAGAGCCAATCAACGTGATAGTTTAACGTAAATACACAGAGTATGCAGAAGACAGAAACAACTGTAATGCCCCTACAAAATTTCCAAATACTCAAAAAACCTCAACAAACGTGCGACGCAGCTCTTGGCTTTAAAGATGTATGGACGGATCATTGTATGTTAATTCTTCCTGCGCGAAGTTTAAAATCAGTTTGTCTCAGATGTTCCGAAACCGTGTAACTAATTCAAGCAATAAGGTGAAGCGCCGCTATGACATAAAACACGGGTCGTTAGAACTAACATATCCGCAGCAGTGGCTCAAATCAAAATTTTGAGTAAAAGTGATGTACAGTAATAAACAGTCATGTGCCGGATTTAATAACCTACTTTAAACAGGGAGTGTATTTGGCTGATGATGAAAAAAGTATAACTTGGCGTGAACAAGGCGTAAGATACTCAACCTTACAAAATGTTATTTCTTTGTATTAATAAGTTAAGCAAAGAGTTCTGCGATACAGAAGGACAGGCAGACATGTATGTATGTATGTATGTATGTATGTATATATCCCAAATAACATTCTACTTACTGAGTGAATGGAATACAGTACTTATTCAAAAAACGGTTATCCTTATTGTAATGAAAAAAGTTAAATGAATTAAATTAGCAGAAAATTTTGTATATTGGTAAAGGGTTTGTTAAAGGTATTTTTTTTTTCTTTCTTTATTTCTTTCTCTTCTATTCTAAGAATAGTTCTCTTGGATTAAAAAGTAGACTGAAGTTAAGCATGTGTGTGTGTGTGTGTGTGTGTGTGTGTGTGTGTTCTCTGCATCTGGACAGAAAATTTGCTTTCTTTGCTGAAAGACCTAATCATCAGGCCTGACCTTTTCACTGAACTCTGTTCCGTTCAATTAAATCTTATCAGCCCTTATTTGGCTTAACTATATTATTTCTTCTATGAGGCAGATGTAAAGATGATATAGATGGTAGCGTGCGTTAGTATGTACACCTGTGTCTTGTGGATCTGATTACGGACTGGACACTGGGTGCTGTGTGACAGGAAATAGTGCACCTGTCTTGGAATATCAATATCTACAGAAAAGCACTTTGGGAGTATTGAATGTCACATGGCTTGTGTGTCTGTGTGTGTTTGTGCGAATAAGTACTAACTAAGAAACTTTTAGTTCTGCTGTGAGAAAACCTAAGGCCGCTCCCCCAGTCCACTCCAACCACAGACGTTCTTGCTGTAGCGCCCAGTCCATTAGTGATATTAATGATATCCTGCGCTCTCTCTCTCTCTCTCCCTCTCTTTGTGTGTCAATGTGTAATCTAGGACACTAGGGAGGAGAGGTAAGCTCTGTCTCAGCAGTGTCTGGCTGCATGCTCTGTGGCCAGAGGCATGCTTCGAGCACTCTCTGCGGTTTGCCTGGCATGTCCAGGGCACATTCAGAAGTAATTAAACACTTCCACACACTCTCCAAGCAGGACCGCCTTGGGATATCATGCCAGCACTTTTTCACAGCCTGAAAAAAGAAGAATTCAGCAAGGAATTAGGAATTTTTAGACACACTAACGAATGTGTATCCAAAAAGAAAAATGCATATACATTAATTTCTGAACAGCCTTTGGATTTTCTGGTGATTTTGCCAGATTTTGGGTTGTTGTCGTCTTTCAGGATGCAGCCACGTTTTATTTTTAGCTTTGTAGAGTAAATTAGATTATATACAGTAATAGAGCTACATTTCTATCTCTTGGAGAAAATTCACGTTATATATTGAGAATCTGATGAAGACCATGCAATAACGTGAAAAACATGCACCCATGCTGTGCCATGAAATTTTACAGCTCAAGTAAACATGGCAAAAAGTTATTATGCAAAAAGTTTATAAATAAAACATTCAAAAGTAATAAAATGACATCAAAATAAATATATCATTTGTAAAAGTCAAATGCAAATGAAACACATGGAAAAGAAATATATGAAAAATATTTTGTTGAAACATAACGGGGAAATATATATATATATATATAAATAAAAAGTCAAAAAGTCAAAAATGCGTTATTATAAACATGTGGAGTTCATGTGACCAGAATCCTTGGGGGATGTAAACCTCTGCACTCAGCTGTATTTATCTCCAGGTAAATAGATGCTAGGCGTTAGCTCACTGATTGCACGGTTGCCTCGAGTAATGCTTCTAAGCCATAAATCACTCCAACTCATACATACTGTCTTTTGGGGGCTATCTGCTGCACTGATTATGTTTCCTATTGGTGTCTTTGGGAGTCGAATGACTCTGCGGGTGTCTGCTTCCGCTCAACCGCCTGTCCTGAGCTGTCAATCAAAACGCCCTCATAGCCTGGCGAACAGCTTCGTAACCGAGGATACAGACACAAACCTGCAGCCGGAGCGTGATATATGAAGAGAGGTTTAGGCGAAAGGGAGGTTGCGCCAAGCATAGTGAAGCAAAACTAGAGTCTCGGACCGAGACTGAAACCAGCATGTTAAGCGAACGTCCAAGTTTCCAAAAGCTTAGTGAACTCTGGCACTGAACAAACACTGAACAAAACCGCACCACACACTTTGCCTGCTAAGCACTGGAGAGGATGTGAGTGAGCTGTCTGGCAGTAAGGTTGGGGCCAAAACCGGGTCAGGGGCTGGCGTGTGGTTTGAAGTGCGCCATTGTTCTGACTTAAATAAATAGGTAGCGCCCAAAACCATCTAAAATACTGCTATGTTCTTTATTCATCTCTCTCTCTCTCTCCTTCTGTCACTCTCTCTCTCTCATCACTAAATGGCCAGTCTGCACAGACACAGAGGAGCCCTAAAACACACAACTGCAAATGGGCTGTTTTGACTGATTGAAAATGTCCTACAATAATCCTCTGTGTAATAGCGCTTGTCTGTTTTGCATTTTCAGATGTAGCCAAGAATATAAGCATCCCACTGAACGACTTTAGCAAAACATTACAGTTGAAGGAACTTTCTGGCATTCATGAAGCATTCTGCAATGTCTTACTTGAGTGGTTTACTAAGTGTTATGATTTTCATGCAAACCTCACTCGAAAAGGGTGTAAGCCTCTACTTTTTATACTTTTTATTAAAATGTGTTAATAAGAATTCTAAAGTTTCTAATACATAAGAAATAATAGTATTGATCATATTTAAATAATGAAAATAGTTTGAATTATGGTCATACAATAAATTGTGACCCTAATATCAAGTTTTAATACCAAGTTACCAAATTACTGTACTGTATAATGGCCGGTTTCTGAGATATGGCCAGAGAGAGTTTGATTTGGAGGAGGGTCACTGAGGAGCAAATTCAGTCGAAATTTGTGATGTAGTAAGAAAGAGGGAACCTTTGAGATTCATTTTGACACCCGGCTTTCCCTGCTACCCCTAAAAATTATTTCACCAGCAAGCAACACAGGAAATAGCAAATAAATGCATGTAGATTAACCAGCTTGGATAGTGTTTAATAAAGTGCCTTAAAACAATGTTTAGGGTAAAATAATATTAAATATTCTGCTGTAATTTGAAGGAGTTTGAATTGACTTCAATAAACAAAAAAAAGCAAACCAGTATTAGAGTAGATGTTTTTTGAATGTTGCAAAACGAGTATGTTTTTAAGCTGTTGCTTCATTAATTTTTGCCAGGAAACTAATACATTCTTTAATCACCAAAAAATCTTTTAGACGCATTACTAAAAACAAAGCTTCTGACTAATTGACCAGCTTTCCTCAGTTACACTTCTTCTGACCATTGTGAAACAATGACCTTTTAGCAGCTATTTATAGTATAATTATTGACAAAATTTCATGTTTCATGGGGGGGGGGGGTGAACAATTACTTTAAAATTATGTCATACAAATAAAGCTGTTGACCCATTTATGGTGTGTAAGCATGGTGACATTGTTAAAGTATGTGTGTAAGACTGTGTTTAATCACAACCCAATTGCAGGTTACCTTTTGTGATGACCTTTAAGAAAAAATGCCTTCCTCCTAAAGTTCAAGCAGCAGTCACACTCGTGATGTTTAGAGACAGTAGAAACTTGACAGATCTTGTTCCAGAATGGCAGGAGTGATAGGTGTGGGGCAGATGGGACAGAGGAAAGGAGATTGTTGAAAAGAGGAAGCAAAATACAACATGTTAGGGGAATAAATAAAAATGAAAATGGCTCAGGTCATGAAACAAGGAGAAAGTGAGTAAAAAATCTCTGGGTGCATAACTTTTATTTGTTTGCATTTGCAAAAATTCTGTAAATCTGTGCGAGTACAATTTTAGCAAATGACTTCTCTGGCTACCAGCTCTGTTTTCTCTACTGAGCAAAAATGTCTGGATTTAGATTGGAACAAGAATTGAGTGCAGTTTAGACCAGAAGTTTTGTGATGTTGTTGTTATTGCTGATGAAATTTCTGGTAAAATTGCGAAATTGTGAAGCTGGCCAAGTAAGCTAGGGAACTACAGTATATTTACCTTTCCCAGTTTAGGGAACTTCCAGATACTATAACTATTTTTTCATATTAAATTTATTAGAAATATGGGTGAAATGTGATTTGATTTTACAGGTGAATAAGGCAACTTTGCTTGAGAAAACACCTACATTTTAATGTTGAAGTTCAGTACTTGATGAGTAGTTATAATATAAAATTAAACCTGTAGGGCCAAGCTGTGAGAAAAGCAGAACAAATTGCTGAAAAGCAATAGAAAGGTATCAGAACACCCAGTGCACCACAGCTTGCTGTGTATGGGGCTTAGCAAGCAAAAAGCAGCCAAATTCCCTAGATCTTAATCTGATCAAGCATCCATGGGACATGCTGGACAAAAAATGTCTCATCCATGGAGGTCCCATCTGAAATTTACAGCACGTAAAGGATCTACTGATAATGTCCTGGTGCCAGAGACACAGCAAACCCCAGAGGTCTTGTGAAGTCATGACTTGAGGGGTCAGACCTGTTTTGGTGGCCTAAGGAGAACCTATATAATACAGGGCATAAAGGTTTTAATGTTATGGCTAATTGGTATAGCTACAGTAGTAGTTGTGCAGGAGAAATCTAAGAACAAGTAGTAGTCCTTAGTAGTTAAAAGGAGGACACGAGTGTTAATGAAGAATTACTAAATAATTTCTGCATAGCTCCTGATGTATTTTTGTATGGCCAGGAACATCATTTGATCATTTTAAATTAGCTTTATTCTGAATAGGTGGCATGATGGCATAGTGGTTAGCACTGTTTCCTTGCACCTCCTGGGTTGAGAGATTGATTTCTGCCTCGGGTCTGTGTGCAAGTTCTTCCTGTGCTTGGTATGTTTCCTCCGGATCCTCCAGTTTTCTCCCACAGTTCAAAGAGATGAAGATTAGGTCAATTGGCATTCCCAAACTGCCCATTTTTTGTGTGCCCTGTGATGGATTGGCACTAAGTCCAGGGTTTATCCAACCTTATCCCCAAACGTCTCCTGTGTAACAGGAGAAGTGGTACAGACAATGAATGAATAAAATAATTTATTCTGAATAAACATGATAAATATTCTTGCAGCATTTTACCCCTTTTTAGATGAACACTGAATCGACTGAAATTAATCATAAGTGGGCCTTTATTTTTAACATTGTTACACCATCCTTCTACTTTGCAGAGCAATTTATTGCTTATAAAATGATAGGAAAAATACTTTCTACATAGATTTTTCTGCTATTTTCCTATCTTTGAAAATCTGACCTCCTCTTATAGCTAGGCATGTACGAAGTGATGAATCCCAGTGAGAAATTCAGACCTGTTGGGAGTTTTTTTCTCTTTAAATCATTCTCTTAAACCACTTCAACATTTTCACTCTGGAACAATTTAGAGCGATTGTGCTCATGTTCTTGATTACGGTTAATGAAAAATGTTTGGTTTGATTTTAATTTCCTGCAAAGTTTTTAATCCCTACGTACCACACCAGTTGAGTTTCATTTAGGAGACCATTATGGTTTCTATTTACTTCAGGACATTTAAACAAAATGTTTGTTCACTATGCAATGGATCATTTGGGGCCTTTACAAATCCATTCCAGCTCTCTGTAACTGCACGAGATCCATTTGGGATGTTTCTGTACTGCATGTGCTACGTGCTTATTGGCTACTACCACATACACAGGCTGGACAAAAAGCTGCTCCTTATTCCAGCGCTTCTCCCATGATGTATGTACAATTGTCCTGTAGTCCCTAGAGGGGAATTACTTAACCGGTGATAGATGAGCTCTCTCTCTCTCTCTCTCTCTCTCTCTCTCTCTCTAATTTCTCTCTCAATCAGATCTCTTCCTCTCTCTCCTTTTCTCCAAGCTCACAGATGTCCAGAATCAAATGCAGATGGCTACTACAGCAGCACGTCGATATGAGCTCTGGAGACTTACTGCAGTCTCTACGTGTCACTGATCATTATGATTCATAGACAGTCTGTCCTGAGCGCTGTCCAAGCATTGCAGAAATGTTCGCTTCTCCTGCGGAATAGGCAAAGGTGCCGGGAACGGACTGAGTGGGGATTTTTCACAGTCTGGCAATGATTACAGAGAGCCTGGCTTTCTTTAAGTTCACCTCATTTACCTCTCCTGCACTTCATCTCCACCTCTCCTTCTCTGCCTTACTTGTCTTTACACTTTGGTAACCTTACTGCTGGTACGAGCAGTTTAATGTACTGTAGTTTCACTAATTGAGCCAGTTCTCATTATAACAAAAAAAAAAATTGTACAAATCACAGAGATGTGGTTGGACTTAATTTGGCTTCATCAAACAATATATTTCCCTCTAACCAAAGCTGGAAAGTACATTAGCATGTGCTAAGACAGTAATATTATTGTTGCAGCTTGGAACAACCTACACATGGGAGAATTTTTTACATTTTCTACTATATATAGTTCTGAGAACTACAGAACGGAGAAATGTGTCTCTTGTGCACGTACAGTATCTACAATGCAAGCAAGCGTACAGTATTTTCGAACTGATTTCATTGCAACTAATGTGCAGGAGCCTCACAGACATTTTAATGGCCAGTATCTGATGATAAAGGTTTTAGACATCTTTAGGCAGACTGGCTGGTTTTAAAGACTGCATTTGTCAAAATTTAACTAGAACTTTGCAAAACGATATCCTAGGTAAGGTTCAAAAGAACTTTGCTTATACTCTGCTATAAAACACTGCTATAGATTATGTAGATGATTTGTTGTCAAATCAGGAAAAAAAAAATTCTGCCACACACTTCTTCTAATAAACTTCAATACTGCATTAAACACATCGATAGATTGTTTCTGAAAATGCATTACACTTTATAGATCCCTTTTTCACTTATTATGCATGATACATTGAGTGAATTCTTCATGCATTTTAAGTAGTATTTATTGTACATTATGCCACCAATACTAAAGAAACCAAGCCCACTTTTGAAGACTGCATCATGAAAATTTATGTTAGTTTTTTTACCTTTAACATATGAATTACACCATAGAGATAATCGGAAACCGTACTATACTTTCTTTGTTACTGGAAAAGCAAAGTGCTAAACACTGTTTAGGCATTCTGCTAAAATCTTAGTAACATGGTGACTTAATGTTTAGCATGGTTGTGTCGCTCCTGCATGGTGGGAGGTTTGAATCTCACCTTGGGTCTGTGTGCATGGCGTTTGCATGATTTCTATGTGTTCAGTAGGTTTCCTCTTGTTACTAAACAATCACATTTCTGTATTTCTGCATTGTAACCTTTTTTTATTCTAAAAAATAATAATGAAAATGACTATATGTATAATTATTAAAATTTAATTATATTTTTTTTAAATATCCAAGGAAAACAATGTTTCACCATGAATTTCAGTATATACTAAATATAAAAGTAAAAAATTGTTTGCATCTAATCACATTTACTTAAATACTTAAAAGCATTTACAAACATTTTTTAACTTTTATTTAAATAATATTTAATATTTCTTAATATCAGTAGTTTCACTTCAACATTATTTTTCTACCGCAAATTTTAACCTTAACTTTCACTTCATTTTTACAATATTGTGTTTTTTCACGTGTATAAAAGTAAAATAAAATGTGAATAATAGTACTGTAATATCAAGATAAAAATGTTTATGTAAAGAAGTTTCCCCTTTTGCAATGGGAGGACATTGTGAGAAAGTAACTAAAAGATTTTCTGCAGACAAGTTCTTGTGCAACATGTTTGTTCAAAGTCCACACATTCATTCATGTCTCAAGTTTACAATAATGGTTGAAATATTCAGCCAATGACACACATGGACATGTTTAGAATACTGCAGTTTTTCCACAATGTGTAATCATTACTAATGATAGTTTCATATTTCAGAAACTGAACTAATTAGTGATTTAAATGTTTTAAAATTGTGTTTGCACAGATAAAATCAGAAATGCTAATAATAATAATATATGGATGTGAAATTGTAGTCAGGCATCTCAATGTCTTATCAAGCAGTCAATAATATTGTTCATAGACTCATTTGTCTTTCCCTCTTTTCTTTCTTTCTCTCTGTCTTAGAAATGGTGGAATCCAGTAATTTAGTGACTTTCACTGGAATAACAAACAGTTCAGGTTACGACACGTTTCTAATGGATGAGGAGCGAGGGAGGTTACTAGTAGGAGCAGAGGACCATATCTTCTCTTTAGACCTCGTCAACATTAACAGAGATATCAAACAGGTAATAAGAACACACACACACACACACACACACACACACACACTTTGTCTTATCACTTATAAACTAATAGTCATTGGTGTTTAGTTTCATTTCCAGTAGACTGTATTTCATTCAAGCATTTGGTATTCCAAAGTCCCAGTAAAGAAGTTTAGTAAGATATAACCTATGGAAATATGGTCATGCAAAAGCTGTGTATGCAACCTCGTGTTTCTTTAGTTGCATATGATATGCAAAAAGATTTGTAGCACACCACAAAACTGGCATGGGTCCACCACTTTGTAGAGAGCAGTATAGCATTTCACATGCAAGTCTGTCATTTCATTGTTAGCAAATCATATAAGTGGCATTTGCAAAACCCAAAACAAGGCAAGGAGAGTTCAGAGGAGCTGATTAAAGGGGGGAAGTTAAATTAACACAGTTTGAACTTTATGCCACATGTAGTCAATCATCCAAGACATGACTGAGGTCTGAAGTCCAGAAGGTTTGAGCTAAGGCTTCAAGGATAATGCTTCTATTGCCAAAAAGGGATGGTTAACACTAATAGTTTAGCAATATATACAAAAAATCGTAAAATGTTTGGAAGTTAGATATCTATCTATCTAGATAACTCTTTTATGTATGTATATGTAGAGTCAAGTGTAAAAGTTATTGGCCCACTTCCAATTCTATGCTTTTCTGTGTAAAAAGTATAACAAAAATGTATCTGATCTTAATGAGCGCTAATATTAGTACAAATACAACCTCAGTCAAACAACAACTTAACTTTCATTCACTGTGCCATTATTTCTTTTTAAAAAAAGCCAAAATAAAAACATAATGGTGGCAATACTAAGTATCGCCCCTATGACTCAATAGCTTGTAGATCCACCTTAAACAGCATTAACTTGAAGTCATCATTTAACGTATGACTTTATCAGTCTCTCACTTTATCATTTTGTTCCATTCTTCTTCACATCATTGCTTCAGTTCATTAAAGTTTTTGTGCATTCGCTTATGCACAGCTCTCTTAAGGTCCCGCCACAGCATTTCTGTAGGGTTGAGGTCTGACCTTTGATTAGGCTATACCAAAAACTAATTAATTCTTATGTTTTGCAGTCATTCCGATATAGATTTACTGGTGTACTGTAATCCAATCTTATACAATTTAAATGGGTTTAGTTGACAGGCAGATGACCTCACATTTGCCTCTAGAACACTCTGCTATACAGAGGAGTTCATGGTCAACTCAATGCCTATAAGGTGTCCATGTCCTGTAACTGCAAAAACAAGCCCAAATCATCAATCCTGGCAACCCTTCCAAACAAACTGTACCTTTTCAGTCTTCTTCTAATTGTACTCTAAAGGACTTTAACAATTAACATGCTTTGTAAGGCCTCTAGAGAGGATTGGCAACTGTCTTGAATGTTTAGCACGTTGAACTCCAAAGTGTTTGGGAAAAGGTTTTATAACTCTTTCCAGATTAATGTGCAGAAACAATTGCTTCTCCCACTGCTTATGTCTTTCCCTCTTTCCCTCCTTCCCTCACAGTAAAAATAGCTATATGTTGTTGATTGTTTGTCTCTGGTAGCATTTGTCTAATACTAAGACATGCTATGATCAGACGATTTTTATTATGTTTTACACAAGAAAAAAAAATTTAAGTTAGAGAGGGCACTAACTTTCAAACATGACTGTATATGAGGGGAGTTTAAGTGAACCTTGTAAAGAAATTTCTCATGAATGGAGGCATAAAACCTGTTGACATACTGAAGACTTCAAGCACAGTACGGTGATGAAACATCTTTGAATAGCGATCCTGAAGGTGGCTCGGAGCCCACAGTATTTCTGGAAACATTTAGAGAGTGGAACGCCTGATCCTTGAAAACTTTTCAGAAGTGACGCATCTGTCTGTGGGAACTGTACACACACACTGAAGAAAATAATCCTTTGAATTTACTTGATTTTAATGTTTACATCGGTCCCACATCATCAAAATGTGGCCAAATTACACAAATTTTGCCTGCTAAACCAAAGTATTTCATTCATGT
>JAQMYL010000004.1:8087939-8110119 GCA_030014365.1 Clarias pachynema | reverse complement strand
TAAATGTTCCATGTGTAGGAAGCTGTTGTGTCATACTGGTTTTCCAGTCACGATTTCTGAACTCTGTTCAAAACAAGAAGCACCATGTATGAAGTGTACTGTATATGCAGATTGGAAATTGTGCTACAATGACATACAATGTTATACTGTATATTTACTCATACACTGCTTCTCAAAAGTTTGGGATCACTTGCAAATTTCTTTGTTTTTATTTAGTCATTTGCATATTTCTTTGTTTTGTTTAGTCACAAAGTGATCCAAAACTTTCTACATCATACAACAATCTAATCTGAGGTGCTGTTTGTTAATTGGTGATTTCTGGGCTGGTAACTCTAAATGATCTTCTCCTCCGCAGCAGAGGTACGTTTTGGTCTTGCCTGCCTAGGATGGTCTTCATGAGAGCCAGTTTCATTATGGTGCTCGATGTGTTTTACAAATGCACTTGACAATACTGTTTATGCAAGAACTGTTCCAGAACAGCTGACTTTCATGCCTTAAAATAACGACTGACTGTTATTGATGTTACATAATTATCCAATTCCCTATGTGTTATTTTATAGTTTTGAACTCCCCAGTTTTGTTGTAGAATGTAGAAAATAACTCATTAAACAAAAACAAAGAAATTTGCAAGTGATCCAAAACTTTTGAGTCTTGAGTGCTGTAGCAATATCGTTTTTTTTTTCTTTTTTTGAAAATATTACTTTAAGGTTTATCCTGGTTCCCAAAAGCAAGCCACACCCATGCTAGTGATCGCAGCAGAAAAAGGCAAAGGAGAAGTGTCGATATGGGTGTGAAAAAAAGACACCAAGGTGGAAAATCAGTGAATGATCTTACTTATGATTTAAGCGACACTTGTACTGTGCAGCATCCCATATAGCTTTACTACTGTAAGTACGTACTGTATAGTGCTGAAGTGAAATACTCTATGATGTTTGCACAACGTCCAACCTGCAAAACACCCGTTATCACAGAACAGATTCCAAACATTAAGCATTTTTTTTTTACTTTCAGCTGCTTTCTAAACTGTTTTTTTTTTTTTTTTTTGACATGAAGAAATTATTTTGTGGCACTTTAACTATACAGCAGCAAGTTCCTTCATGGACCAATAGTTAGCACTCAGAGCTCTTACTCTTGAGACTGGGGTTTGAGTCTTGCTCAGGCCCTCAGATTAAAGCATCTGCTGAACAGAGAGGTAAAAAATGCTACTGTCAGCAGAATAAGCATTACGAGGATGTAGTTCAGCTAAGAGATCAAATTAAGTATTAAGTTATGAAGTCATATTTGCAACATTGCAAATGTGGGGTCATTCTTTCAGCATCACTGTCTGGTAGCCTAGATTTATTTTATCAGCAACAACATATCATTTCATCACAAAAAAAATAAATAAAAATCTCAAAAACAAGCTATTGCCTTTGGTGTTCCAGTGTTCATAAGGTTGACAATGTTTTGACAAACCAAAAATTCCTGGTAGAAAAGGACTACTGAACAACTTCTTACCTTTTCCTTTAAAGGTCACATATTTTTTTCCATTTTAACATAAAATGGTGAGACAAAATTGATCTGCACTCTGGCTGTAGAATTTACTTTAATTATCTTTTAGAAAAGACAAATACCATCATAAATCATTTTTTGACATAATCTTCCATCGTCAATCATCCATCTGTCAACAAGCTTTTGTATTTCCTCGTTAAATAATGTTTTAGGCTGAGCATCTGAGTGATCCTTCCTCCTTGTAGGACTGTTTGACCAAACAGGTGAAAGTCCATGAAGCAAGATCAGGACTATAAGGAGGATGCTTTAACATATCAAAAAAAAAGATTTTTCTGCAGGGTGGGCAGAAGCGTGCGGATGTGATCAAGATCACCATGCCCTTTGGTTGGCGTTTCTCTGTGTTTAATTTATATTTCAGGCTTCAGCTCTTTAATAATCATCTCACTGTAACAAGCCCTGTTGATTGTTGAACCTTTTTCTGGATAATGTTCCAATACTGGCCCCCGAGATCAATTCTATACGTAGCTGATGGTTGATTTTAATTTTTTCTTGGTCAGCGATTGAGGATGTTTCTGTTCCATACTCTGCTGTTTACTCTCAGGGTCATAGTGATGAATCCATGCCTCGTCACCAGTTAAGAAACTTTCACCTTCTTTAGAGTATCAGTCCACATTGTGTTTGCAGATACAAACTGTTAGTTGTTTTGGCACCAGGTACACTCTTAGACCACAAAAAAACTAATCACTGCATTGCGCTGCTATACAATTACAAATGAACTGATGTAACACATTCACGCCCGCACAGCAGTGACTGGGGAGCCTTGAACGGACAGCGTTGATAAGACAGTGGGGTCGACAGACGTTTTAATATAACCAGAGTGCGGATAATTTTTGACTCACCCTTGTAATATAGATCTCAGAGCTCCCCCAAAGTGTGTCTGCTATTTGAAGCTGATAATGCTTGTTTTTTATACCTCAAACTCACTCTGTTTCACTCCTCTTCCTAATGGGCTGTTTCAGTGTCTTTGTAAATGATGAGAAGAGCTGAGCTGAGCTGCAGACAAGCATCTGTAACCCACCCACTCTTTTACAACCTCTAGATCTAAGGGTAAAAACAAAACCACTCCAAATACCAACACCACTGCAGTGTTATGTAATGATGCTGAGAATGCTGAGAATGTTTTGAACAAGGAAAATTATAGTTTTTTTTTTTTTAAACATGTCCATTATACCTGTTGTATTTATATATTTATATTTTGTGTATTAAGATCATATACTTTATGTGTGTGTGTGTGTGTGTCCATCTTACCTTTAACTCTCTCATTGGCTGTTGGACCTTAAGAAGGCAGATTAGGCCTGGCTTCTTAATGGGGTGTGTCCTATTGCTAAGGTGAACTGCAACAGTGAAGAAGAGACACATGTCTCACTGTCCCTTTAAGGGGCTATTTCAGTCAGGCAGTTTTCAATTGTCATCATCAGCAGAGCGGGACGTTAAGGGTGGAATCAGGAGTGTGGAAACTGTTGAGAGGGGTGTGCAGGGACCAGAGAGCCTGATGGAAACTTGTCTTCACACATATCTCTATATGGAAGACACATAGAACATTGTGAAGGTATGTGATATGACAGACTTAACTTCCTTTACTTTTGATTGGAGTGCATGATCTATAGATGTATGCAAGTCATTGTGTTGATCTATGTTCATGCTATAAGCGTTTATGCATTAATGTTGACACACTGAAACATGAAACAGAGATACTGTTTAATTCAAGAGAATATTGAGCATTAGTGTGTTTGCATTAGTGTTTGTTCCACACTTATCCATAAGAGTAAATATTAGACAATTTCTGTTCCGTTGTCCACTTCACACAATATTTAGGCTATAGAGGTGCATATTCAAATTTTAATGAAGGTCATGGAGTGTGTGATCAGGTGTCAGGCTTCGGTTACACACTTCTCATGAACTGCAGGTGTATGCACTCACGATATACAGTACACCAAATATGTCAGGCACACATGCCTGTGGTAACTGTGGTTGCTTTTGTATCACTTAACATAGAAGTGCATTGTTGAGAACATTAAAAAGCATTATATTGTAGTATTGCACCATTTGCTTAACTATTATTTGGGAAAGCTGTCTGTCTCTCACTCCCGATTGAAAAAGGAGAGAGAGAAAGATGGAGAGAAAGGAAACCATGGAGCAGTTTCTGTGATAGTATTTCTGGTGCTAACAGCAGTTAATGCTAATGGACAGCTTAGCCTGACGTTAATGCGGTTAGATCTCTTTAACTGATGGGCTAAGGTCATTCTTGCTCTCTAACACTGATAAGGGTCAGTGGGAAGTTCTCAACCCGGACACAGAAAGAACAACTCAACCCTTGAGCTTAAAAAATGTCCTCAGTTATCCGACTGATGAGTGAAGTGGATGGAGATACTTTTTACTTTCGGTGTCAAAGGAGATCAACATTTGTGTGATTGGGATGCAGCTGACGTCGTAAAGTTGTAAGGCATATGTTCATGCTCGGCTGACCATGCAGATGATATCGGATGTGTCTGCACGTCAGCAACAATGATACGTCACTGGGAAATGAAATCCTTTTGGAGAAAAAAAATATTCTTCTTAGAGATACTGTACTGTATGTTGTCTGGGTTAAAGTTTCTCAAATAAACCTGCTGTGGCCTTGCAGCTTCTTTAATGAACTTTTATTTTTTTAAGTTTAGCTGCATTTTAGGTTAAATTGAGCATAGAGGATAACCAATCAGGACTATATGACACCTACTGTATATAAGACAACTGAAATAGCGTCATAAATAATTAAAAAGTTTATTCCAGAAGGTGTCAGCTGTCATAAAACCTCCATAGATTATCAAGAGACATGGCTGTTATGTTAAAATACGATCCTTCATGAGAATGTTCAGCTTGACATACAGTATGTTATGTGTTTCTATAAGAGCAGCTCAGACAGTAATACCAGCTTCAAAGCATATCGCAGGTGTTAAGTGATTGTCCTGATCACATATTAAACACACATAAAACACATACAGTAAAACCTTGTGTAGGTCATGCTCTACATAAATATTAAAAAGTGTGTGTAATTGTAAATGTGAAGTTTTCTATGTGGTGATATTTAACATTTTCCTAAGGAGTCTCATGTCCAAGTTATACATTATACATTATATAATATCACCATTATAGATTATAACTGTTATACATTATAGCTGCTATAATGTATAATTAATAACAAAGAACTACATTGGTTTACAGACATTCAACAACATTGAAATAAAAAGGCACAACGCCATGAATATTGTCATTATTTATTATTGTTGTGGCATAAACAAATATAAGCATATAAACAAATTATATAAATTATATTAATTATACAGTGCATCCGGAAAGGATTCACAACGCTTCACTTTTTCCACATTTTGTTATGTTACAGCCAAAAATGGATTAAATTCATTATTTTCCTCAAAATTCTAAAACAATACCCCATAATGGCAACATGAAAGAAGTTCAAGTTGTTTGAAATCTTTGCAAATTTATAAAAAAAAAATAATAATAAAAAACAGAACAAAAAATAAATCACATGTAGGTAAGTATTAACAGATTTTGCCATGACACTCAAAATTGAGCTCAGGTGCATCCTGTTTTTAATGATCATCCTTGAGGTGTTTCTACAACTTGATTGGAGTCCACCTGTGGTACAGTAAATTCAATTGATTGGACATGATTTTGAAAGGAATTTTATGTAAACCTCCGAGGTCAGATTTTATCAAGGCGCAGATCTGTGAAAGGGTACAGAAGAATTGAAGGTCCAGATGAGCACAGTGGCCTCCATCATCCGTAAATGAAAGAAATTAGGAACCACCAGGACTCTTTCTAGAGGAGGCCACCAGGCCAAACTGAGCAATAGAGGGAGAAGAGCATAAGTCAGGGAAGTGAGCAAGAAACTGATAGTCAGTCTGAAAGAGCTCCAGTGTTTCATAAGCGATGTGAAAAACCTTCCGGATGCACTGTATAAAATAATATATATAAATAAACTGTGGCAGAAATCCTATGGTATAGAAGGAATAAAAAACTAATTTTAACATAAACAACTTTTTTTCTTATGGCAACCCATCGTTGATCACACTGGGTCATGCTTTATTTAATAGCTTACCTCATTTATTTTCTTACAGGCCTTACTGTATCTCACAACCTTATTTCAGTTTATGCAGCTTATCTCAGGTGTTATGACAAATTTACATTAAAATGGCTAAAAGCATTCTTTATGTTTGCTGTTTTTTTTATGTAGTTTTATGTCAATTGTCAAATAAATAGGATGTTTTTCCAAGAACACTGCCATTAAAAGTACAGTAATCTTTCCTTAATATACCTCTAACGATGTCACACACTCACCAGAATCAGTTAAATACTCCAACTCCCAGAAAACACCACAGCCTACAAACATGGTCACCAGCAACTACACTTCCCAGCATGCACACACACACACACACACACACACGCCTCATCATGTTCACAGTTACCTGATTTTTTATCGTGTACACCTGAGCACAATGACTTAGACACAATATATAAAACTGTTCTCTTATGGCCAAGGATTATTAGAGCTAGATAAATGGACTTCAAGTGGGAGATTGTGCAGGCTGTAATAGAGTGTAGCTGATCTGTACAGTAGGTGCTCAGGTTTGATATTGTATACTACAACTGAGTGCCTGTATGTACTAATACCTCTTGGTTAGAAAATATCCCGCAGCCATTAGTGTACTCTGCAGTTCTATGGTCAGTGAGAGGTAAGCTTCTTGAGGTTGTGTAGACTTTGATGCTTCTTTGTAGACAGAATCTGTTCTGCAGTGAAGGTAAAAACGGGGGTGGAGAATTTACATTATTATAGCTAAACAATCGCCCAACCTTGAGAAAGTTAATCATGTCTGTGGGTCTTTTCCAGTGCAGAGCATTCATGTTAATTCAATGAGAGTCTAAGCTTTTCTGCAAGCATACACTGATGTCCTCCTTTTTTGTATTATGTGTCATCCTGGGAAAAGCCTTACCTGATGATGAAATTTCTACTTTTTCTTGAAAATGGCACACATTTCTAAAATGAAGTCCTTCTTTATATGTATTTCAACCACTAATAAAATGCCAACATTTAAAATATTGCTGACTTCGAAAAATAAAAAAGCTGATGACCAAGTTTAAAGATGCCGGTCTGACTGCAGACCTTTGTTTCTGATTACATGCTTTTGATCAGGCTTTTGTCCATTTTTCTACAACAACTTCACTGAGGACATAACATTTTCTGTGTGAGGAAGTCACTCTTAGCTACCCAGTGTTTAGACATGTTTAGGCAAACTGCCTGTTTTAATTTCCATGTTGAACCCCAACATTGATCTGACATTGATCTTTGCAGAAAGATGGCTTAGGTGAGGATTTTCTTGGCTAGTCTAAAGCTCCCCACCCTTTTTTTGTTGGTGGTGTTGTAAGGGTCTTGCTTTATGATGAGCCTTCTCCTAGTTATATGGAATATTCTTTTCTTTAAAATGGCATCTGTACACTTCATCACTTTGGTAGAGGTTAATCTAGGTTGTGGCTCAGCTGTGTTTCTTTATGAATCTAGTCCATGTCTTACTACTGCTAAGTGGTTTTTATCTGGTGGTATGGCCTATATTGGTAAATTCACCATGATTCTTCTCTTAAACTCTTCTTCAAATGGTGGATTGTGATAAACCTCAGTCCTACCCTGTGGAGGTTATTAGTGATGTCATTGACTTACTTTTTCTTGTATTGGCAAAGGGAGGAGATCTTTCTTTTTCAAGATATTCCCAATTGTTGCATTGGTGATGCCCAATGCTTGTGCAGCGTCATTTTCTTCCTCTTTTTTCACCTTCAAAGTGGCTGGCTTCTCTCACACAGACAGCTCTTGTTTTCATGCTGGTTGCTATTAATTGTTTAAACAGTTGATGGATCAGGGCTCACTGGGGCAACATGAAAGACCTGTCAATGACAAGTTCCAGTATTTTATAATGCTTTTAAAAAAAATTGTGGGTTCAAACTAAATGTCTTATACAACATAGAACATGGTACAGCTAGATGTGAATATTGGTAAATAAATGCTAGAATTCTGTCATGATATATTTATCTTTTGCTCTAAAACTCTAAAGTCTTCAGTGCATACAGTAGCAGAAACTATAATTCTCCTTACCATCCCAGAACTTTCAGAGTGGAAGGTAAACTGTTCTGTATTTGGTTGTCCCTCTCAGGGAAATGTTTTAGAAAGCAGTTTGTCTCCCTACTAGAAATACAACCCATTTCAAATGCTTTGTGTCCTTAATTATCAAACGAATCCTTAAGGAACCCTTGAATCTCTTTTGAGAATGGCAGGGCACCTGTGAGAGAAACACTGGACACCAAGACACTGCCTTCGGTATAATCAATCTACATGCCGTACAGTACATGTCTAAGTAAGACATGTTATCAATAATTTGAAATATAATTAAATTCAGATTTAGGGATTAAACATACAAATTCATGTGTTATTTACACTGACAATCCACTTTTAGGGTCTGGTTGTCGCTAAACATTTTACCTGTGTTTTAAAATGATGTATGGTTGCACTGATGTTCCCAAATAAATTTTGAGCTAAATGAAATTGTAATTTGTGGGAGTTAAGCATGTAGCCTCCACTGGATTTAAAATGCATTATAGGTTATTACAAAAGTAAACTGTTCTGACAAGGAGAATTAATACAATACAAATGAAATCGTAAGGAAACAGATTAAGACTCCACAGTGTTCATCAAGATTATCTCTCAAAATAATCTTTGGTGTCTAGCCTCCTCCAAGTCATTCACTATTTTGTGGATGTGTCCATATGGAATCAGGGACTGGTGGAGAATACTGAGTGGGATTTGAGTGCCTGTGAGTAGGTGTAGTCACGAGCATATGATCTCTGCAGCTTTTTGATGATTTAACCTATTGGGAGGTGACTCACTCTCCAAACCTTATGACCGATGACTAAGTGTGTGCAAGTTACATCTTGGGGAAGGCTCTGCAATACTGTAGTTAGGATGCGTTCATTCAGGTAAATGTGCATTTGCCCATTTGAAAGGCATTATGTCTAGGATACAGTATAAGTGAGAAATTAAGGGTTAATGGTGTTGTTCAAGGTTGTCTTGCACCTCCAGGGTCCGGGTTTGATTCCCACCTCGGGTCTGCGTGCATGGAGTTTGTATGCTCTTGCCATGCTTTGTGGGTTTCCTCCAGGTACTCTGGTTTCCTCCCACAGTTCATGCAGGTTAGACTTATTGGCATTCCCAAATTGCCCGTGTTGTGTGTGTGTGTGTGTGTGTGTGACTGACAATCTGGGATTGAGCTGGCAACCTGACTCCTTAAGTAACTGTCACAGAAACAATGTATGTATCTCCAGGGTGGGGAGTATCCCTCAATTGCCGGTGGGATTTGAACTCACAACCTTCCAATCAGTGGATGACAGCCACCATTTCAATAAATGCATAACTGAATGCATTATTTACTGTATACATTTAAAGCTCAGTCTTGATGCTTTTGAGTACATAAACCATGGGAATTTTATAACCATGACCATCAAGTTAGGCGATGCACTGATGAATACACTACATTCTATCCTATCCAGGTTTTACTCTCTTGTTTTAACAAGGTGTGGCAGTGGCAAATTAATGAGGCACTTAGGTAAATTAAAACTGATCATTCCCTATAATGAAGAAAAGCACTAGGTGGGAAGGAGGCTAATCGAGGCGTTAATTATTCACTCTGGACACTCAGTATTTTGGAAGATTACAGTATGCGACTTATTTTGGGTGACTGGGGTGGGTGTTGGGATGGGATGAGATGAGATGGGAGGAGGGGGGGAGGGGGGCTGCTTGTTATAAACGCAGCCGGTCTCCTTTAATTTTGCTTCCACAGCGCCGGTCACGCTCTGCGCATGCGCACCACAGTGGAAGGGAGTCGAGGACCAGCGGAGTCGCGCGCAGAGAGACTGGGGTTTGTTCGGTAAAAAAACAGAGATGCGCGTTATTGACCCGAGATCTCGGAAAGCGAGTCCGGATGTGAGGACGGTGTAACATGCCGTGCAGAGCCGCGGACCCCGACCTCAGAGCCTTCTCCCGACCTGTGAATCCGTGCCTCTGAAAGGGAAAGGTACTGTAGCTCCAGGAAGGTGACTAGGGCTCGATCATGGGGAACGAGGCGAGTATGGAGGGTGGCGACGGCGCGCTGGCCGGGGAGCTGACAGGACCAGAGGCGGAGCTCAGCCGCCTGAGCGAGGAGGAGCGGAGGAGGCTCGTCAGCACCATGGCTGAGGCGCAGGCCAGGCGAGTTGTTGTTTATTCCGGGAGAGAGAGAGAGAGATAGAGATAGAGAGAGACCTTTTTTAGGTGTTGAAGGGATGGATGCGCAGCTCTACTACGCGCAAGCGTGCGTGTCTGCGTGTGTGTATGTGTGAGAGATTTCTGCTTTGCTGCATGTTGGCACCTCACGACAGAGCAAACACACCCATTTACGATGCATAATCTCAATCAGCTTAATAGACCAGTGCACCAGGAGTCCATGGTTGGCTCTGATCATCCGTTCAGGGCTCATTTACGCCGTTAGATCACAACCATCTTGTCTTCAAACCGAAACCAGAGCAAGGAAGGAGTGCCACTGGTTCCTACCTAAAACAACAACCAAAAAACAAATATATATATACCTTTGAAAGATTGATAGGCTTTATTTCTTATGGTTGTTTTGGATTCCTTGGATTCATCACATAGCAGTAAATAGTTAACAAGGAAGAAAAGAAAAGAAAATGCAATTATTTAATGCAAAAACCCCTATTTGATGGTAAAATTCCTTACTCCTGCCGGTTCTGTATTTTCTCCAGAGGTCCTTGTTTTTGTCCTCTCGTATTATTTGTCGATCTGTAAGTGATTGGCCTTCGGTTTCTTCGTTTTGCACACACCCCCTTCTTTACGGGCTGCCTGGATGATGTCATAGGCTCCTGTGGAAACCACTGGTTTGGAATAAGGCGCAAAACGAGAACGCGTCCGAATCAAAACCGTCCTAATGCAAAAGCAGGATATTTAAACTGTGCTGCCGCGAAAAAAAAAGAAAAAGCCAGAAGTGCAAAAGCAAGATCGATACCGAAATGATGCTGTTCTTTAAAATAGTTTTTATTCCAAGGAGGGGAAAAGGCAGGGGGTGGGGGGGTGTACATGTTAAGAACACTATATATAGCACGGCGAGCAGGAATGCCGTGACGCGCCATGACTCTCTCTCTTTCTCTCTCTCTCTCTCTCTCTCTCTCCCTCTCTCTCTCTCTCCCTCTTTCCCTCTTAAAGGATGTATAGTGTAATGTTACAGCTGAAGGCGGAGGAGATCGAAGGTTATAAGGAAGCAGTGATGATGGAGAGGAGCCTGTGTTGGCTCTAAGTTCGCTCTCCATGGTGCTGAAAATCATACACGATGGGGACTAGGGGGAAAACACGCACTTGGAGGTTTTGTCAATTTGTGGCCATGCACAGTTTTCAAATCTAAACAAAGAAATGTTGCTAGCACAGTAAATTAGTTGTATCTACATTCATGTCCTCTGTTTGTATTTCCAGAAATTTGGTGTTGGTCTCCTTTAAATCAAGAATGTCCCAATATACCACTTTCCAATAATTATTACACTCTCAAGAAAGAAATGGACAAATCTGTACTTGTCTGTAATTGTCTCCACTCTTCTTGTAATTGTACTTGTACTTGTAATTGTCTCCACTCTCCTGCAAAGACCTTCTGCTAAATTTTGGAGTTTGAGTATGGAAATCTGTGCCCTTTCAGAAACAAGAGCCTTAGAGCACACACTGATGTTGGGGCAAGGATGTCTGGTATATATTCAGCATTGCAACCACTCCCAAAGAGTTGGAGGTGGGGTTGGAGTCAGGGCTGTGTACAGGACACTTAAGTTCTTCCAATCCAACCTTGGCAAACCATATTCTTATAGAGCTCACATTGTAAACAAAAAGCAGTGTCATGCTGGAAGAGGTTCAGGTTTCTTATTTTCAGTGAAGAAAATACATATATAAATAAATATAATAAATAAATATAATAATACCTAAATATGAAATCAGTCTAGCTATAATTATCATAATTAGGTATCAAGAAAGCTTATATTTGTTTGGTAATTAATGATACAATATATACACTTAACCAGATGTACACTAAAGGTGCAAAAGGACAATTACTATTTGGTAAAAACCCATCTTTAAGCTGATGGTCTGATGTTTTAAGAAATCTGCAGCGGTGTTTACATGCTCATGTTACTCAACACGGCATGCTTACAGAATCAAATATGTCAATGTATTGAATGAGAAAGTACTCCTACTCAGTTAGACCATTATTTTAAGCCAGCATCCATACTCTGAATTCCATTGGACATACAGATATTTAAGGTGCCCACATCTCTGACTTAATATCGTTTGTGCATGAAGTATCTATTTATAGATTGCTATATGTAATGTGATATTTTATTCACTGATAATGTTTTTGTGCAAGCCTCATGAGTGGTTTTCTGGCAAAGTGAGAAAGCATTAGTATCATACAGTAGACAGTTTCATGCAGTGTATTTTTCAAAGATCAATGTAAATTTAGGTCACACTATAATTCTTGGTGGATTAAATATTGCATATAACTGCATTAAAAGTGCATCTCATTGTGCCCGAATAAAATATTGATCAGAATGTAGTATGTATTGATTAGAAGTGACAGTTAAGACCATCCAACTGCTGACAGTATCAACCAGGGATATGTTTAAGTAGATTTGTACAATGTTTGTGCTAAGGTTTTTATAGCAGTGTATGGAGTTATACATTGGGGTTGATGATGAGAAAGGAATAAACCACAAACTACTGTTCTGCTGAAGAGAAATAAATCAATGGTGGAATGTGGAATTACACAGTAGATGTCTTGCAGATTATTTTTATGCAATTGTTGTTGCAATTATGTTAGTAATATTGTGATAATAATATGGCAGTGACACATCACCATACATGTACCTATGTATTTACTGTAGAAATGGTAATGCTAAGACTTGCTGTTCGCTCTAAGAACTGCTTAAAGGGACGATAGATCCTGCATGTGTTCATGAGAGCATTGGGCCCTTAAAGTAGGTCAAATATAAGTAATTGCCAGATGATGATTTAAGCTGTTGTTTGTTTGGGTTGTTAATATCGAATATTTTTACCAAGCAATGCTTGTACGTATATTCAGCAGTTGTCCCTTTGCTTTGTCATGCAGTGTCTGAGTTCATGTTTTGACTCACATGGTCTGGCATCAGTAATCAACAAGTCTGGATCACTTATCCACATTAGACCTAAAGTTGTGTTAAAGATTTTAGCTATGTTGTGTAATCTCAATTCTTACTAATGAAGATGAATTCCTTATTTGTTTACAGGTCTTCAGAGCACCAGACATCTGGAGGAAGAGGCGCTGGGGGCCTCAGTAAGAGCCGAACGGTAGACGCATTCGGAGAGGGTCCACCTCCCAAGCCGAAGCCAGGCCGCAGCCCATCCTCCCTCAGCCTACTTGAGTCCCGTTTTCGGCAAGAGCCCAAAGACCCTGAGCAGCCTCGCACCGGCATGTTTTCCTCCTCCTTTTTGAGTGGGGTTTCTTCAGCAGTCTCATCTGCCAGCATTCCCAAATTCAGCCTTTTTGGTGATGATGATGAGGATGCATCTAAACAAGGACCAAAACCCCCTGGCACACAGCAGAGTTCGACCAAAGGACAAGCGCCACCAGGGCAGAGACAAGCAGCTGCACCACAGGGGCCTGGAGGAAAGCCTGCTGGGCCTGGGCCTGGAACTGGGCCTGGAACTGGGCCTCAACAGCAAGGACCTAAACCTAAAGATGCTGTGCCTCAGCAGCAAGGTCCTGCTAAAACAGATACAGGAGGGACAGGCAAACCTAGTGCGCCACAGCAAAGCCCAGCCAAGGCTGCACCTAAGCCTGGTGGGACTGTAAAGCCTGGTGGACCGCTGTGTCCTCTGTGTAAAACCACTGAGCTGAACTTGCAGGCCAAAGACCAGCCACCCAACTACAGCACCTGCACACAATGCAAACAACAGGTGTGCAGTCTGTGTGGATTTAGTCCTCCTGATTCAGCGGTAAGATTTCACCATACCACTTACATAACCCTTAATGAATAACTACACTGAGGCACCAAGGTGGAAATAATTAACAGTATAGTACACAGCAGAGATAATAGGATAATGTCTCTTTTAAAGTGTCTTGAATAAGAATGTGTTCATTGAGACTTTTAATCCAATGAAAAGAACTTACAAGTTTTCTAAATTTTGAATAACACTATGTTGTACATTCAGGATGACAACTTTAAAAATTCCTCTAAAGCATTTATTTAGCAAAAAATATTTTGTATGTATGATGGTAGCAATCTATTCTGTATCAAATGATCAGTCACAATTCTTTAAAATTTTGCGTTCTGGAATATGCCTGTACCATAAAGGGGAAAAAAATCACTGTGATAACTTGGTTATTCAGTACATTCAGGTCATCAACTGACGATTTTATTGCCACATAACGTTGCTGAGCCTAGACCTGGCCAACTGAAGTACTCCAGATCATACCACTTCCTCCCGAGGCTTGTACAATGGCCTATGCATGATGATCACTTCATCCTGACAAGCCTATCACTCTGGTATAGGGACAATCTGGATCCATCAGACCACATGACCTCTGTCCATTGCTTCAGAGTCCAATCTGTCTGTTCCCTACTAAATCCAAGCCTTTTTTCCGTCTAATTAACCTCACTAACACATTGGTTTTGTTATATCCACACACCTGCTTAGTCCCAATCCTGTGAGTTCTCATCGCATTGTGCATGATTTAACTTTCACTACTAAAAATAGCTTTGTTTTATTTTTTATGATGCAACTTCACCAAGTTTGTAAGTGAACTCTATTCATGTTTTTTTTTCCATCTTCCGCAAAGGTGATGGTTCAGCACTATCCTTCCAGGTTGTACTAATGTGGGAGTTACTGTAACTGAAATATGGCAGTAATTACAAATTTCCTTATTTGTTTTCTTTGCTTAAATGGCAATTATTTGATCCTTTTGAAATGGCATGTTTTGGTCAGGCAGTATACTTCACTATTGAAAAAATAAACAATCGGTGTATTGTTAGTAACTATAGTAACTGTTAGTAACACTTTATATAAACCATTATAAAACCACCATGATTAGGCTTGGTGTAAATCTGAAATTTATCATCAGAACATTGGGTGCAAATCAACACCCGATGATAAATTCCAGATTTACTCCAAAACCTAATCAGGATAAAATGAATGACTATATGATTTATTATTATTAGTAGTAGTAGTAGTAGTAGTACGGTGGCACAGTGGTTTAGTGGTTAGCCTTGTTGCATTACACTGCCAGGGTTAGGGGGTCGCCTTTGGTCTTTGTACATGGAGTTTGCATTTCCTCCCTGTGCTTGGTGGGGTGTAGGTTGATTGGTGTTTCCAAACTGCGTATAGTGTATGATTGAGTGTGTGAGTATGCTTGTGCCATGCCATGGGTTGGCAACCTGCCTTGTACTGTGTGCAGAGGGAGCCTTGGATATGCTCCAGGCCCACTTTGACCCTGCACAGGATAAGCAGTATAGATAATGGCTAGATGTATTATTATTATTATTATTATTATTATTTATATCAATTAACAACAACAATATTGTTATTATTAGTAGTAGTAGTAGTAGTAGTAGTACAGGTGCATAATTCTTTATAAAGAATTACCATAGGACATATAAGGTTAAATAATATATTGTAATAACTGTTCGAAGAAGCACTGTAGTCACCAATGATTTTGTGTGCAATAACAGAAGCTCTGTTATAATCTGAGCTGCAGCTTATAATGCATCATAGCATGCATCACTCTAATGTTTATTAGTCAATATAACACATAATAAAACACTGTGTAAGGTTGTTTCGTGTTTAACTGATGTAAGATTTTTAAGTGGCAATGAAATTTCATCTAAGAAGCCAATCATATATGCCATGATGCCACATGACATGCAGTGCGAATACTATTCCAGACTTGTTTATTAGAATATTAGTATGCACAATGGTCTATTAAACATAACACGTTACATAACCTGACATTTGGAATCCATACAATAATAATCTTGATAATGTTAATACATTTATACTGTTATATTGCACCTCGTCTAGAATGACATTCTATTAGTTCTATGAATATCTGACCCCTAGACTTATGAGCTCCAATCTCCTGATTGGAAATGCAATCTTTTGTGCATTATATTTTAATGAGGGGAAATTTAAACAAGCTCTGTTCATAAATTGGCTTATGTGATGTGTTCAGCTCTTGTGTGTTTTCAGTTGCCCTGATCTGTCACTGTTTCTTCTTTTTTTTTTTCGCTTTTCAGGATAAAGAGTGGTTATGTCTAAACTGCCAAATGCAACGGGCAATCGGCGGCATGGAACCTCCTGGTCCTCCAATGATGAAACAGCCTCCCAAGCAGGGTTCGGCCCCTCCATCCCCACAGAGGAAGGAACCACCTACTGGGTTGCCCTCAAAGGATGAACCAAGGAAGAAGCCTCCAATGCTGACCAAGCAGCAAACCATGTCAGATACAGGAAAAGGATCCACTCCTCCAGCAACTCCAAAACAGAAGACTCCTGGTTCAGGGGCACAACAGGACCCCCCTAAAGGGGTGGAGGACGCTCAACCTGGACAAAAATGTGGACAGCAGCCACCTTCACTTCAGAAACCTGAACATGGTGGAATGGGTAGTCCTCAACCCTCTCCTGCAAAAACCACCCAGAAGCAGGATGGAAGTGGCTTTTTTGGAGGATTTGGTCTTGGAGGAAAACCCCCTGCAGAGTCAGTTACAGGGAAATTGTTCAGTGGTTTTGGCAGCTCATCCAAACCACAAGATGGCACCACAGCACAAACGGGTGACTCAATTACTGGGAAGCTTTTCAGCGGGTTTAGTGGCCTGACAGAAACACCCAAGCCACCGGTATCCACTTCTCAGGCAACTGAGGGTGTGTCTGGAAAGATGTTTGGATTTGGTTCTTCAATCCTTAGCTCAGCCACCAACCTCATCACTGGGGAAGAACCAAAGTCTCCTCCAGGGTCATTGCCTGATTCCCCCATCGACTCTGGAGTAAAATCGTCCCCTGGCTCACCTCCAGATTCTGAATCTCCCCCAGACACCCCACCAGTCTATTCCAAAGACGCTGCTTCTCCCAAGCCTGGGTCCACTGACGGGAAGGCCATAGCAGATAAACCCACCTCAGAGGCTACCAAAACAAGAGATCCTCAGACTACATCCAAGTGTCCACTCTGTAAAGTAGAACTGAACATGGGAACAGGAGATGTGTCCAATTACAGCATCTGTACAGAGTGCCAGAAAACTGTGTGCAACCTTTGTGGTTTTAACCCCATGCCTCATCTCTCTGAGGTAAGTGGTATATTCTTCATTAAAAATGCTATTTCACTTGGAAATTCCTTACAGCTTGCAAAAATCAAGTTGTAGGAAAAACTTGACTAACATTGGTGTATTTTCTTACAAGAGTGCAACAGCTGTTTGGTAACATATCTCATGAGGTCATAAGACTACCAACTAGACATACTTTTAGGCCATTTATTTTTCCAACGACTGACAAAAAAATAAAGCATTAAGTACCTTTTTAGCCCAGTGGTTCCTCTGAGGTTCTTTGCATAGTTATTGGTTCTTTGTATTCTAAAGAGGTTTTGCTTGGAAACACTTGACAGAGCAACACAAAGTTGAAGAGTCTTTAGCAGCTTCCCCAGAGGGACAAATTAACGAAACCTTATGGGGATGGATGGAAATGTTTTGTAAGAGTATAGATGTCGAACAGATGGTAGTCAACTACACTGCACCAATAGCACCAATGCATAGGCTGAGCCCTGTTACATAAGCAGTGCCTTTAGAATACTCATGAGTACCAACGTTTTGTTTCCATCCTCTTCACACAGATTAACTTGTCTTAAAATAATTCTGTAAGGTGTATAACTTACGGCGTTAACTTTTTCTTCCCATTTTTCAAGATCATATAATACCTTTAAAGATGCTCCACCTATGCGCTATACAACATGAAGGCACTTCGGCCGGTGTTTATTGTTCTCGTGTGTTCCGGGATTTTTAGAATCCTGTTGCTCAGACTTGTAATCCTGCTAAACTATTTCAGGTGTACTAATCAGATTAGTGTTAAGCCTGGCCATCCTGCAATACCTCACATGGCCAATATTACTTGATTTCTTGTGACTGCTTCTGTGTGTAGCTGTGAGCCAAGGGGGAAAATCTTACTGTGTGTGATCTTTCTGCCATCATTTGACTTTACACACAATGTAGTTGAAGGTCTGTGGTGAGAGTGAAGCTTTAATGTCAATTTAAGTACACTTCCATCAAAATAAAAAGATTGAAACGTTCCCTTACAAGATCCACTGGCTTTTAGTTTCGGCATGTACTCTTGTTTTAGCATCGCTAATTATAGGAACAGACTGGTCATCATATTAGAAATATCCTCTCCGCCCCTCGCTGAGTGCTTGTCTGAACTGATTGTGTATGTGAATTTGGTCGTGATGTGCTTTGCCTGAAGCAAAGCAGCTTGATAAATTGGATAATTGGCAATGGTGTGGACTGGGCACTCAGCATATTGTCCTAGAGTTGTCAAATCATGTTCCTGAAAATCGTTGGAATATTGTGAGTGTACACAAGCCAAAAACATACATTTTCCCTATTTTGTTATATTGATATACAGTATCAATGTATAGTGTTTGCATGTACATATGTGTCTATGTATGTGTTTGCATATACAGTACATACATACATACATAGACATACATGTCTATGTATGTATGTATGTATATGCAAACACATACATAGACACATATGTATGTATGTGTTTGCATATAATCGTTTCTTGCTAACAGGATTTAAAATGTAGGTTTTGTGAGAGCGGAACACTTCTAAATCTTTCCATAATAATTTTATATGGATATGACAAGATTTACCTTTTGTCCCATTTGGAGGAACTACTCATCCTGTTCTTTGGGGTTTTTTTTTTTCTCTTAATAGAACTCCAATGCTTCATAAAGCCTTTCCTCCTGTTCATCCTCTCTGTTGATATATCTGATTAAAGAGTAAGCACATTCTAAGAATTGCTTTTATTCTGAGATAACAACCTATTTGTACTTATATCTCACCATTATAACTGCTTGTCTACTTCTAGCTTTGGGCTTAGTTTTTTGAGATGCTCCCTCAGCTGAACTGGCTGTGTACTCGTGGAGGGCTGAGCAGCCTAATGGCCCATTCAGACTCGTTTTAGTGCCTCGCCCCCTCGATGGAGGGAACGTGTGCCAAATGCATGCCTTCACTGCTGCTGCTCCTCCATGGCGACAGTGCATAGCAACACTGCCATGTCCCCCATAGTAGTCAGTTATGAAACGCTGTTCAGACAGCCGTTGCATAACAGGAGAGCACATTAGAACTGAGTGCTAGTCAGTTCCAGATAAACAGTAATTGTTCAGCTACAGCTACTGTACTTCTACAAATTTACATTCAATTATATACCTGCTTACTTATTCTACACTCACACTATCCACATAATCGAGTGCATTTTACAGCTAAGCTAAAGGTTAACACTCTTGCTCAGTGATCCAACCAGTTGGCAATTGTTTGTGGTGGGATTTGAAAATGCAACCTTCTGATTCATCACTAACCCGCACCAACTCACTCAGTTAGTATAGATTATTCTTTCCTTTTTAACCAGTAAAGTCTAACAAACTAGTGGTCAGTAAGCAAATCAAGTGTCACTGCTTCCATGCATTGGAGGGTTGGTGATTTCACAGCAGTCCCACATAGAGCTGGATCAAGACTTAGATCCCTCTCCTAGGGTGTGTTAGCCATCTGCTCCTGGCTTTGAATCAGGATCAGGCCACCTGATGTGTTGCATCTCTTCTATTTTCTTGTTTCTCATACTAAAGAATTTTCACTGCTACAAGGACATATGTAGCTAATAACAATTTTCAAACTTATATTTACTTTCTTGATATCATCAACAATTTTATCAAGCCAGGTTTAAAAAATACAGGCACTGTATAATGGCTGACCCTGCGCTCCGACCAGTGTTTTCCCCACATAGAGTATACTTGGATGGGCCGCCCAAGTATATTTGCGCACCCTTTTTAAAAATCTGTCCATCTGACATCCACGATCGATTAATTAGTAGCCGACAGTTCGCTCTCGTGCTAGCAGAATAAAACAGGTACAGGAGCGGTAGCAGTGTACTGAGAGGCAGTAAATACAGCGGATGCCAACTGCCTTAAAAACACAGTTTCAGAGAAACACAGTTTCACACTCATTAACTTCTTAAAAAAAAAAACAGGATGATTAACCCTTAAAACTCAAACAGCACGGATCTGTGCAGCAACACAGCGCTGGACCAATTTAAAAAAGCAACTTCTTATACAGAAGTCCTGCCGGTGTGTGTGTTAACAGGGAGGCTTCAGACACCACAGTCTGCATTTGGTTTTTCGGATATGGCATGTAGAACCAAAATAATCATAACTTTTAAAAAGTGTAAATTTTATTGCTCTCGTGTTATTATTATTATTTATTTATTTATTTTTATTTTTATTAGGTCACAGAAACAACCAAAAGCAACCATAAAAACACATAATCTTATGAATCTGTGAATTTTATCTCTCACTTATTATTAATATTATATTAACATAATGTACATCATACTGTTTTTCTTTTCCTGAAATATTTCCTAGACAGTTTAAACAGCTAACACATACAGTACAGATTGTATGTACAGTTACCTAAATACAAGTTAAAATACAAAACATAACCAAATTTCTCACTTTCAATGAGCTGGTCTGTCATTACTAACTTCACTTATTTACTGTAGTCAAGGACAACAACTAAGCAGTAGAGTTTTACAACATAGCTGACCAACATATGTTGCTAGCTACTTCATAAAGCATTTTTACTTTTTCAGATGTAGGACTGATAAGTCCTGCTCAGGGCAGCTTGCTTCTCTATGGGCGCTCTCGCATATGGAGTGTTGAGTCAGTCTGAATCAAATGCTGGTACAGTTACACATTCTGTGTGGTTTGTCAGAAGCAGGTGTGAACTAAAACAACCAGCCTGAGAGAGAATTGAGGTTCTGAATCAGCCCAATTTAAGGAAGTGAGTCAAACAGGCTGTGGGTTGGACGCCGGCATTTTTCTACGTGCTGGCTAGACTGATGTGTGACACAAGGAATAGATTGAGACTGTTGAATTTTGGATATCTCAGCTATTAAAGTAAATGGAAAAACAAGAATCAACAAAGTAATGGTGTCTATTTTACAGTTTCGCTGAGCTGACCTCAAAATCGATTATTGTCCAATAACCTCACATTATTATAAGTTTCTTAAATATAGAACAAAAGGTCATATTTTAATCCATGTAAAGTTGTGTTTCATATTGGGGACAACCCAGTCTCACAGAATAAATGTTTTCATGCATCTTATTTGCAGCACTTTCTATATTTTGAATACCAACATTCTATCACAAGTACAGTGGTCCCTCGGCATAGGATGCACAGCCTCATGAATTTTTGTTTTAAGAACTGAAAATTTGCAAGAAATTTGCCTCGGCATGCAAAGCATTATCGGCATATATAAGCAACCGAACCGAGCCGTGTCGAACTCAGGTAAATTTTATTTTATTTTATCCGTGCTGTAAAAGGAAAAAGTAGTGACTTTTGGTACTTTTGATATCGTTTCCAGATTTAACACTGTTGAGTTTAGAGTGCATTTATACGGGCAATATAAATTCAACAAAGTTGACAACATGGTTGTTCTTTCTACTATTAAGGAAAGTAATCCCATCCTGTTACTGTACGTGACTGTATGTACAGAACCAAGTGTATAGTTAGGAAAACCATCGCTAACACGTTTGAATGAAAACGCGCAGCCACTTTGATTTGACGACAGCGATTTCATAATGGAATCATAAATTAGGGTTAATTAAGGTTTAATGTCTATTCATTTCATATTTAACATGTCTTTTCTAATTGTTGATTGTTTTATATGCAAAAAATATGATTATAGTGTTGGAAATTGGTAACATTGGTAATATTTTGGTGGCTCGAACTGATTATCTGCATTTACATTATTTCCTATGGGAGAATGCGTTTCGCAATACAATCTTTTGCCTGGAGCAGATTAAATCTGTATGCTGAGGTACCACTGTATATACAGTATTAAATCAAATATACACATTAAATCAAAATATTGCAACTTATACAGTCTTATGCAAAAGTTTAGGCACCCCTGATTTTGGTCATTTATTTAAATTGAAAACATGTTAACAGTCTATCTTGAAAATGAAAAAACAAAGCACAATATTTTCTTCAAACATTGATGCATAGTTACTTCTTATGCCATAAATTAAACTCAAATAAAAAATAAAAACATTATTATGGCACTGTGCAAAAGTTTGGGCACCCTAAGAGTTTCAGAGTCTCATATTCTTTTTACAAGGTTTCAGACCTTAATCAGATCATTAGATCTGATGCATGGCAACAGCTGTCATTAGTAAATGCCAATTTCAAAGCTTTACAAATACTTTGACTCTTC
>JAQMYL010000004.1:8057293-8079244 GCA_030014365.1 Clarias pachynema | reverse complement strand
TAGGCTCCAGGTCCCCGTGACCCTGAATACAGGATAAAGCGGTATAGAAGATGAGTGAGTGAGTGAGTGTAATGGGTTCGATCTTTTTGCACAAGTGTCAATACAGACACACGGACACAAGGCGAGGTCTTGAGGGGAAAAGGGTAAATTTATTTAGGTCCGGTGGCAGTGCCCAGCTGGCATGCTTGTACACGGCTGGCGAAAGGTGGCGAGGGGCAGGGGGACAGACTCAAACACATGGAGGAAGCGCCTCTGCACGCTCCTGAAGACGTCCACTCCCGCTGACTTGGGCCACGACCGGCCCTTCCCAGCTGTCTCTGGGCGCGGCCGCAGGTACCTTTTTGACGTCCGTCGGCTGAGCAGCTTTTCCGGCTAGGATCAGGGTCCTTAATGCAATCCGTCTAGTTGCCACAGAAGCTCGAGCAGTTCTGCCAGATCAAAGGGCAGCATTCCGGTCTCGCCTCAAGTCTCTGGGGGCGTGAAGGAGTGCTTTCTCTGCGTGCTCAAGTCTGCCACTCTGCTCCCTGCCACCTTCCGCCCACCATGTGCCCGCATGCCAGCTGGGCACTGCCACCGGACCTGCACGTGCAAACCTTCACTCCTTTCCTACCCTTTCTCTCCATCCTTCCTCCTTAAACCCTTTTTCTTCTTTTTCCTTTTCTCTAAATAAAATTACCCTTTCTCTCCTAAGACCTCGCATTGTGTCCATGTGTCTGTGGTGCCACCCGTGCAAAAAGATAGAACCTGTTACAATACATTATTAAATATTTTTTCATGCGATTCTGAGTAACTACAAGTGCTTCAGAATTTAACCAAAATGAAAAAAACTTCTTTTAGATATCCAGATACAAACTAATTTTTAAAATGATACCACTCTACTCTTTAAAATGACACCAGTTTTAAAAGTCAGGATATATTAGTAGCAAATTGCTTGAAAAACCCACTAATACCCACTGTTTTAAAAAAATATATGGTTTTGTTCTAAAATCATATGGAGGCATTTCAGCCAAACCAGGATTTGTGATGAAATTTCTCATGAATGATGGAGTAAAACCGATTTGACGTTCACAGAAGACTTTGAGCACAGTAAGGTGATGAGACTTTAAGGCGCAGTAAAACATTTGAATGGTGCAAACGTCTTAAAGAATGCTGTACTGTAGGTCTGTGAATGACGATCCCGGCCTAGGTGACTCAGAGCCCACTGAAGTCATTCCCAAGAACAGTCAGCGAGTGTAGTGCTCTCAGGAAAAAATGGTCTTTCTGTTTCTGCAGGTCAATGCACAACCTCATATGGCTCAACGCACATTACAGGATAATGGCTGGGAGTTATTGCCAAATTCACTGTGCATTCCTGACCTCACTCCAAGTTATTTCTACATGATTGAATCATTAAAGGAGTTCCTGGGAGGCCAGCGTTTCAGATGTGAAGCAGGCATTCAGATCATGGCTTTGGTGTACTGAGAATACTTTCTACCTTATTGGCATTGAAGCACTGGGCTAAGCGCATTAGGGTAGCAGGGGATTATTTAAAGAAATCAAAGTAGCTGTTATAACTGAGTTGTGTTATTATACACAATAAAAATCCTGTTTTGACTTGAACAGCCTTGTACTGTATGTTCAGTTTTTCCACATTACGACAATAGGCTTCCATGCCGGCCTCCTCCCATTGTCAAAGCTTAAACTGCTAAAGGAAAAGTCAAAAATGATTGACATGCTACTATTAAGCAAATCAAAGCACTGACATGTCCTGTGAAAGCATAGTGCTTTTGTTCGCACCATGAACAAGCATCAAGCATGTTGCTTCAGCTCTTATTGTACAATTGTGAATACATTCATCCTTGCATTTGGTAACACCCAAAAAAGTCTTGCACTCAGTCTTATTGTGGCTTTTGTTGGGTAGTTTTATGTAAGAACACAATTCATATGCGCATATGCGGAGAGCCTGGAGCCTATCCTAGGAATCTTAGGGCACAAGGCAGGGTATGGGGCTCTAACCCATTGCACTGCACAAGCACACAATCACTCATACACCAAATCATACACTACAGGCAATTTGGCAACACCAGTCAATCTAATCAGTGCTAATTAGCTTTGAATCCACTTATAGGATCTAGAGAACACTATTGCTGCTATTGCAGAAGGGAAAAAATCATCCAGGTTATTTCCTCCATTACTGTCCTTTTATAATACTAAATCTACGAAGTAGAAAGATAAGAAGAATTATCACATTTTTGCATCAATTTGGATTCATTCATATTGTTTCCTGTACGTACTTGAGCTCTTTTTTTCCCCTGCATTTTCGATGATATACTGGTTTCTGCAAGAACCCCTGCTGTGACACAAGAATCCCAGGCCTCCTCGATCTGGATTTAGCCCTACAGCTAAACCAGTGGAGAATAACAGAGACGCTGAGCATAGCACAGCTCATCTTTTCAGCAATCAAATGCGAGAAAGTAAACTCTCAGGATTTACGTAAGCCACTGGAGTGAGGTGCTTCACGGCAGAATGGTTCTGTGTGGACTCTGAATATAATATTTTTTTGTTGCTGTTTCTAGCAGTCACAGGCAGGGTGACTTGCATGTCATGAAAATATTCATGAAATGTCAAGGGTGTCGTGAGAAGTAAATTGTTATTATGAAATGGTCTTTTGTTACAGGTTCGTGTTAATTATGCTACGCTGAAATGCATTGCTCCAATGTGAAATGAAGATTCAGGCAAGCTGAAAACATCCTGTATTGTATAGACAAGCAGCTCTTTCATCGAGTCTGCAGTCTGTTTGCTGACAGGATTAATCGTCTCTAAATACAGGCATTAAGTCATTATGCTGTAAGACCTCCCCAGAACAATCAGCTGTCCGCTGTGGTAGTTTAAAAGTGCAATATGTGGTAGATGTCATGGCAGAAGGGAGAAAGTCAAACCGGATTCTGTACTTTTGATTGTACAGAATCACAAAGCACAGTTGTGAGAATTAAAACTCCCTTTATTTCTCTATATAATCCCCTGCTCCACTAATGCACTTATCCCAGTGTTTCGCTAGTGCTTGGATAACATCAAGATAAAAAGTTTTCTCAGTACGCCGGAGCCATGATCGGTCTGCCTGCTTGAAAAGCTGGAACGTACGGGGGATGTGGCAATAACCCCAGCCGAGTTGTATGTGCAAGTGGTGCTGGTGAGTGATTGTGTTTACAGTTCCCACGGACAGATGCGTCTCTTCCAGAAATTGGTGACGAGTTATCCGTCAATTTCCAAGGATCAAGTGTTCTATTAACTGAATGTTTATACGAAAGATGCCGTGGGCTTTGAGCCATCATTGCCGTGGTCGTCATTCCCAGACGTATGGCCTTTTTTAAAGCGCTTGTACCATTCAAATGTTTTACTGCGACTAAGACTCTCATCACCATGCTGTGCTTGAAGTCCTCTGTAAATGGCAATTGGGTTTTATTCCTTCATTCACGAGAAATTCCCAGTTTGACTTGAACACCTCTTATAATACTGCTATCACGATAAATTACACCATGACTATGCTTTTATTTTGTAATATATTATAGATAATATCCTTTTAAAATATAAGTTAAAAATTCTGATTGGAAGAAGTTTTAAGGAATTTGTAGAGTGTAACCTGTTAAAATGTTGTCTATTCTTTCATTTTTCTTAAATTGTATAAAGACATTAAATACAATAAAATGCTAAAAAGCATTTAGTACAAATTCCCAAGCGTTTTGGTAACAAACCAAACACTGTCTTAAGCTGTAAAAACACTGTAAAAAGCTTTTAACGTATGAAAAGGACTTTATTTAATTTAGGCGGCACGGTGGTGTAGTGGTTAGCGCTGTCGCCTTGCACCTCCAGGGTCTGGGTTCAATTCCCAGCCAGGCTTGACATGCATGGAGTTTGCATGTTCTCCCCGTGCTTGGTGGATTCTGGGTTCCTTGTACAGTCCAAAGATATGCAGGTTAGGCTAATTGGCTTTAGTGTGTGAATGAGTGTGTATGTGAGTGTATGTGTGTGTGCCCTGTGATGGATTGGTACCCTGTCCAGGGTGTACCCTGCCTCATGCCCTAAGTCTCCTGGGATAGGCTCCAGGTCCCTGCGACCCTGAATACAGGATAAAGCGGTACAGAAGATGAGTGAGTGAGTAATCTGTTGTTTATTTAGTGCTTCATGCTAATCAGCCATGATACTCATATTTGGTCATTTGTTTATTGTCTTACAGAAAGAGTGGCTATGCCTGAACTGCCAGACCCAGAGGGCTCTCTCTGGACAACTTGGGGATTTGCCACCTCCATCTTCCCCTTCAAAGATGCCAGCTAAATCGCAACCTACCCCTCCTCCTTCCCCAGCCAGAGTTGTCTCCACTACCTCTTCACCCCCTGCTTCTGTCGTCACTGCTTCCCCAACCAAAGCTCTCACTCGGACCCCTAGTGTAACTCAGGCTCCAGTTGACAAGTCTGAGCATGACTCAGTCACAGCTGATGCTAAGCGTGAAGTAGATTCAGCTGCAGTGGAACAAGACAAGGAACTGGCAGTAGTAGAGAGCACACAGGTAGTACCTGAGCCGATCAAAAAGCAAACACTTGACACTGCATATGAAAACACAACAGTGAAATCCATTCCACCTGAGCAAAGCATCAGTGCTCCTGACATTATCCTAAGGGATATAGCAGATGCTAAGGAGACAGATGCCAGGCAGTGTGGGATAGTAGAGCAAACTGAGCCTAAAGCTCAGAACAAAAATGGAGGGGGTAGAGAGCCTGAGCAGCCAATAGAGAGAGATTCAACTTTGAACAATGCTAATATTGCGAAAACACATGACAGTACTCATAAAATCTCCAGCAAGGCCACAGTAGTTGATAACGAGGCAGTGATCAGACAACTAGAGAGATTACAAGTAACCATTAATGAAGCCAAGAATGATCAGGCATGTGATCACGGTGCTAAGGTGGTTTCACCAACCAACCCAGCCAAGGAATGTTCTCCTGAACGTGTTTCACCAGCCAACATGCAGACAAGTTTAGAAAGTATACCAGATAATAACAGTCATGCCAATGTAGATTTATTTTCCAGTCCGATTATGATAACAGAAAAGGAAACTGTTATTAATATAGGTCATCTTTCATCCAAAACTCTGGAAGGGTCTTTCACTTCCGAAACACATCAGGTAGTTTGGGGCAAAAATGAAATGATATCTAACAATGATTCAAACGTGAAACCACAATATCACACCAGCTCATATCACACGTCAGCACACCCAGACATAACAAAAGAGGAATTTGTAGAGACTGGGAATGAGGTAGAAATAAAAACAGGGATTATGTCTCCCTCTGAAACTTCATTTGGATATTCAGTTAGGGCTGAAGTTGTTATTAATAAAGTCGATGGAATATATTTGGAACAGGCAGAAGAGAAACAGTCAGGAAGAAAATCCAAAGTTGAGCAAGAGTCAAAAGCACAAGGAGTCGCACAGAAGAGCACACAAGAGGCTCAAGCTCCTTCTGCTGAAACACCAGAATGTGCCAGCTCTGCTTTCCCAACCCCGAATGAACCGACAAAATCCGAACTAACAACAAAACATGACATTTTAGATGAAATATCACATCGTAATACATGTCTAAACTCAGCAACCAGCACATTCTGCAGGTTCTCTGATAAGAAAACTCATGAAACATCAGCAGGTGCTAATATAGGTGCTAATGAAAGTGAGGCCAGAGAAGCAGACCAAACGCAAGCAACTGAATGCCTTATACCCAAAGTAGCTTTTGAATTTATTGCTAAAGAGAATGAAGAGACGATCGAAAATGGACTAGAAAATATAAGAAGAGATAAAACAACTAATCAAAATCAGACTGCAGGAGACGAGCTTGGAAAGTTTTCAGCAGAAAACAGGATAAGTGTAATTGACAATACTAAAAAGGAAAACGTTCTACAAAATGTGGACGTGGAAGACACAATCGAACTACAGTCATCCAAAAACAATTATGATTATACATCAAAACACACAGTTTTTAAACTAGAAAATATTGCACTTGATAAGAAAAAAATATCCAGAAAAGATGAGGTTTGTCTATCCTCTCAAATGTCCAAAAATGAGGATAGGTTTTCAGGGAATTTACATCAAGTGGTGGAGTCCTTAAAAGAAACTGTCCCCAGAATTGAAAATGTAGATGACAAGCAGCACTCTAAGAAAGTAGAGAAATGTGATAAGCTGGAGCACAATGACATAAGATCAGAGATGTCATCTTCTTCTCTTACTGAATCTGAGGAAGTGCAAAATGTTTTGAATGAAAGAACAGTGAAATCCAACACTGATAGTGTGAAGGCTGAAAATGAGTGTGCAGTAAAAATGGATGATTCACTATATGCGGTAGAAGAGTTTCCTGAGAGTAGAGACAATTCAGTGGCTGATGTCAGTAAAATTAAACAATCCTTAGGTACAGTCTCAAGAAATATTCCAGGACATTCCACTATGCAGGTTGTTTTGTCAGACCAGGGGACACCCGAACCTCCATCCCCTGCATTTAATGTAAACGATGACATACAATTAAAAATCCAAATCAAGTCAAATGAGCAGTCTCTACTGTTAGAACAAAAGTTAGATTTTTTTCCCTCAGTGCCTGATAAAGAAAATGAAATTGTTAGTGGTAAACAGAAACTCAAACCTGACTCACAACCTAGTAAAGAAATCCCAAACATTCAATCGAATAGTTACAGTGTGTTCTGTGCCTTAGATCCTGTAGTAAAACCCAGTCTTCCGTATCCTGTAGTTAGTAAACAAGACAAAGACAAATCACCTGGAGAAGTACAATCTCTAGGCACTCAAGAGAAAAATCAAGATGGAACAAAGCCATTGATAAAACCTAAAAAGTTGAGACAGGTAACTCTATAGGGAGCAAATATTGGTAGAGGTAAAATGTTAAAGAATTACAAGTTAGACTTACTCTATCATCATTCTGTATTCTGATTTCCAGTGTAATTTGTACATTTCCTTTCTCTTGCAGAAGAAAGAAGATGCTGCAAGGGTTGTGGAAGAACACGAGCTTTTAAAGGAACCTAATAACAAAGACAAATTCAGTCAAGAAAACAGTGCTCCAAGTCTTTCAGATTTGGCCAAGTTAGAGAGTACTGTTCTTCCAATACTTGAATCTCAGACAGCACCCACTAAAGATCAATCACAAAGTGAGTCAGTCAAGACCAGGTGCCAACTGGAGGTGTCGCCAGAGGAGTCTCCAGAACTCACTTCAGACGAAGACTGGCAAGCAAATGCCAAAGAAGAAAAGACCGATACTGTCCCTAAAAAAGAGAAGAAAAAGCTGCTTGTCCCAACAGAGCTTAAACAAGATTTTCTGGAGGACAGCAGTGAGGGAGAACCTTCACCTCTTATTGAGAGAGAAAATAAAGTAGATGAAGTAAATTATGTAGGAAGTTACATTGCAGGGTCAGCAGAGAAAGAAAGTTTGGCAATAAGTGGTCATGAGGATGTGTCACCATCTGTTGAGGGAAACCTTTGTAAAGGGAAAATAAGTTATGATGAAAATAAAATACCAGAAGAAGATGTAAAGAAGGACATTAAGAAGAATGAGTCAAGCAAGGCAAGGAGTCTTGTTAAAAACAGTAGTATTAATCCTGAGGATGAGCTAGATCGCAAATGTATCATTTCTGTGGCTAAAATTGAGGAACTTAGTAAAACGGAGCAGCCCTTTGAAGAAAATGGTGCTGGTATTCGCCATTTCAAAACAATCGAACTCAACACTGTGGCCACTGTTCGTCAGGCTTCAGATGATGGTGAACCTGAGAGCCTTACAGATTCCCCTGATGACAGGTCTCGGGGGGAAGGCTCCTCAAGCTTACATGCATCTAGTTTTACTCCAGGCACATCTCCAACCTCACTATCTTCTCTTGATGAAGACAGTGACAGCAGCAGCTCAAGCCATATTAAGAGCAGTGGTGAGGGCAAACAGCACAGGAAAGCCAAGCACCGGCAGCCTGGCCAAATGCTACCCACAATTGAAGATTCATCTGAAGAGGAAGAGCTACGTGAGGAAGAAGAGCTCCTAAAAGAACAAGAGAAGCAAAAGAATTCTAGTAAGAAATCAAAGAAAGACAAAGAGGAAATACGAGCACAGAGAAGGCGAGAACGTCCAAAGACTCCACCGAGCAACCTTTCTCCAATCGAGGATGCATCTCCAACAGAGGAGCAGCGGCAGGAAGCAGAGATGGAGGAATTCCGTAGATCTTCCTGTTCAGATTTCTCTCCAAGCATGGAATCTGAGCCAGAAGGTTTTGAGATTCTTCCAGAGAAGATTGCTGCTGTTCAAAAAGTATATCATCTCCCAACATCTGTCTCTTTGTATTCTCCAACAGATGAACAATATACAACTAAGGAATCCAGAGAAACCACAGAAAAACAACCTTCACATCCTTCATATGATGCTTATGAGGACATAATGCTCAAAACAAAATCTCCAACAATAGAGGATGTTCCACCTGGAAAAGAGTCCCTTTATGGCGGCATGCTAATTGAAGATTATGCCTATGAGTCACTGGTTGAAGACACACATGTAGAGAAAGATACGATTTCTGTACCAGAAAAAGCAAGAAAACTGAGATCACCCGATGAAGTCTATGAGGACATGATGCAGATAAAGAAAGATATGTTGCTTAAAGAGCAACACATGAAAAAAGATAACACAATGAAAGAATTTCACACAACAGATACAGCTGAGGATGGTGTCTTTTCGTGCGCCAGAGACACATCTGGCACAAGACAAGACACTATCTGTAAAACCATTTCTGGCCAGTTTGGTAAGGATGGAAAGCCACTGTTAAATGCAGAGGAAGCCTATGAGGAACTTATGAAAAAGCAGAGAGGTGTCCTGACTCCAGGCATCAGCCCAACACAAACAATTCCTGATTTGACAGACAGAACAAAGGAAATAGAGGTTACTACTTCTGAAAAAACAGAGACTTTTATTCAAAGAAGAATTCTCTCTATACCAGATCTGACAGTCACTCAATGTTCCTCAGGTGAAGAGGAATCTGGTGAAGAGAGCACTGTAGATCAAAATCAGGATGATGAAACAGTTCCAGATTTTACATCATCTTCTACACATGCTGCAGTGACTGAGCCAACATCATTTGCTGTCAAGTTATCTCAGGAAAGAATAATTGATCCTTCAGGTTCCATGCCAGCTTCAGAGCATGTTATGGATTCAATTTCATCAAGGGAAGACTCAATATCACAGCCAGTGCCATCACAGGCAGCCATGGCTGAAACAACAGACCAGTCTGGTGTTGTTGATTTGTCAAAGCCTTCAGCATTGAGTCACATTGATGCATTACCTACTCAGATTTCTAGTGTAGTTTCTAGACCTTCTGTCCCAGTTACAGCACCTTTACCCACTGTACCACAATATACTCCAACAGTACCTACTGTAATATCAACTGCCCCACCTGTCCCTCCCAAGCCAGCTGTTCTACGTAGAGGTGCATCTCAGGAAAAAAATGACATTCCTGCTCCCCCTCCCTTACCACCACCTACTCTACCTAAGCCTGCTATTTATCCTAAAAAGATTCCACCTCAGGTTCCCCAAAGAACAGCTACAGCTGGTTTGCCAACTACAGGTCCAAATGCACAGATGAGACAACCCATGGCACCCAGTTACAAGCCGCATGTTCCTCCTCCTGTGCCTCCAAAGCCATCCACAATCCCTGCAGGACTGACATTCAGCCACAGACCAGGAGAGCCAGTCAAGCCACCCATAGCTCCAAAACCAATGTCAAGTGCCCAACCACTTTCTTCTATTTATTCTCCAATAAGACCAATCATTCTCCCAACAAGCACTGAAGATGGTGCGTTGAACCTGAGTCCTGCATCTGATATTAAAACAGGGCCTACATCACCAATAAAAACCCCTACATCTCCTAGGTTTGGGAAGTCCTTATACGATACTTATGTTGTTATCACTCTGCCTTCCCAGCCTGGTTCACCCATAGAAGGTGTGACAACCCAAGCCCAAACAAGTTCAGATCCCTCAACACCTAGCAAACAATCTCATGTACATTTTGATTTTCAGTCACAACCACAAATACAACTGCCACCACAGCCACAAACAACTAGGGTACCATTAGCTTTCACCCAAATAACAGAATCCATAGAAAGGCAAGAAATATGTGAAAATGAAACGCTTATTTTAAGCATGAATCATGTAATTGAGGCAGTTTCAGCTTCACAGCCCTCAGTAGTAGTTCCAAATGATGTCCATGTAGTAACTACTGAAGTCCAAAGAACAACAGTGTCTGTTGTGCCTGGAAAAACACCTCCTTCAACTCCAACTCCAAGAGTCCCTGGGATACCAGATTCAAAATCCCAACCAGTAGCTGTACAGAATGGCCATGCTTATCATTCTGGAGTGATTGTTGACCTGCGTGCTCCAAAAGCAGATGCAGAGATATGTATGAAAGGTATAGATCTGTCATCACCAGAGTCACAACGGCAATCCTTCCTGGTTGATGGTCGGCAACAAACTGCAGTCCAGTCATCTGTAATGAATTTGAGCACCGATACTCCATCAGTGTCTGTTGTAACAGACAGCATGACAATCCTCACTTGTACAGCTACTATAGCATATCCCAACAATAATCTTTCTCAGGCCACTTCAATGCCTCTACAACTAACAACAGCTAGATCATTTGAACCAGTTTCCCAAATTATTTATCGTCCTGTTGATCCTCAGCCTGAAAAACCAATCAATCTCACCACAACTTTAGGCAAATCGCATTCTGTTCCAGTTACAACATCTCCTACACTTGGTGTTAGTACAAGTATTCCACCTCAGTTGGAAACTTGTGTATCTGGTGCAGTTGACCTCACGACTGTTAAGCCAGTACAGACTATGGTGTCCGTAGATGGGTCCTCTTCAGAGATGGTTACAACAGTGATTACAGAGGATGATGGCAAGCCAGTAGACCTAACAGCAGGAAGACGGGCAGTGTGTTGTGATGTAGTATACAAGCTTCCATTTGCTGGTAGCTGTGCCACTCAGCAACCCTCAGCTCCATTGCCAGAGGATCGTTTTGGCTACAGAGATGACCACTACCAGTATGATCGCTCTCCCTATGGCATGAGAGGTCTTGGTGGAATAAAGCCCTCCATGTCTGACACAAATTTGGCAGAAGCTGGCCTCTTCTTGTACAAGAGTAAAAATAGGTATGACTACAACGGGGAAATGGAGGGTGCTGTAGATCTTACATCAGGAAAAATGTCTATAGCAGGTCAGTGCGATCTTGCAGATCTTTCTCAGAGATGCCATTTTGAGTTACCTTTACTCATTCCCATCTGAGACTCTTTTCCTGCATTTTAGATCGTTCTCCATTTTATGTTTTTATTTGTTGGAATTTGCATGCTTGTATTTTCATTTTTATATTGAGGTGTGTATCTCTGCATGCAACTGTATATGATTTGCATTTTCTTAAATCTTTCAAAACACATTTTGCATTTTAAATAATTTGGGCATGGCTTGGCTTACTGTCTTTACGAAAACTTGGTGTAAACATAAGCGAAGCTCATATACAATATGAATTTTTAACAGGTGAAGCTGTGGACTACTCAAGCAAAGCTTCTGGGGCATTTACTGGAGTTACAATCCCACAGTACTCACAAGCCAGAATAACAGCTGCTATTGGAACTCACTTTGGAAGTTCTAGTGTTCTGAGGTCCTCAAATGGAGTGGTATACTCATCTGTAGCAGCACCAGTTCCTTCTACATATGCCATAACTACCCAACCTGGTTCTATTTTCAGTACAACATACAACTCTCTGTCAGGCATGCATACTAGTGACACCATGCCATCATTATCAAATCTGCAAAATAAACCCCTCACTAGATCACACAGTTTCCTTTCCACTGTTACTGTGACTCCAGCAGAGGAGCAGGATGACATGCCGTTGAACCTGGAAATCAGTGTTTCTAAGGATATTTTCTCCAATGATCGAACAGAGATAGCACCAACAGTAACCACAGGAGCATCCCTTGACTACACCGATGCCTCACTTGAGGCAATTGCAGCATCACTAGAAGCTCTTTCCTCACCCATGATTCCAGGTGATGAAAAGTATCAGGTGGAACGGGAGCTGCTTGAGCTAGAAAAGATAAAACAGCAACGCCTTGCTGAGGAACTAGAATGGGAGAGGCAAGAGATTCAGCGCTTTCGGGAGCAGGAGCAACTTCTAGTTCAGAAAGAACTAGAGGAGCTCCAGGTCATGAAGCAGCAGATCCTGTGTCAACAAGAGGAAGAGAGGCAAGCTCACCTCATGATGCAAAAAGAGACGTATGCTCAGCAACAGGAGCAGTTGGAACAGATTCAGAGGCTCCAAGAGCAGTTGAGACAGCAACTAGAGGAGCAAAAGTACAGACAAATGTATCCAGGTGAAATCCAAGAGCAGACTCTTGGTCATATTGTGGGGACAGACAAAAAGATGGACAGTGGTTGTCAGACTGATGAAGAAGATGATACTGAGAAAGCCTACTCTGCAGGAAGGAAAAAGAAGAATGCCAAGAAAGGTGTAGATAGTTGTGTACAAACAGATGATGAAGACCAGGATGAGTGGGAAGTTCCCAGTCGTGGCAGACGTAGCAAGCCACGAAGTAGTAAATACAGTACAGCTGACAACTGTGGAGTTTCTGTGCAGGCACTTACTGAAATTTCTGTACAAACAGATACCACTGGGACGCTTAGAGGACATACTGTACAGACCGACACCAGAGTTGATTTTCCTAATTCTGATAGAATAACTTCTCCTAAGAGACGCCCTACCCCTTTAGAAATAACCCAGTCACCACATCTCAAAACAGATACTTCCAGTCTACAGGTTTCTCCTGCTCCTCCCAAATCCCCCAAAGTCCTTTATTCACCAATATCTCCCTGTATGTCCCCTAGTAAATCACTAGAATTTGTTTCCTATGAAAAATCCAGTGGTGATACCAGCCCACAGAAAATATGTTCTGCAGATCCATCCAAAGTGGTTCCTGGTAGTCCAAGAGCAAAAGTCATGCAGCGGTCACTGTCTGACCCAAAACCTATGAGCCCTACTTCAGAAGAGCGGGCAGCTAACTTCCAATTTTCTGAGGGTTACTCTGTAAGTACATTTTCATACGTGAAATATATGAAGTTTGTCCAAAATAAAATGCTCAAGGATCTATTTTCATAGTATGGTTTCTATTACTTATCACACTAATCTTACAATACAGAACACACATGTTTATCAGTTATTAGATTAAATATTGATGGTGCTGAAATTATATCTAAAATTATAAACTTCATATTATCTTATTGTGTTGTCAAACACATCACCTAATGTATTTAATGTTATACAGGCATTGAAGAATTTTGCATTTCATCGATCAACACTTAAAATATTTATCTTTTTTTTTTTAAATAAGTAAAAATCATATGAAGAAAATATTAACATTGTTACATATATATTATGTAACAATAATATTACATATATATTATGTTATATAATTTGTATTCTTTTTTCCTTTGGCAGGGTAAAGGATCTCCAAGTAGCACACCCACTGGTACACAAAAGAAAGTGAAGCGAACCCTTCCTAACCCACCTTCTGAAGAGGAGGCCACCAATGCTGGTCAACCGGCATACAGCACTGCCTCTGCCCGTCGCCGCCTTTGTCGAAGTTCCAACATGGCAAGGGCAAAAATCTTGCAGGATATTGACCGTGAACTGGATTTGGTAGAACGGGAATCCTCTAAACTTCGTAAGAAACAGGCCGAATTGGATGAGGAAGAGAAAGAGATTGATGCTAAATTGCGCTATCTGGAGATGGGCATCAATAGAAGGAAAGATGCATTGCTTAAGGAAAGGGAGAAGAGGGAAAGGGCTTACTTGCAAAGTGTTGCAGAAGATCGTGACTACATGTCTGACAGTGAAGTGAGCAATATCCGTGAGACAAGAAGAAGTGATGATATAGAGGAAGTGAGTGGACTTGGACTCGAAAGACCCCACACTGCTCCACAATCAGAGCTAGATGAGTTTGTTCCCCCACAGACTAAATATGAGTATGGCAAGTACTCCCAGTATCATTACCCACAATATCAGCAGTCCCTGTACCAGACACAACAGCCATACCAGTCCCAAAGCATCTACTCTTCTGTGCCCTCTCTCACTGCTTCACAGCAGCAGAGCTACCACCAGATGCTGCTACTACAGCAAAAGGCAAGACAACAAGCTGCACTTCTGACTGAACTAGATGCCACCAAAGTGTCCACCAATTATGAAACTTCATCTTATCTGGGAGGGAAGTATGGCAATCATCTTGATCTGCATGGCCTGGAAGACCGTGGGGGCAGCATGGCAGGAAGTCCTATGTCAAATGTGTCTGCAGATTCGTTCTATGCTGACTTGGATCACCAAGCACCAAGAAGTTATCTGCTTCTAGAAGATGCAACAGAGCTTACCAAGAGCACACCCGGTCTTTCATCCACCACTTATGGAATTGCTGAGAGGGAATTGGCAAAAGCAGAGCGCCTACTAAGACGCACAGCAGCAGATGTTGGCACTGATTACCTTGGCAGCTCCTCGAGACTTCATTCCTATGGAAAGAGTCAAGACGATGAAGACCCAATGGAAGAACCATATGAGTTGAAACTTCTGAAGCAGCAACTGAAGCAGGAGTTTCGAAGAAGCACAGGAGGGACTGAGAGCTTAGAACAGTTGGCTGGCCTCTCACATCACTATACTTCTAGCTCAGGTGTAACTAGTGGAGGCTATAGGGCTTTCCCTAAGACAGAGAAGTATAGCATAAGTAGATTAACCTTGGAGAAGCAGGCAGCTAAACAGCTTCCAACATCTATGCTTTACCAAAAACACAAAAGTATGAGCAACATTGGAAAATATGCCATCCAGGACAGTAGAGGTTTAGACACAGATTATAGCAGCTACTTGGGATCTAGTGGTGCCTCAGCAAGATCAAGCAGATTATTACAGGATGAGATTACGTTCGGGCTTCGTAAGAACATTGCAGAACAGCAGAAGTATCTGGGCTCAACTCTTGGGGTCAATTTGGCTGGTTCACTTAACTTAGCCCAGAGTCTCAACTTGAGCTCTGGGGTGAGATCAACGCTAGGGGAGGACTCTTCTTATCCAAGCGGGAGCCGCTCTCGGCCTTCCTCAAGGCCTACTTCTATGTATGGCCTTGATCTTTCTATCAAAAGGGACATCTCTAGCTCCTCCTTGAGGCTCAAATCAGAGGGTGACGCTTCCTCAGAGACTTCTGCCTATCAGGCGCCATCAGGTAGGACAAAGCCTACCAGCTTGCCTATTGGTCAGGGTGGGCGTGGGCGAATTCCAATCGTGGCACAAAACTCTGAGGAAGAGAGCCCACTGAGTCCGGTGGGTCAGCCGATGGGTATGGCACGGGCATCTGCAGGTCCGCTCCCGCCTATATCCGCCGACTCCCGTGACCAGTTTGGGTCATGTCTCTCTCTTCAGGATCCTCAGCAGCAGCACCTCAGGGAGGACCCTACCAGAGGACGCAGCTATATGCTCATAGATGACCTTCAGGGCACAATGTCTGATAGCGAAGGTAATTTTTATCTCCTTCTGCTAGGATACCAGATCCATCCCATTTGCTTCAATTTAATGTGGCTGTCATCTGGTCTTTCTTTTCATGAATATTATTTAAGTATCTATATAAATGAACCTTCATTAATCAGTTGACTGTGTTGCAATATTAGTATATAATTGTCAGGAGCCTTGCTTTCTGTTTTTATCCATTTATTATTTTTGTCTGGTTGTATACATGAATGCTTTATATTAAATATGCCTGCTGGCATTCTTTTTGGTTTCACATTTGGTTTATATTGAGTTATTATGCTATTGATATTCAATATACTGAATATACATCATCATCTTTTGAATATTTGCATACATATTTACAATTGTTTATATAGATAGCTGTTTATATAATACTTACACATTATATAATATAATACATTGTATAATGCACAACAAGTTGCAAAAAATAATGTATTATGTATTATTATTATTATTTAAACTAATGAAAAGTCAGTCAATCAAGAAATTCCAGTAAACCACCAGACAAAAACATCACATAGCCAGATGGCTTTACTCTTATTGTTAAATGATGTTAAATTATATCCTATAATAAGCAATCAACTATTTAAAAAATGTGTACAAGTACTGCCCCATAAACATGTAAAATGATGAAGCAGATTTCTACATATTTTTCTTTTTCTCTTTCTTCTGCAACTGCATTATGTTGATAGATTTGATTAATGTGGTTAGCTATTAATTAATAACTTGCTACTAGCTAACATCTTTCTGAGTTTCATGGCTCAGGGTTGCCACCAAGATGTTTTCAATTTACTATAATTAAAATCAGTGTCAAAATGAGTTCCAGTGAGAAGCCATCGGAACTTACATCCAATTTGGAGAAATATAATGTATATAAAAATATGACTGTGACAATTTAAAATTTCATTTTAAATTTAATACTAAATGATTTTGTCATAAAATACATATAAGGGAACAAATCAAATCTATAGGACATTCACTTTTTTATTTACTCTTCTTAAAGTTTGTTAATGTTAGCTATATGTTTGGATTGAACAGTTGTGCCTGTTTTATTGAATTATTAGATTTGACTTCCTAATCAATTTTCAGTTTCTTAATATCTGAAAATATAGATATGTGCTAACATTAAACAAAAGCCCTCTGACTGATGTTTATTGTTCTTCTTTTGTTTAAATTATCTAAGTTATCTTTAATTTTTCAATTGTTTGCATGTTTTGTGTTCTTACAATAATATATGAATGAACTGCATGTATTTTCCTTTTATTTTTTAAATAAACTTGCTTGCTTCCTTGCATGAGGATCTACACACTGCTGCATGCTATGCTTTTCTTATATTTATGCTATATATAATTGCTTGTTTTCATATACATTATTTATTGATGTATAAACAGTAAATGACAGCATTTGCACTGTATACTACACAAATAAATGCATTATTTGTAAGTTATTATTGTTTAAACACAATGCACATTTAGTTTCGTTTTATTTCATTCTTGTGGTCTCCACACATTAATACCATATGATGAACGCATCATATGTTCCATATGGAAGTAAATGCATTTGCCTTGGTTACAGCACTAAGTGAATCCCTGGTGGGTCTGAACAGAGATGATCCAGGCAACACACATGAAAATGTCACAGACGGTAGAGTATGACAACCTTAGCTTTCAGCTCCCCCATCCCTCCCTTCTAACACCCACCATTTTCCTGCCCTCTAACACCCAATTTTAAGCCCACCCACTGTACCATGACCATCCAACTCCCAATCACCCATAAGCCCATGGTCCACTGTATTGACTTAAAATTCATCTCCATGACGACAACATATAGGGAGTATGAATACAGTATATGCAGTACTGGATCAATGCGTTTTTGTTGCATGCTCCACAAACTAAACATAAAGCAATTTTTCTAAATAGGCTACAGTGCCAACAGTATAATGGTTAACCTGTTAGTGACTTACATGTGAAAAATTCATTGATTAGGTAAATGCATTGCACATTTTTAACTTCATTACATATACTGTACATAGCAAATTATTAAAAAATAGGCTTAAATTCATGAATAGTCTTCATTTTCATATCATGGTACATTGGATTATGAAAGTTCGGAAGGATCAGGTTGGTACATACTGTATACACATCTCTGTTATCTTTTTTTTTTTTTAACTACATTCCAGTTAAAATCAATAAAATCTATCTATAGGTGTCTGTTTGCGCCATGATACAGCCAACTCAAGCATATAACTCATACAATATAATGTGTCCTCCAATGAAAAACATTTCAGCACTGCCTACCTCCCCTTTTTTATTCCTTGATAAGCCTCACTAAGTGGTTTTCTTATGGCCACACATCTGTTTAGTTCCAACAGTCTGCACAGTCATTCAGGATTCTTCCGACCACATTTCCACAAAGTTGATATTTTGATAACGCCTTGGGCTGTTCCCAATGTCAGTAACATCAGCAATCTCCTTAGTTGTTTTCTTTGCGTGATGCAAGCCAATAATTTGACTTTTATGAAGCACCTCATTCATGACCACAAATCTACTGTAATTAAATAGAATTATTTGCTTATTTAAATACTAAAGCTTTTCTTTCATTTATTTTTATTTTTTGGCTGGGCAGTGTTTACAGAAGAAGAAGATTATTACTGTTAACTACTCCCACTGATAAACCATTGTATTTAATGATGATTTCATACAGTATTTGTGCACTTTTTTTCTTCTCTCAAGGATTTTCAAAACGTTCAAATTAAAGTACAATGATGTTTTTTGATTACATCATAAAGGGTACAGAAAAAAAAAGAAAATATTTTCAGTATAACTCTGATGTTACTGGCATTATCTCTTCCATATCACCGAGCAGACAAAGACTTGTCCTTATTTGGAAATTTGCTGACTATAGCTTTTACTGGTATAAAAACCATGGCTATTCCCCACTGCACGATATCCTGTGTGTGCATGGTTGGAAAATATAAGAATAACAGTACCTTGACCTGAAACTCTGTACAGTGCACCAGTCTCCAGTGTTTATTTCTTATCCCTATGACTGGAAAGAATGTCTAGGTTTCTGATTAATAAACAGGAGAGCAGTTTTTAATAGGGTTGATTATATTCTGATTTTTCCGAAGCATACCATCTCCGTCGGGAGGAGACTGACTGGTTTGACAAGCCACGAGACGACGGACAGGGTCTGGACAGAAGACAGGTGAAGAAAGACTTAATATTCATTCCCACATTATACACAATTGTACAGGACATCTGCTTGTATCACAATCCTCTATTGTATACTAAAATGGAACAGACACATTAAGAGAATATAACTTTTTTAGAGAACATATTTAGAGTCACTATTTGTTCCTCTGCTGCAGCAATGAGCAGAAAATGTAAATGCAGTTTTTAATTCCTTACAGTCTCTAGTAGAAACTAGGTGTCTCTGTGTGAAACTGCCTGTACTTGTATGATATGATGCAGATGAAGTCCCAGCCGTATCCATTTTCCCACGCAAGAATAAAACTACAAAGGGATCCTAAAGACCGCAGTGTGTCAGGTAAACGTCTAATATTAGAACTGACTAAAGAACACACACTTTATGAGGGGCATTCAAGACAAACTGGGACTTTTGATTGTGCAGAATAACAATATAGTTATGACAGTCAAAACTACATTTACATTCATGTGCAAAAGTTAATACGTCTATTTAAGTTTTATGTTTTTTGTGTCTAAACATGAAAAATCTGATCATAGCGGATCTTAGTATTAATCACATACAACCTTAGAGGAACGATACTTTTTTTCACCAAGCCATTATTTATTTAACAGAAATGAAGCCAAAAAGAATTAAAAAACATGTGGGCAATGCAAAGTACCCTCCATGATTCAATAGCTTGTAGATCCACCTTTAGCAGCAATAACGTAATCATTTTCTTTATGAATTGTTGTTATGTGTGTTCTGGAGGAATTTTGGTCCATTCTTCTTTACAACATTGAGTTCATTGAGGCATTAAACTCAATTAAGTCATTTTGGGTATTCACTTATGCACAGCTCTGTTAAGGTCCCACCACAGCATTTCAGTTACGTTGAGGTCTGTAAATACATGACAGCACAATTAGAAGAGGACTGAACAAGTATGTTTTTTTTTGAAGGGTTTCCTAAAGAAAGCCTTTTCTAATTGTGCCATCATGCGTAGCGAGGCCTATATGGTCTGAGATGTGGCTCTTGTGTTTTTTTTTTGTTTTGTTTTTTTGTATTTCTCTGAGCATTGCATGGTCTGACCTTGGGGTGAATTTGCTGGGACGTCCACTCCTGATAAGACTGACAATTGTAACAAATGCTTTCCACTTGCTTTGTCACAGTAGAATATTTTTCTATTGCTATTGCTTCTCTACAACCATTGCTTATGTCTTCCCCTCTTGGCATTGTGTTAACACTCCTGAATGCTCTAGACCAGCAAAATGCCAAAACCTCTGCTTTTATAGAGGTGTGCACACCTGCTGATGATCAATTAAACAGGAGCTGATGATTAGCATCACCTGGCTGCAATTTACCCTCTTTTATACCATGGAAACGGTAAGGAGGTTATAATAGGACAGCGAAATAAGTTCTATGATGTTGCCTAATATTAAGATCCGCTATGATCAGATAATTTTTACACAAAAACATGTAAAATTAAAAAGGGGGGAATAACTTTTACACATGAATGTATTTCTCTATATAATCCCCCACTACACTAATGCACTTATCCGAGGATTTCACTAGTGCTTGGATACCATCAAGGTTGTTTTCTCAGTTCGCCATGAGCCATAATCAGACTGCCTACATCACGTTTGAAACACTGGCCTCCCAGGACCTCTTTTAATTGCCCAAACAATGTGGAAATGTTTGGAGCAAGCCCAGGACTGTATGCCGGATGTGACAATAATGTGCAAGTAGTGTACATGAATTATTGTTTGCACAGTTCCCACAGACAAATGTATCTTTAAAGTTCATGACAAATTATACATTTTTATCAATTGTCATTTTTCATTTTTTAAGACATTCCACTCACTAAATATTCATAGGAAAGAGTGGACTCTGTGGGCCGGATCATCATTCACGGATACATGGTCTTCTTTAAAACCTTTCCATCATTCACCGTACTGCGCTTGAAGTCTTTAGCGCCTTCATTCACAAGTCCCGGTTTGACTTGAACGCCCCTCGTATTTGAACATTACATGTAGAAATGAAAAAAAAAAAAAAAAAACATCTCTTATTATACTTTAAATTCTATTTATAATATAATGTATGTATAAAAGGAAGTATTTATATGTACGTTAATGAACAATTTACAATACATAATAAGCTAACTACTGTATAAATCTATGAGAATTATTACATCTGAATAGGCCTAATGCATTGCACGAAATAATTAAAGTCTTTTGTGCTTTTGTTCCTTTCTTTAGATTATCTGCATTTACATTATTACATTATTTGCTGAGGTGTTGTGAGTGTTAGTACAGTATTCATGCCTATATATTGGAACTGGATAGATTTCATGACAAGTCAAAACTGCATGTAATACACGTCAGATTTTCCTCAGAATTATGTACTGTTGACCGAACAAACTCCACTTGGAAATGGAAGCCATGATAGGACAAGCTAATTTCAGTTGCTTTTAATGCATCACAGTTAAAATGGGTAATTGGGTAAAATGGCTATTGATACTCTATAAATGCAGTGAATGAAAATCTAAATAGGAATGTAAGGAGTAAAAGGCTTTTTTTGTACCATTTGGAAATTAAATACCAAACAGTAAAATAATTTAAGTAACATTGAGGAAGTAAATTCTAACATTAAGTAAATTCTAAATCCGCCAATACAGTGTTAGGTTAATTTATTTTTTTACTGTATTTGTAACATATACATTACTGCACTGAAATTCTTTCTTTGCATATCCCAGCGTAACTGAGGTCAAAGCACAGGGTCAGCCATGATACAGCGCCCCTGGAGCAGATAGGGTTAAGGGCCTTGATTAAGGGCCCAATGGCAACCTGGTGGAGCTGGGGCTCGAACCACCTCCACCAGGTTGCCATTGTTGCCAAATATGGTATACGAATTTAAGGCGAAATTTTGTATTGTAAAACGCATTTTCTATAGGAAATAATGTAAATGCAGATAATCTTTTCAAACAATTTTAAAAATGTTACCGATATTACCAACGTCCAACCCCATGATCATATTTTTTTCCTATAAAAACAATCAAAACATTTTCAAAAGGTATGTAAATAGACGGCGGCACGGTGGTGTAGTGGTTAGCACTGTCGCCTTGCACCTCCAGGGTCTGGGTTCGATTCCCGGCCAGGCTC
>JAQMYL010000004.1:8023643-8050411 GCA_030014365.1 Clarias pachynema | reverse complement strand
CCATATGTGTTATTTTATAGTTTTGAAATCCCCAGTATTGTTGTAGAATGTAGAAAATAAATCACAAAACAAAAACAAAGAAATTTGCAAGTGACCCCAAACTTTTGAACGGTAGTGTACTTCTATCATACAGTATGTTACTGCCAGATTAGTTGTTTGTTTGTTTTTTTTTTACATATTTTCAGGACAGGAAAATGTGAAAGATTTCTTGCTCAAATGTCCATTATACTTTATTTGTAACAACAGACAGATTTAGATCCATAATGTGAGGACAGAATTAAGTTAAAACTCTTGAGATGACATGAGGAAAGAAACCTTTAGAGCACTCTAAGGGAATGCATTCGCTTCTGGGTGACATCAGATAGTGGAATTAAACTATAAATCATTATCGGATACGGGTGTAGGAGAGTATTAAATGTTACGTATGGGCAGGGGAGACTTGGGTAGAGACATCAGTTCCAAATCAGTTTCTTAGAAAACAATGAACATGTACAATATATATTGTATATATGAATTATTTTTTTTTTTTTTTTTTTTACTGAGCTCTGTCCATGCTCTGTGTAGAACGGCCGCCACGCTCTCCAGGTGTTGACCCCAAGCAACTAGCTGCAGAGCTGCAAAAGGTGTCTCAGCAGCAGGCGCCGAGCTCTACAGCCTCCTCTCTGACCGCTCTGGACAAATCCTCGGCTTCAGGAGCTTCCAGCTCTGTGCCAAGCCCCGGGCAGCCAGCTTCACCTTCTGTTAGCAAGAAACGCCACAGCAAGGTGCTGATACACACACACACACACACACACACAGTCAGGCATGTACAGTCTGCTTAAATAAACGCTAAAAGCTAAGAACAGTGTTACACATCTACTTCTATATCTTTTGACCAGACCTCAGAAGCTGCAAAGACCCCGTCTCACCCGATCACAGGAGAGATCCAGGTGAAGCTTTGATTGTAGTATTATCCTATTCATTTGCTACTTTGATTTTAAACCCTGTGTCCAGATTGTACTGTGCTTTGTCTCACGTCTGATCTGATCTGCTTTTGTAGCTTCAAATCAATTATGACAAGCAGCTGGGAAACCTCATCGTTCACGTTCTCCAAGCGCGGAACCTGGCACCGCGGGACAACAACGGCTACTCCGACCCCTTCGTTAAAGTCTACCTGCTGCCTGGAAGAGGGTAAGTTAAAGAGTAAAGACCATTTGTTTCACAGCATTAAATGGTTGATGAAAATTATTTGCTGTGTAAAGGTTAAATGTGCATAAAGGTTTGAGCCTTGTATTGTTATAAAAATATATATATGTATATTATGTGTATCAGCAGTGTCAGCATTTGGGTTATAAAGGGGTGAATATAACAGGTGCGTTCAATAGCTATTTAGAGCATATGAAAGAGACTGATAAGAGTTATAATGAAAAAGGTGATACTTATTACATGTTTACCTGCCTGTTATACTATAACTTACATCAACAACCGGGTTGATCTGTAAGCGTTTATTAATTAATTATTTATTAATTATTAATTTTTAATTAATTAAATTATTAATTGATTAATTAAATAAATATTTATTTATTTATTTTTAGCAACGGCAGCTTTTACAGTACTATAGCATTTGCTGCATGTTTATTTCTCTTCCTAACTTCCAGGAATTTTTTTAATTTATTGACTGTTTATGTATCTGCTATGACTTCAAATAAGAATAGAAACTTCTTTTGTAAACATTCTAAAACATTAAATGCAACAAGAATAGATCAATTGTAAGCAAAAATACAAAAACGAATGAATCATATATGATGGAATTTTTAATGAATAACAAAATTTAATTGTTAACCAATTCAGGGTCAGGCCACATCCTGACCTCTTTGTTGTTGATTTTTTTTTTCTATACTGGCACATCCCATAATGTTTTATCCCTTACTTAATACTTAAATATTAAGTATATTATTTAAAATCAGTTTGTCTAAATGAGTTTTAATTATTTTATCAATTTCCTCAGTTTAATATAAAAATTGTTTACACTTGGTATAAAAAAAACTAAAACTGCACTTAACAGCTAATGGGATTCAATTGTATACAATTACAATTAGCACTAAATCAGCAAAAGAACCGTTTAAAAGCCTAGTACATTATGATGTAATCAATGTGCGTGTGTATATTTATGTGTGCTTGTGTGTGTGTGTGTGTGTGTGTGTGTGTGTGTGTGTGTGTGTGTGAGTGAGAGAGAGAGAGAGAGAACTATTATAGAAAAATCAATATGTCTGTTTGTTTTATATGTAACTTGAGAATTCCTCTGTCCTCAGTGATTGTGTAGTTGTGCGTTTGGTATTGTGTTGTATGCTTGTGTTAGGCCTATTACCAGCTATCACAGCCCTACCTGTACTGAGCCTGCAGATTACAGCAACGCTATTGCTACGCTCCACTTGGGCATGAACGCATGGGCTCCTGCATAAGCATCAGAGCACAAACACACACACTTATATACTGTACACTTACACACATGCATTCAATTTCAGAAATTTACCTGCAATAGTTGCATGGACCATGCTAGCCACAGTGTTTCGCTCATTTATTTTCTCTGCTTTACTTTCTGGCTTATACATACACACACACACACACACACACACACACACACACACACACACACACACATTGTCACACAGCAACACACGCCTTATGGATTGTTGTCTGTTTCTGCTGCATGCCGGATCCCTACAGTCAGGTCATGGTTGTGCAGAATGCCAGGTATGTTTTTCCGTCCTACAGTACCATCAGATTTCTTTCTCAGTTCCATAGCACTATAGATACAGCACATCTGAATGGCTCAATAAAGTGTCTTTGGTTTGTTTTTTAGCCTTAAGTTGCTTTCTTTATTAGTCGTGTTCATTGCTTTTAAAGGTCACTAGACTTCTGCTGTTTTTCATACTTCATAAAAATTCATACTATATACGAAGTATAGGTCGCTGTAGGCCTATATTGTGCCTTGGGCCATGTGCAACTCATTGTCCAGTGATGTGAGGTGTTACACTCCAGAAGTAAATGTACATGGCTGTTTTGGTCCTCGATTTGTACCCTGGAGTGACCCCTTGTGGTGTGTAATCTGATTGCAGCGCCGAGAGCAAAAGAAGATCCAAACATGTCCAGAAGAGCTTGAACCCTGAGTGGAATCAAACTGTTATCTACAAGAACATCCATCTGGAACAGGTGAACCATCCACTGTCTTGAAGCGATGTTTACTGAGACAAAAAACCCTGTATACAGTCCTAGCTTAATTTTAAAAAAAAAAAATATATATATATATATAATCTCTAAAACGTGTTTATCAATGTGCACATTATCAATGTACTGTATTTCTAAAATTATATTGCATTAATAATACATAGTTTTATTTAATATTAATGTTTTTCATAAGGAGGCATTTATTTATTATTCATGGAATAAGTTTCCAGTGTCAGTGCTTTGAGGAAAAAAAAAAAAAAAGCATAACATTTCTTTAATTAATAAATTACAATTACAATATTCTCATCAGAATGGCTATGGTATCTATGACACAGCCGAGCTGATATTCAGTACAACAGCACAACTTTGGGTGATATTGCTTTTATACAGCAGTTCAACAAACACCATATCTTATCAACAGATTATGATTTGTTTCTTTATAAGTTATTTTGCTTCTCTAAAACATATCCTTCCTCGACTGGCCAAACTAACTAAACGCATCTGGCGTAGCTTAAGGGCCGATAGTCAGTGACCGACTTTTAGTGTAATAACGGAATGAGGTAGTTTTAGCTTCTTAAATTCAGTCCTAAGTACTTGAAGAGAATTTACGAGATATTTCCACTAATTCCTCTTTAGAATATCATCTAACTTCACAGGTTTCATGGTTGAATCGCAAATAGCTTAAAATGAAAAGCTAGTGTATTGTTCAACACACTAAGTAGTGCCTTTGACCATCTAAGACATGAGTGATACATACTGTATGGTTAAATATCACAGTGCTGTTATGCTCTATATCGCCACTAGTAGAATGCCTCTCGTCCAATCGGATTACTCAGTCGAAACTAACTGTTGTGTAATGTGATGTGTGTTATTCCTTATGTAGTGCAAGCTCCATATTAATCAGTAGTGCAGTAAAATACTGTACCAGTCTGCATTATTATGCATTACAGCATTAGCGAACTTGTATTGTAACTATTACATATGTTCCACTGATGCTGAAGTCCAGGGTTTGTTTGCGTACCATGATAATAAATGATGTAGCCCATTGTAACAGCAATACTTCCACTCCTTCCTCCTAACATTTAAGCTTAATAATGTGAAATGTGAGCACGTCCTTTATATATTTATTGTATAATAAGCTTTAGAGTTTGAAACTATATATATAACGAAGCAGAACAATTTAATCTAAGGTATCTACTCAATGAATCTGAGAGGGGAAAAAAGGCCCAAGGCTCTAAAACCGACTTCAAAACTGAGGCAGTCACATTATGTGAGCTTTCAAAAAATCTGTAGCCCACCACGATAGTGAGGTCTCAATTAGAAGAGAGCTCTTCAGAGAGAATCGCTGGCTTTGGTGTGAACAGGGACCAGACTCCAGGCTCCCAGAAGTGCTTTAGCTTAATTAAGCCAAAAAAGCTCTTTTCAGTCTCCTTAGCTTTTGGAGGCAAGTAATGACAGCCCTGACTGATTCAGTGCTGCTGGATTGCTGAGGCGAGGCAAAGAGGTATTAATTGAGAGAACAGAAGGAAGGGAAGTGTGTAGAACTGACTTTTTCATCTGGACCATCTGGATTTTTTACCTTTTATTGCTTGACGTTTTGATCATTTTTTTAATATGCTTTATATAGTTAGTATTTATTTATTGCCAGAAATGTTAACAGGGTGTCCGGACGATACTAAAGGTGTGCATCAGGATTGTGACGCAACAAACGGGTCAATAGTAATTTATTTTTGTCATAATTTTATAATTTTTTTATGAGGGTGTGAGTGAGCAGGCAAAGGAGATCAATTTTAGGCTACGTTCACATCACCAGCCCTGAATAGTGACTCTATTTTTTACTCTACTGACACAGACCTGATTTTTTTATCTTTTTTTTATATTATTGTCAGAATGCACAAATCTGATGTTTTTCAGATCGAATCTCAGTCACTTTCATATATGGTCCTAGATCGGATACATAGTCATGCGTCATGAAAGAGAACGATCAGATCGGAAGTCATGTGACTTTTTGCCTTTGTGCATGCGCAAAGCACTGACGCCATCAGTCAGCACCGGTAGCATGGGGATTTCATAGCAGTGCTAGCAATAGGTGCTAAAACTGCTAAATATAGCTCAGTCCTCAACAAATACAGTTGCTTGCCGTCCTCCAGAGAAAATCTCAAGCACTTTTTTTTTTTTTTGCTACAATAGCATCCATTGTGACCACACAAATACAGTATTAAAAAAAAAGACGTACTCATGTACAGCATGCATGCCCTCTCAGACCACAGATCCATCCACATTAGAGTCAGATAAAAAACTGTCATGACATGCCAAATGCAAACTGACCAAAAAAAAAATCTGAATTGCGATAATAATGTGAACATAGACATAGACTTCATAGACTTGTAGCTGAGGTTGAGGAACTGACAGAGCTCACAGACCATGCTGACTTTGTTGGCATTCCTACCTCGGACTGTTTGTTTCAGGGCCTACATGGCATAATGGATAGAGGATCTGGTTTAGGCCACAGCCATGCTGAGTTTAAATTCAGCCACATACTAAACAGACACCATACGGTGGCATTGTATTACCTCTGCATGTATTAAACCTTTGAAGATATTTACATTAATAAGATAAATCTGTTCAGTAGATAAAGGTGATGTTCTCTGTTCTATGTGTATTTATGTATTTAGCTGAGGAAGAAGACATTAGAGGTCAGTGTATGGGACTATGACAAGAGCTCCTCCAATGACTTCCTGGGAGAGGTGGGAAATCAACCATTTTACTGTATATATATATACACACACACACACACACACACACACACAGACACACACATGTATAGACACAATGCCAACTCCAGCACCATGTAACCAGGTTGTGTTTACATGCTCTAGGTGCTGATAGACCTGTCCAACACTGCTCAGCTGGATAACATGCCACGCTGGCTTCCGCTTAAGGAGCAGTGTGAAGGAGAGCACCACCGGCGCTCACACTCAGGCCAGGGACGCTCGCCCAAAGTGTCCAGCGGACACTCACCCAAAACATCTGGGCACAGCAATCAGGACTCACCTAAATCCTCTGTCATCAAGAGTCGCAGCCATGGCATCTTCCCTGATCCTGCCAAGGGTAATTTCTGCACAGTATTCATTTTTAACCCTGGATTCCTTTAACGTTCCTCTTCATCCCTCCCACTTAGACTTGAACTTTCTAGTTTACTGTCCTTGCTATTCTCCTGTCCCCGTCCTCTGTCCCGCCATTCCTCTTTCAATGTGTGTCCAGCCTATATGACTCATTCGTCATAGCTTTGGCTCCATACTCTTTCCATATGCACAGTAAATCCACATTGCTGAAATAAAGACGGACGCAGTGACTTTATAAGACGATATGAACACTAACGCAAAGGACGTGAACCTTTTCTAATTTTATAAAGAAACTAACTGGCGCCCTTGTCCTGATTAACGTGCTTATTAAATGAAACGTTATCACGCCTTTAGTAACAACATGCACAGGGACTCTTCCAAATGATCCAAGTCTAAGATTTAACTGATTTCAAAATCGTGCTCTTATTCTTAGAACAAAGAAAAACATACATCTGAAGATTTTTATTGAGGGATTATTATTTTAATGCAAAATCGCTGATCCCACAGTTAACAACCTGTAGTGTTTAAATATGTCTACGTGCACACTGTGGGGTAAATTCAACATAGTGGATTTCACTGTGCATGCGTATAGCTCATAATACCACTACACTCTCTACAGGCTCTCCTTCTTAATCTCCCCATACACAGTGAGACCGGGTTTGGCCAAACAAATAAACGCTCACTAATGTAACTGAACTTTAAAGCATCACATTAACGTTATATAAAATGAAACTTCGATAAACAGTATTAAATAAATAACATGATAAATTGTAGCTCAAACTCAAAGCAATTCTTCAGGCGAATGGAGGAAAGCAGAAAACAGGAAGTTCAGCATCGTATATATTCTGGTTGTTTTAGACACACAGGTTCCCACTATTGAGAAATCTCACAGTAGCCCCAGCACGTCGAAGCCGTCTCCCTCCGAGGGCCAAACCCGCTCCCATGGAACCCCACGCGCTCACGGCAAAAGTGGCGCATCCCGGGCACACCCTGACGACACCATGGCAACAGCTGACGCTGCCAGCGAACAGCATCGCCTCCAACCAAGTAAACGACGCAAATAAAGCCCCCACAGCATGGCTGCCTTCACACTCATCTGCTCTTCCTTCTGTTCCTTTTGTTTTTCTTTTTTTTTTGCTACCCGCTCTTTTTTTTAAATATTTTTTTTATATGTACTATATACATATTATTTTTGGATTCTCTCTCTCCCTTGTTCTGGTCCTCATGTGGTCACAGTCTGTTCACCTCACCGCTTCCTCTCTTATATGTTCTTGCCCTGTGTGTTGGAGACACATCTCTACTCTGCACACATACACACTTGCACGAGAGCTAGTTCACTTAATGAATACCTGTTTAAAGCATTGGTGCTCCTTTAGCGATCTATTTCATGTTAGAGGATCGATACTAAGTCAAATCATTTCCACAAAAATAAAATATCATCGACCTGATAAGCAATGGTGGATCTTAACTGTAGTCCTAATTAGGAATAAAATAACTAATGTGTCTATTAAAGCTGGAGCACAAAATTAAATAACAAATACATAACAATAAAAAAGAATACATTAAATTTTATTACGATTTTATTAATAAATTAATCAATAATAACACTAAGGCACGTCAATGCTCGCTAGTTACAGTAGGTTTCAAACATCCTCGGATCCGACTGTCAATCACTTCCAGACTATCTGACCCAGTTTGGCGAGTCTCCTGACTCCTGGTAAGCATTTTGGGCCATAATCATTTGCCTGCATGAGCAGAGCTGATTGCTGCAGTAACTAAGACGCAAAAATAGCTGGGTTCAGCCCTATTATTATCCAGTTAGGTTTAGCCAGAGATGCAATGGGACCCTCCTCGCCAGCAATAAGGGAGTTTTCTTTGCTGCCAACTGCTCCCAGACTTCCGCTGACTCCTCCATTTTCCAATCCTTTCCTTTTCATTGTCCCAACTGGTCATGTCCCAGTTGACCCAGCTTTTTCTGCTGTTCTTTGCACCGACAAGCCGGCTGTGCATGTGGCCTCTGCTCCGCAACCACCCTTCCTATCTTCTCTATCCGCCTCCTACGCTTCCTATGGCTACTGCCGGCCCATGATGCACCTCAGTGGACGCGCTACGCCCCCTACCTGCCACCTCAGCAAGGGACGGCACACACTGTGGCTGCATGTGACTTTTTAAAGTACAGTAAAAAGCTAGTGGTTTCAATGTTGTACAGAGTTCATACTCTGAGTCTCCATCTCGTTGCCCTTTTCCTAACTTCCCTTGAACCCCTTCCTCGTCCCTTTTCCTCCAATATTTTGGGTTTCTTTTATTTTCTCTTTTTTTTTTCCTTTTTTTTTTAAAATTTTTTTATATACGTGACTTCACCCCCCAACCTTACCCAGTCCAAACTGGCAGCCTCTCCCTGAGGCAACACAGGCACAGCGTAGCAGGTGTGCTCACCATACAGAGAGCCCTGTCCAACACACCGGGCAATGAGATCACTGAAGGCCGTCACCTGACCCTCCGCAAAGCCATGTCTGAAGAAAGGCCTCATCCGGATAGAGGTGAGAGAGAGAGAACGAGAAAAAGAGGATGCTGGGTTACTAACGCACATCTACAGAGAGATGAAGAGAGCTAGACACTCCACAGATAATTCATGCAACAAGCCATGCAACAAGTCATGCGGCCTTCTTCTACATTCCATCAACACGCTTCACTGAAACCAGATGAATAGAATTGTATTAGCTGGGTCACATGACTCGGCAGCTCCACTTACTATATAGGTAGGTCATTTTTATTCATCCCTGGTTAGTGAAGCACTTGGAGCCGGTGTTGAGGAGTGAGCTTAGAGAAGGCTGTGTGCATGAATTATGTGTCAAGACCGAAATCATGCATTTCACTCCACACCATCACTCATCACTCAACAGCAAGGCACAACAGCTCTGTAAACGTAATAAGGAAATTAAAATTCACATTTTCCCCCAAACAAGATAAACAGCAATTAACAGCAATTTAAATAGAATTAAACACATCACGCCAGAATTAGCCTAACGCGATTATGTAGGATACACACAAGTAGCTAATACACTTACTAATGAATGATTTCTTCTGTGTGTAAATGTTTCTGCTGCTGTTCTGTGCAGTCTGCTTTGTATATATGTGTTCTTCAGAGTTTTATGTCAGTAGATGATGACTTAAATGTTTACGCTTACACTGTAGTGGTCTGTAGTGCGTTATAAATGTGTGTATGTACACCACTGCTAAAAGTGTGCTAAAATCTTTTGTACGGATGAATACTCTGCTGTAGGTGTTGAATCATTTTCTGCAACAGACAGAATTACAGTAGTGCAATCAATGCACTCTAATGTGTTCTATGGTTTTAGATTTAGTTGACTTACTATGTACAGGAGAGAGAAGGAGAGAAAGAAGCTAGATGTGCAAACACTGTTCAAGTATAAAAAAAACATGAATGAAAATTTAGTGGTTAGCACTGTCGCCTTGCACCTCCAGGGTCCGGGTTCGATTCCCGTCTCTGTGTGCATGGAGTTTGCATGTTCTCCCCGTGCTTGGTGGGTTTCCTCTGGGTACTCCGGTTTCCTCCCACAGTTCCCAAATTGCCCGTTGTGTGTGTGTGTATGTGTGTGTGCCCTGTGATGGATTGGCACGCTGTCCAGGGTGTACCTCGCCTCGTGCCCTAAGCCTCCTGGGATAGGCTCCAGGTCCCCACGACCCTGAATACAGGATAAAGAAGATGAGTGAGTGAGTATTTCAGGATTTGCTGTAAGTCATAAAATAATTAACTCCATCAGTGAGGCCACATCACACCACCCTATCTTGGACTGTTTTTCTATAACTTCACATCCCCAAGTAGTTTATTCCTTACTTAATGAAATACTCTAAAAAGACATTAATTACTTGTAAACGATTACCCAGATAAAACAAGTATTTTAGATATTTAACTAATTAGTTTAAGGGATCATGGTGGTGTGGTGGTTAGCACTGTTGCCTTGCACCTCCAGGGTCCTGGAGTTTGCATGTTCTCCCCGTGCTTGATGGGTTTCCTACGAAAACTCCGATTTCCTCCCACAGTCCAAAGACATGCAGATTAGGATAAGCGGCATTCCCAAATTGCCCCGTAGTCCGGGAATGTGAGTGTAGACGTATGTGTGTTTTCCCTGCGAAGGATTGGCACCACATCCAGGGTGTGTCCCAGTCTCCTGGGGTTAGGCTCCAGGCCACCTGCAACCCTGTATACAGGACAGAGCGGTATAGAAGATGAGATGAGACAAATTAGTTTATGTATTTGTGCCATTAAATACAAAAAAGATATTTTAATATACAGTTGGGTCCATAAGTATTTGGACAATGACTTTTCACAATTTTTGTATTTTTTGATTCTGTACACAATCACCATAGATTGAAATGAAGCAATCAAGATGTGACATTCAGTTTTAGGTTTTTAACATGAATAATGTAAAGAGAAGAGTGTTCGGGATCAAAGAAAGGGCTCATGTTCTAAAACATAGCACTTAATCTCTTAAACATGTTGTTGGCACTGTTGGCATAAGCATGTACTGTATGGTTTTCAGTAGAACTGGGTCACTGGTGTTTAACCTGGTGTTTTATTTATGATGTAACTGCTAATAGAAGTAGCAGGATGAATTTGGAATTGAATAGAGCTATACTTTCTGCCTAGATTTGGTAAAATGTTGCAAAACTAATAGTAAAGTGTACCACGAAAGTAACTCAAGACTAAGAAATTAGATGTTTTTAAAAGGCAGAGTCATTCATTTGACCTCAATCCAGCCAAGCTGCTTTTTACCGACTGAAGATAAGACTGAAGGCAGAAATATCCACAAACAAACAGTAATCGAAGGAAGCTGCAGTAAAGGCCTGGCAAAGCAGCTCAAATGTCCTCAGGTGCGATGATTTTGGGTTCCACACTTCAGGCAGTCATTGACTGCATTTTTTTTCTTCCTAGTATTTCAAATATTTTATTTTATTCTAATATTTATAATTGTTAGCTTGTCGAGGGACTTTGTAAAATATAGGTTTAATTCCTAAATAGGTGATGTAAAAATTTTTGTTCAATGCCTTGCATTAAAGCTGAAAGTCTACACTAAGTGAATTCAAATCTGCTTGATTCAAATCCATTGTGGTAGTGCACCGTCCAAATATTTACTGTGTGAGCACGACTATAAAATACAAAATCTTTTTCAAAATGAAATTAAAGCTACAACTGTTTATAGCTGTTACAACCTAAGGGGCACAGAATGGGTGAAAAGTAAGTTGAACGAATGCAGTGATTGGTAGGTTCACAAAGTATAAGAAATAACACTCTGACAGTCGCAGTCAGACAGTGCAAGGCCCTGTTTTGGACTCTGAATATCACTGTATCATATTAATATCACTGTATCATTATGAGACAGAGAGAGTATCATTGAAAATATTAATGGCAAGCAATTTTAGCAGTAGTGTACTTCACACGTGTTTGTGTGTGCACATGCCAGTGGCTGTTAGGTTGCTCAATCTGCATGTACTATACTGTACTATACAGTACTGGGCAAATGTCTTATGAAAATTGTATATATTTAATATACATTTTAGATATTTAATGTTATTTCTTCTTAAATTTACAAGCAGTAATTTTCCAAAATATTAAATGCTGCTGTGAACTTAAAAACTCATATTAAAACTAAATTAGGGTCTACCTAATACACAAGAGGCGTTCAAGTCAAACCAGGCCTTTTGGTTGTGCAGAATAACAGAACACAGTCATGAGATTACCTTTATTTTTCTGTATAATCCCCAGCTACATTAATGCACTTATCGCCATGTTTACAGTAACTTGTGCTTGAAACACCGGCCTCCCAGGAACTCCTTTAATGGCCCAAACATGTGTAAATGGCCTAGAGCGTGGTCAGGACTGCACGGGGGAATGTGGAAATAACCCCCAGCCAAGTTCCTGTAATGTGCAAGTGGTGTTGGTCAATGATTGTGTGTACAGTTCCCACAGACAGATGCGTCTCTTCCGCAAGTCAGTACAAGTTATCTGTCGATTTTCAAAGATCAGGTGTTACACTCGCTGAATGTTCACAGAAATGACTGTAGTGGGCTCCGACGTCATTCACAGACGTACGGCCTTCACCCATTGTTTGCACCATTCAAATGTTATACTGCGGCGAAAAGTCTCATCCCCGCACTGTGCTTGAATTCATCGGATTTGCGTATTCATTCACAATAAATTTTATCACAAGTCTCAATTTGACTTGAACCACCCTCGTAATAATAATTTGTGCAGTTCTTACTCTTTACTGCTCTTAATGTAGCTGCTTTTCCCTCACTTGTGAATCTTTGCACAGTACTGTAGATGTCAGGAGCATGTGTGGAGAATCTTACAGACCATGCTTATTTTCTGTTCTGTACCTGTTTTAACATCGTTCTTGTTGGGTAATTAAGTCTTTAGGCCAGAGGTAGTTCTCTATTCTACAAGACAGGATAATAGATTAACTCACATTTCGAAACAGCGTCCCGCAGCCATAGATCTGCTGATGCTCCTGTTACTGCAGCTTCATTGGACAGCGGTTTGAGTGGCAGTGCCTTCAGCCTATTGGAAGAGGAAACGGAGACTAACGGAGTGGACAGCGCTATCTTCCAGGTTCCAAGATTGTACGTTATAAGTTTTCTTTTTCTTTTTTTTTCTTTTTTATGTTATTCTCATTTCAAACAGTAGTGCATAGAATATACTGCAGTAATGTACAAAACATGAATATGTTATACTGTTATAGACAAGATGTACTGTTTGTGTTTAAAATGTGATCATATAAATATTAAGGAGTTATTGTTTTAATCAAATTCTACTGATTTAATTTTTGTATCAAAATAATTTTCATCCTTGTATTTTTTTCATAGCGGAAAGATTCCAAATGGCACTGATGTTGTAAAGTCAATACATGGAGACGGAGAGGGTAAGCGTATGTGTATTTGTAGGTTTGTGTGTGTTTCAAATTTCTTGAAACACACACAAATTCTTTCTAAACTTATTTACTAAATTACAAATTATAAATTACAGCAGCAGCACGGTGGCTTAATGGTTGGACCTGTCGCCTTGTACCTTCCCGTCCCGCTTTGAGTCTTGTGCCCTGACTCCACTTATCTTGTGGAACCACCCCATATGTCTTATGTCTTATGTTCTTATGTCTTATGTTCCCTAGTTCATTTTTCCTGTTAATACGCATTGACCCTCTTATTCTATTCGAGATAGATGTGATACATTTCAGAATAAAATATTTCAATATTATCCAGTTTATTCTATTTGAACACAACACAAATAATTATCATTTTATTTGGTTTTGGATGTCCCTAGAACACATTTCATCAAATAGTCAAAAAAGGAACAAAAATGACAAACAACGCTTCCTTATGTTTAAACTTAATTCCAGCTTTAAATCACCCTGCAGTAGATACTTTTGAGGTTGCACCAGTTTTGATGAGTTCCCACAATAGCCCAAGAGCTATTAAGCAAATAGTGAGCAGGGGTACATACTGTATTTTTTCGGTTTCCCTTATGTGCTATATAGACCAAGGGACCCTGGTAACATAAGGCATTGGGAACATAGATATGACCCCACTCTCCAAAGGATCATGGACGATGAATGAATGAATGAATGAATGGTTATGGATAAGGTACTTAAATAAGGATATCCAAAGACATTGTATTATTCATTCATTCATTCATTCATTTATTTTCTATACCGCTTTGTCCTGTATTAGGGTCGCGGGGGACCTGGAGCCTATCCCAGGAGACTTCGGGCACAAGGCAGGGTACACCCTGGACAGGGTGCCAGTCCATCGCAGGGCACACACATACACAGTACCATTGTATTATTATCTAATTAAATTAAGCTTAAAGCAAACAGGCATTGAATGATTGATCTTATTATTTGAAAGTAGTTATTAAAATATAACTAACTCTTCACTAGAACAGACTAAAAACTGTCACCAAATAATCTATAGATGGTCAAAGACCCGTCTACTAAATCCAAACTGTATATGTTTACTTGGATACTCTATGTACACCCACATATCCACAACCTGTACATTAAATAAAGCTGAGTGTGAACAAGAGGTAGGTGGGTTGTGTGGGTGGAAACATGCAGACACACTGTCTATTTTCATCTGAACATTGATGACATTTGAGGTGCTGAATTATTCAAGCTTTTTCACACAGTGCAACCATGGTGTCGATTCTATTCAGGCTAAAACAAACAGACACAAAGATAGCATGTGTATTCTGCAGCCCTTTTATCAGGTACAGCTCCCTTCTAGGTGTACAATTTATTGACTGTAACCCATCTGTCGCCACACATCATTTATCAGCCGCACTAGTGAAAAGCAGCCACCACTAAGCCAAGATGCAGTTGTTATTATCTTAGATCATTTTCGGCTCAGCAGTGACATTGATACGGTAGTGTGTGTTCTGCTGGTAGATGCAACTGTGTTGCTGGGGATTTAAAACATTGCGTAAATTGTGTAACATTGTGTAAGAGCACTGTGCTCTGACCCGGCTTATTAACAAACTGTACAAGGAATGTACAAATAAATAAAGAATTTTACTTTGCTTTACTGTGTAAGTGACAAATTAAGGCTTCTTCTTCTCCTACTCCTATAAAATGTGAATTCAAATTGGACATTTTTGTTAGTGATGTAGGCAGTGGATCAAAACATGAACTGGACAAACTGTGGGGGAACAGCTAAGGTGGCTATTATTTATTTTTATATAGTTATTTATTCATTTATATATTAACATTAATTTGCATAAATGTTCTATTGGCAAATTGGTGGCACAGCGACTTAGTGATTAGCACGGTCACCTTACACCTCCAGGTTCCAGTTATTGTTCCCGGCTCCGTGTCTGTGTGCATGTTCTCCCGTTCTTGGTGGGTTTCCTCCGGGTTCTCCGGGTTCCTCCCACAGTCCAAAGACATGCAGATTAGGTTAATTGGCGTTTCCAAAATTGCTCATAGTGTTTGAATGAGTGTGTGTATGTGTGTGTCCGCGCTACAATGGATTGGCACCCCATCCATGGTGCACCCGCCTCATGCCCTAAGTCTTCTAGGATAGGCTCCAGGCCCCCCGCGACCCTGTATACAGGATGAAGCAGTACAGATGATGGGTGTGTGCGTGAGTGAGTTCTATTGGCAAATTAATTTTGTCTCTTTACAATACAAAATCTCCAAAAACTAGTAAAATTATCTGCCAGTAGAACAAGAAGAAGAGTAGCATATTTTTCACTTGCAATTTTAGTAACATTTGCCCAGAAATAAGCTTAATTATCTTATATTTGGTGGTTTTAATCTTATTTTAAAAGATTATAAATAGATTTGGCTTAGATTCAAGTATATTTCACTTACTAAGATGTTAAGATTTTTTGCTGTGACAGATGGAGTATTCGTTTCACCCCGATGTTTGGTTAGAGGTTTTAATTGGTAGATTATCTTGTGACTTAGCCGTGATACCTCAGATTTCTCGTTATCACAGTTACTCAATTACTCCGCATACTAGTTGTGGTTGAAGCTCATAAATAATAGCTTGTTAGACTTTGTATCCCTTTTTTCATACCAGAGCACATACAGTATTTCACTATTTTTTTCATGTACAGTACGTGTACAGTATTATGATATTTGTGTGTGTGTGTGTGTGTGTGTGTGTGTGTGTGTGTGTGTGTGTGTGTGTGTGTGTGTGTGTGTTTAGGTAAAACCCAGGTCATGGGGGAGATAAAGATCGCTCTGAAGAAGGAGATGAAGACCGAGGGAGAGAACCTTGTACTGGAAATCCTTCAGTGCAGAAACATCACGTACAAATTTAAGTCTCCTGACCACCTGCCAGGTATCGTGATTATTGTGATTAACAGTAGGCAGATTGTTAAACTTATGTTATTGCAGCACTTCATCTTCACACCAATCATTGTAGAGAAAATGAAGTTTTCTATTTTAGGTTTTGCACAAGTTAAAAATATACAGTACACAGAACCAGTCGAAAGTTTGGACTCACCTTCTAATTAAATGTTCCTGTTTAGTGATTTATTTTCTACATTCAACAACAATACAGATGTTTTTTTTCCCACACTATGAAGCAACACATACATTTGAAAAGTATTTGTCTCTTACTCCCTCACTTACTCATTGTCTATACTGCTTTATCCAGTATACAGGGTCGCCGTGGGCGGCCTGGAGTCTATCACAGGTTGTTCATTTTGTTTTTACTTATTGCATATATTCTAAAGAACTAAATTTTGGACTCCAATCCGAAAACTTCCCAATGTGCCGCAATGAAAAACAATTCTGCATAGAAGATTCCTCCATAGCGAAAGACTCAGTGCCAGTTATCTAACACTTGATTGCAGTTGTTGCTGCCAGGGGTTGCACAAGCAGTTATTACAGTAGGTTTAGGAGGCATTTACTTTTTTATATATACATCCAGGTAGGTTTGGACAGCTTTTTTTTTTCTTAATAAGTGAAATCAACATTTAAAAACTGCATTTTGTATTTACTTGTGTTATCTTTGTTTAATATAAAAAAAATTTTTATCTGAATCATTTAAGTGTGACGAATTTGCAAAAAAAAATCTAATATATTTTCACAGCATTATATGGCATTAGGTAATTAAGCAACAACAACAACAGTAACAATCAGTTGTTATTTTAAGACACAAAAGTCAGGTGTTCTGGGAGTTTAGTTCTTGCAAGAACAAAATTGTCGAATAACTGGCTCTCATGAAGACCATCTTACCTCTTACCAGAAATCACCAATTAATATCACCTCCTATTAGAGCCGGTATCAAGGCTTTACAGATCATATGTAGAAGACACATCTCAATATCAACTCTTCAAAGGAGATTATTAAATATTTAGATGCCTTTAGCATTGTTTTACAATGTAGAAAGAAACAAAAATCAACGAAGGCCATGGAATTAGAAAGTGCGTCCAAACTTTTGACTGGTAGTCTATTTAAAATGTAGATTTAAAATTCTACATTTAAATGTAGAATTGTAGAATTATTTACAAAATTCTGATTTTCCATTCCTCATTCTCTCACTTATTGTGTTTTTGAACAGACATGTACGTGAAGCTCTATGTGGTGAACATAGCCACTCAGAAGAGGATCATCAAGAAGAAAACACGCGTGTGCCGTCACGACCGCGAGCCATCCTTTAACGAAACCTTCCGTTTCTGCATGAACCCCACTGGACATTCCATTCAGGTGAAGTGCACACTGAGTCAACAGCATCCTCGCATTCATTAAGTGCAGGAGAGACGAGAACACTTTTAAGTGCCTCGATTGGCCGCGAGTCAGCAAATTAAGTTTCCACTCCAGGTACAGTACGTTGCTAATTTAAGGCACTTTAGGGGACCACAGGGGTTTTATTACGACCAGCTGCTCCCAGACTCATGTTATTCAGGTCAAAATGATCTAGTTGAAAGTATTACTCAGAATTTTATTTTGCACTATGGAAACGTGTTTGTTCAAATGATCGAAGGAGCTAAATATGAAAGCTTATGTTCATTAATATGAAACAATGGGTCATTTTTAATGCTTTACAGTATACTGAGGTTCTATTTTGACAATATTTACAAAAATCAACTTCAGCTTTAATAAACCTTAGGTAATGTTTTAAATTACTTGGTTGAATAATATACAGTATATTATTTATTTACTTATTTTAATTTATTTATTAATTCATCTTCATGAGGGCCTGCAGCCCATCCCAGGAGAGTTTGGGGGTGTTTGGTAAACCCTGTACAAGGTGCGAATCCTTGTCAGGGCAGACACACACACATACACACACACACTATGTGGCAATCTTTTGGGAATGCCAATTAATCTAATCAGCATGTCTTTGGACTGTGGGAGGAAACCAAAGTACCTGGAGGAAACCCACCAAGCACGGTGGGGGATACAAACTCCATGCACAAAGACCTATGGTGAGAATCGAATCCTCGACTCACATACATATCCAGAATGACTTCTAAGCATGTGAATTATTACAATTAAGGTTTTTTGGATAATTTAAAGGGTGGCACATGGGCATAGTGGTTAGCATTGCAGCCTCGCACCTCCAGGGTCAAGTGTTCAAAGCCCATGCTTGGTGGGTTTTCTCCAAGGGCTCTGATTTCCTCCCACATTCGTAAGACATAAAGATTAGGCAATGAATGTGTGAGTTATGAGTGTGTTCATGCTTGCGCCCTGTGATGGATTGGCATCCCATCCAGGGTATATCCCATCTAGTGCCCTGAATCCCCTGGGATAGCCTCCATGCCTCCTGTGACTGACTCATTTCCTGCAAGGTGCATAAATTAATAGATTTACTCGTTGGTGCATTTGGGTGAAACATTTAAGTTGGAGGAACAGGAGGACGCAGATAACATCAGATTACAATGATCGGTCAATTAAAATGTGGTTCCAGGGGAATGCTGTACTGTACCTACTTGGCTATCGATCACTATAGCAATGAACAGAACACAAGGGTCTTATCGGTTACCTTTCTCTGCCTTTTTTTTCTACATACAGCTCTTCTTGGTATCAAATGGGGGCAAGTTTGTAAAGAAGACTCTGATTGGTGAGGCCTACGTGTGGCTGGACAAGGTGGACCTGCGGAAACGAGTGGTCAGCTGGCACAAGCTGCTAGCCACCACAGCTCAGATCCAATCCTAGAGGAAGCAGGATGAAGCACTGTAGTTTCACACACACACACACACACTCACATACACACACACACACACACACACACACACAGGGACACAGACTCACACAGGGTGAGGTAGAGAAATTAACCCACTGCAAATCTCAATCCCATGTGTTTGAGAGATTACGCTAATCTGCACTGGTGTGAGGTGGGGAACAGGGAGCAGGAAGTGTCCTGCTTACGTAAGTGTTTCCTGCATTTACACTGACGCGCATGGCGTTAAAGGGTAGCGTAGAGAGTTCTAAGTAGGAAAAACTATGATTAAGGGTTGTGTAAGTGTAGAGCTGATTTCCATACATCTGTACACACACACACATATACAAGCAAACTCTGCCACAAGGCTCACTCACAAGTGTGCGTGTGTGTGTGTGTGTGTGTGTGTGTGTGTGTGTGTGTTGTGCACATATTTGTATCAACATAAATTAACCTGGGCTACAAAAAAAAAAAAAAAAAAAAAAAAAGGTATGATAATTAATATGTAACGTTAATTCTTCGCACATTGCATTTTTTGGACATCTCACTGCCAAGTTCAGGTTGTGGAGCGCCACACATAGAGAAAGTATGTACGGTATCAATACACTTTAAGTATCACTCTCAGATGGATTTAATTTATGATTGTTTGCAGAAGGTAGATGAAAACTATTATTATATTATTTTTGTATGATAGATTTAGAGTCATTATTAGAAACACATTTATCACTCTTCTTTCTCTATCTCACTTTCTTTCTCAGATGTTATAATGTGTGGAAAGAAGAGATCATATTAGTGGGTTTAAGCTATATTTTGAGATATTTTATAGATATAAATAGCTGAAATCTGATTTACGTGGTGTTGTGGAAATACGTTTGGCTGGTATCTACTCATATTTGCTTGCGCGGAAGTGACACCAACGCCTTTGTGACATTCGGTTCGATCTAAATTCGATTGAGGTAGACCATCCTTTTAAAAATGAACAATTCTGTAAAAATAGGGGTTTGGTCCGGTTTTATGTCTGGATTATTATCTACCGGAGAAGATAATACTTACACAGTGAATCAGACTCCTCTCGTTATTTCTAAAGGTGAATGTTGCCATAGGATGCTAAAGATAATGTTCAGGCAAAAATTGTGAAGTCCAGCATTATTCTCATAGACGTTTTTGCACTTTGTCTCTAGCATGTCTTGAATGTAATGTTCCATAGTGTAAGGTTATTTAGAGATGGCAGGTAGGCGATTTTCCCAGTCGTGTGTTGCCATGTCTATTCTTGTTACCCCCATTTCCCTAAATTGTCACTTAATCAAAATTCCCAGACTAAATACAGTGAGCTATTTTAAAATCTAATAAAAATTTATAGCTTAGGTACAATGTTTACAGTAGGTTGGCTGATGGGTGTGTGTGTGCGCGCATATATGTATATACACTAGGGGCATTTAATCAAACCAGGACTTTTGATTGAAAAAAAGATTGACCATCAAGGTAGAAAGTCTTCTCAGTATACTCCCAGGCACTCCTTTCTTGGCCCAAACATGTGGAAATGGTTCAGAGTGAGGTCAGAATTGTACTGGTGATATGGAGATAACTCCCATATCCGCCATGTCATGTATGAAATATTTTTATAACGGTCCTGTAATGTTCGATGGATGTTCGTGAATGATTGTGACAGATGCATGTCTTTCACAAGTTATCCATCGATTTTTTTTAAGGATCAGGTTCTCCACTCACTGAATATTTACTAAAACTACTGCAGTGTGCTCCAAGCCACCTTAGCAAGATTGTCATTCACAGACATCTGGCCTTGAATGTTCAGTTGCTTTACATTGTTTAAATTGGAAAGTTTTACTTCGCACTAAGAATTTTTTGACTTTCTCAACTTAAAGAAATTTCATTTTATCAAAAGTCCCAGTTTGACTTGAACACCCCAATTAAAAATAAATAAATAAATAAATAAATAAATAAATAAAAATTTTATATATACAGTATATATATTTATACACACACACACAGACAATCCATCATTATTAAAGTTAGATTTAATATTGGCTCCTTAGCATTTTAGTCTGTTTGGCCGTATTGAATTTGTTTCAACCAAATGTTATATATTTGATTGTTAAATAGCAACATATTTTACTTAAATAACAATTAAAATAAAATGAATGGTGAATGGAAAGTTCAGGAATATAAAGCTGTCTTGCTTCTAATAATAAAATATATTATTGTTAAAATATAATCCAACACATTTAAATTATGAGCCTAATATTATATTGTTCAGAAAATAATATGTACTGAAAGGGTCATCTTGGCATATGTTAAAATAAGGACTGGGTCAGTTTTGTTTACTGAATATCAAACCAGTTATACTCAGTGTCTTTATTAATTTCTGAGACTCTGTTGCCATATTTTAAATACAGAAGTGTGCACTTACATAATGTGCCAGGTTTTTTTTTTTTCTTCAAATGAATTTACTTTTTCATTTATTTTTTTAACTACTTCAACTTTCACAGTCTTGATTAGTGGATGCCATAGTCATTATAGTCATTACCCTGGATATATCAAAACCAGACTCATAAGTTCATTTGGTCCAGGAATACAAATATGGATGCCTGGTTACAAGGAACTTTTAATCTGTGCCATACTTTGGCCATATCCACAAGATGTAAGCAGTTCTATGCAACCTCAATGCATCTGTTATATCAACTATTTATGTGTCAGAGAAAGCATTATGAATAAGAACTCTTTTTATATTTTTCTATGCTTTTATGTACGCTCTTTTGGTTCATTTTATTTTTTTATTTAACGGCTGATTACTTAAAATGTTACTGCTATAAGAATTATTTTATGTTATGCCGCACTAACAGAAAAAAATAACACAACATCAAACCTTTACATTTCATCTAAGAGTTAGTTTCCAAGAAAGATTCCATGTACATACATTAACATAAATATCGACATGTAGTGTGGGGTTGGTGATGTACACTGTGTGTTTACAAAGGTCTTGTGAGCCGCTTTCACATTTAAACATAATCATGTCAGTTAGCTTAAAGTTTATCCGCCATGTCATGTATGAAATATTTTTATAACGATCATGTACAAACACATTATGCACCAACGGCTCCTATGAACAATAGTCCATGCATATGTTTTCTCTATCCAAATAATAATATCCATATGTAATCATGCTTCTCCTTTAAAGATTCAGTGCATGTTTTCCCCACTTCATCACTAGCATATTTAAAAAAGGAGTATTTCTTATCCTGTAAATAAAAACAAGCTTTCTTTTATACACTTAGGATCTTTTGTTAATTTTCCAGTTCAGTACAAAGCATGTGTGAAAGCAAGCAGCGGAGTGAGCAAGACTCTCTTGATGCTCTTGAAAACATGTTTTAAGTGGAAAGATAATCTCCACGCTTGCCTATGACCAAGCTGACCCAACCTGCACAACAGACACAGACAAACTGTGTTGAAACACTTGACCCTGTTCACACTGGTAGTATCAGGACACCCGTGATGTACTCACTTTGGATGTTGCATGTTTTGTTGGTGATTTGTTCATATTATTTTTGTGTCCAGATTCTGCTCTACAAAAAGAAAGACAATGCGACTATGGGGGGAAATAACTAAGATTATTATCTAAAGATGTATGCTGACTGTACAAAGATATGCTTGTATAATCTGTCTGGTTTTCCACTCAATGTAAACTGAAAAACAAACAAAAAAAATCTAATGTCATGGTTTTTGTGGTTGTACACAAACGGTATTGAAAAATTATGCAAATTGTGCTGTACAAAAGGCTGTTGCCCTAAATAGACTAAATATTAAATGATATATGTAAAATTCTCAAAGAGATTGAGTCTTCTTTGAAACACGTTTAAATTCCACTGATTTTGTTATACTGTAGATGGATGGATGGATGGATGGATGGATGGATGGATGGATAGTAAAGACTGCCTATTATGTACTGTCTGACAGGTAGATGAATAGATAGATAAGAATGATTAGTGTTCCCAAAAAGCAAACAGTGTGTATTAAGTTAATAATATTTATGGAGAAAAGAATCGAGGTCCTAAGTTCCCTGTGCTCTCTCATGTCTGTTTGCATTTTACTTCAAGTTCTCTGAATTCCTCACACCTCTTCAAAACATGCTGATATACGTGTAGTTTGTTCCTGGATTTGAATGTGTGTTTGCTTGGTGCCCTGCAGTAGACTGGCATATGATTTGGGTTGTTCCTGGTTCACATCCAGTGTTCTTGGGAAAGTCCACCACCAACCTGACAGAATTAAACTTTTAGTTTAGAACAAGAAGGAGAAGAAGGAAAGAAAAAGGAGAAGATATTCCAATGTACAGTATTTCCACATAGTTGTCTAGTATTTTAAGTTAATAACAATGTTAATAACACTGCATCTCAGGTTAAATACACTTACAGTGGCAGGGTTTTACAGTCGATGTCTGCAGGAGCTCCTGAAGGTGAATTCCTTCATAAAAGCTTCTTAATGCATGTTAATGCTTAAGACAGTGAAATTATGACAAAAAATGTGAAACTATGTATTCAACAAAAGCATGTTCAATAAACCAGAATATGTTTTATATATCCAATTTTTCAGTCTGCTGCTTTTATGACAGCTTTGCACATTCTTGTCATCCTCTCAGTCAGCCTTATGTGGTAGTCCCCTGGAATGATTTTCCAACAATCTTGAATTGTTGAAATGTTGAGTACTTGTTGGCTGCTTTTCCTTTAATGGATTTAGATTAGATGAATGTGGAGGCCAGGTCATCTGATGCAGCATTCCATCACTCTCCTTGTGGGACAAATAGCTCTTGCATAACATAAGAGGTGTGTTTGGGGTCATTGCCATGTTGGAAAACTAATTATGCTCTCACTAGGTGTATGTCATTGTTAAATGCTGTGGTAACTACTGTATGCTGGTTAAACTTGGCCTCAATTTTGACTAAGTCACCAACAGTGTCAACATCAAATCACCCTCCACACCATCATACCTCCTCCTCTGCCATGCTTTACAGTGGAAACACATTCAGGAACCGCCTGTCCACCCTTTCTATGTCTAACGAAGACATGGCAGTTGGAACCAAAAATCTTACATTTGGAATCATCAGAACTAAGGGCAGTTTTCCACTGATCTAATGTCCAGTCTCAGTGTTTCTTACACCAAGGAAGTCTCTTCCGCTTGTTGTTCTTCTTAAGTAATATTTCTTTGGCACAATTCGACCATGAAGGACTGGCTCACACAGTCTCCTCTGAACAGTTGATGTTGAAATATGGCTGCCGCTTGAACTCAGAAAAGAATTTATGTGGACTCTAATCTGAGATGCCGAGGTTAAATCCGCAGTTTCTGTGGCTGGTAATTCTAATAAACTTATCCTCTGCAGCAGAAGTAGCTCTTGTTCTTACTTTTCTAGGATGGTTCTCATAAGTAACCAATTTGATGGTTTTGACAACTGCACTTGGATAACGTTCATTACTTAAAGTAATACCCACCCTTCTGCTGCAGAACTTTAGACAACTGCTGGTCTAAAGCACTTTAAGGAGGCAAGAAATGTCACAAATGAACTCTTGACTAGGCACACCTGTGAATTGAAAGCCATTCTAGGTGACTACCTTGTGAATCTGATGAGAGAGAGAATGCCAGTGTGCCTGTCAACAAAGATACAAGTAGCTACTTAGGACAATCTCCTTATCTATAGCCTAACACTTTATCCTGGAGCCTATACCAAGAGAGTTAGGGCACGAGGTGGGGTACAAACTGGTGCCAATCCATCACAGGGCACATACACAAACATTCACATACTACGGGCAATTTGTGAAGGCCAATGAGCCTGATCTCCATGTCTTTGGACTGTGGGAGGAAACTGGAATACTCAGATGAAACCCACCAAGCACGGGGAGAACTTGCAAACAGACCTGAGGTGGGAATCGAACCCAGACCCTGAAGATGAAGGCGACAGTGCTAACCACTAAGCCAATGTAATTTGGACAATCTAAAATATAAAACATTCTGGGCTGTTTAACACTTTTTTATTTACTACATAATTCAATATCTCTTCTTTCATAGTTTGGATGTCTTCAGTATTAGTATACGATTTTTAAAATAATAATAATAATAATAATAATAATAATAATAAACACGTAATAATAAAAACATGTTATTGATTAGAAAAATAAATAAAACGAAAAGAAATTCATGTAGAGTGTCACTACAGGCGTCTTGTAACTACTTAGCATGTTAGCATCGAGAAGAGTAAGCTAAGTCAGCCATATTGTTTTACTTTGAAAAGAATTCTCCTGCTATTTTCACTCCACCGTGTGGTGGTTGCTGCTACCTTCACATATAACAACATAAAATATTAAACTTATAATACCCTTAAGAGGCAACCTAGTGTGTCTTATATTTTTATATGGATTATAACGACGGCTGCACGTTTGTGTTAACACTTTAGTTTTAAAATGGCGGACGAAAGCGTGTGTAAACTCTTAGTCAAGCTGACCCAGGATGGACATTTGTGTAAGATTAAAAAGCAAATAGATGCGACGAGCGAAATTAAACAGATAATTATAAATGCACATTTGGGGAAATCTGGAGACACTCTGTTACATTACGCTGCACGACATGGACATTTAGACGTCGTGAAGTATTTTGCTGAGGACCTGAATATGGACGTTGAGCTTTACAATAATGACTACAAGCGCGCTTTACACGAAGCTTCTTCCATGAGTCATGAGCAATGTGTTCGCTATCTTATCGAGAGAGGTGCAAAAATTGACTGTCTGAAGAAGGCAGATTGGTAAGTTAAAAGTTATAGTAGTTTTTAACATTTATTAGACCTCTTTTTCGTCGCGTTTTGCTCACGATGGGAATTCTAGCTATTCTCAGTGAGTCGGATAATTGTGTTCGGTTCGCTGATAAGAATCGACTCCCAAACGGTCGTTTTTAAACCGGAAAAAAATTACAATATTATGATTGTCACTGTCTCATGTAATTAATTGTGGCAACAAATTTGGATTTTTTATTATTATTTTTTTTACATCGCATATAGCTACTGGCATTTGCTAATGTATGTCTTATTGAAAAGAACCGACTCGTGTCGAAAAAGAACCGACTCGTGTGGGAAAAGAACCGACTCATTTTCATAATAATTCAAATCAAATTCAAATTTTATTTGTCACATACACAGTCCATACACAGTACGATATGCAGTGAAATGCTTATACGACCGCCAGTGACCTTAAAAAATAAAAGCTTATACATAAGAAATAATAACAATAGAGCAAAATATAGAAGAAAAAATAGGAATTTATAAAAAATTTAGAAATGACTGGGGGTGTGCAAATATGCATAAAAAGTGACTTATTAAAGTGTAATATTTTTTGGTTTTTCGCAGATCATCGGAAACAGCAGAAACAACCTCAGCACTTGTTTAATCACAGTGTTGTTGAATTGTCATATCTGAATTGGGAAAGAGTTCATTAATTTTCTCTAACAGCACTTAGACTGGTTGCGCTTCTGTAAATCACAGCGTTATATTAATATACACTACCTGGACAAAGGTAATTGGCCAAACCTGCAGTGACATTGTATCCAAATACATATAGAGTACTTCAATATGAAGTTGGTCCGCCTTTTGCAGCTATGACAGCGCTAAAGATATTGTAGCGTTTTTCACCGCCACTAGGGATCTTGGAGAACAAGTGAGTTTTCGTGGCTACCCAATGTAATGACTGGGAG
>JAQMYL010000004.1:8001893-8014089 GCA_030014365.1 Clarias pachynema | reverse complement strand
TCCTGGGATAGGCTCCAGGCCCCCCGCGACCCTGATCACAGGATAAAGCGGTATAGAAGATGAATGAATTAATGAATGAATGTGAAAACAGATCAGATCTCATTGAGAAAATCTGAGATCTATACTGATATTGACTAGGCAATGTGTTAGGAATGAAAGAATGCCACAATGTTTGATGGAAATGAAAATTATCAACCTACAGTACACAGAGCTGAATTCAAAAACACCCTGAAAATCATACATTTTTTTAACTGAAATTTCATTGCAACAACTCATTAGGTACAGTACTCATTAGTTCGTATGGCCCCCACATGCTTGTATGCATGCCTCATAACGTCTGGGCATGCTTCTTATGAGATGGTGGATGGTGTCCTGGGGTATCTCCTCCCAGATCTGGACCAGGGCATCGCTGAGCTCCCGGACAGTCTGAGGTGCAACCTGGCGAATGGACAGAAACATAATGTCCCAGAGATGTTCTTGTGGATTTAGGTCAGGTTAGTGTGGGGGCAAGTAGTCATTAACTCACTCACTCACTGATCACCTCTACCACTTTATTGTGTATACCGGGTTGCAGGGGGTGGAAGGCCTATCCCAGAAGACTTGAGGCACAGGCTTGGAGGGAGTGCTAATATATCACAGGGCACACACACACACATATATATAGATATAGATATATAGATAGATAGATGCACTCATGCTCATTCACACACTACGGTCAAATATGGGATTTGGACTTTGGGAGGAAACCCACCAAGTACAGGGAGAACATGCAAACTCCATGCACACCGACCGGAGGTGGGAATCGAACACGGACCCTGGAGGTGCAAGATGACAGTGGTAACCACTAAGCCAATGGTATCAGTTTCTTCATCCTCCAGGAACATTCCTGCATACTCTCGCCCCACATGAGACCGGGCACTGCCTCATGCACCAGGAGGAGCCCGAGACCCACCACACCAGCGTAGGGTCTGACAATGAGACCAAGGATTTAATTCTTATCCTAAACCTAATGGCAGTCAGGATACCGTTGTGTAGCCTGCAGAGTTCTGTGTGTCCCTCCATGGAGATGCCTCCTCAGACCATCACTGACCCCATGATTCAGGCAGCATAACGTTCACCACCACATCTGCTTTCACATCTTTCTCATGTGACTCCTCCCATTTACAGTCAATCCCGCCCACATGTTCACAGGCCCCTCCCAGTTCGTCCGTCCAGTCTGTTTGACGTTCCAGCGCTTCTTTCATTTCCAGCTTTGCCGCTGATCTCCATTTTCTTCTTCAGGCCTGAAACAGAGGAAAAGCGGATTAAACTCGTGAAGCAAAATGAATGAAGAATACGACGTGATCGTTTTGGGAACTGGACTTACGGTATATACTCGATATGATCAAAGTTAACACATTTAATCCATTTCTTTTTTCTAGATTTGATTTGTTGCTTGTATGAGAGCCGAAGCCTGACCAGCTAGCTGCTTAGCCGGCTAGTTTAGCTAGCATTAGTATAACTCCATACAGCTGTATTCTCACTACACTCTCAGTGCACTAGGATGAAACTGTATCGTTATTTGAGTGCATTGACTTTTTGCAAAATTTAACGGATTGCGATGTAGGATTTCTTGTTGCTTCTCCGCCTTCGCGTTGCTTAGTAGCGCCAAACGTATGGTTAGCTTCCTGCTGCTAGCTAACTTCTTTTTATTCACCTAACCGCATTGTGGCTTTGTCGTTGCTTGTCATATTTGTATTATAACAATTTTTATCCCAAACTTCAGGATATTTAACTGCTAATTTAGATGAATTAGCGCACTGGCTAGTTATTAACTACGACTAGCTGTAGATTCCTTCTTAACTATTAACCTTAATCTCTTTTCCAGCAAGCAGGACAACATTTAGCCGTGAAAGGAAATAAAATCAAAACACAATACGTTTTTAAATTTAGACATTTAGGTGTACATAATTATATCAGATTGTGGGAGGGGGGAAAAAAGCGCACGAGCGTATGCGGATGTGTGTGTGTGTTAGCAGCGTTAGCTAGCCTTCTCTTCGCCTCAGCGGTTTTATAAATTTTTTAAATTTAGTAAGAGGTCCCTTTTATTAAGGAAGAGATTGGGTTCCTTTTTGTCTTTTGTATAATAATGTCAAAGTAGTGCTTAATGCCTGAGCTAATTAATTCTTTGACAAACGTTTATAAACCACCGCGCCCTCCTCATACACTGCGTTAGGGCTGGGAATCAGCGGTCACCTCCCGATACGATATCAGCACGATACCGCGATTACAATTGTGATTCTATAAGTACCGCGGTTTTATAAATATCCCGTTTCGATATCACGCTTTTGCCTCGATTTTGTCACAATTTCAAGTCTTTTTGAAAATTTTATGATTAATTTAATGTAGCCTGTTTTTTATAACATCAGTTTTCTCACTTAAAAACCAAGAGCTGCATTCAAACAATACAAAAATAACTTTAAATACAAGTGATTGGTGTTTAACTGAGCAGCACGTTTCTATGTCATTCGCCATAATTATTATTTTTAAACAAATGTATCAAATAATGCACCCCTGCTATATTTTACCTCCTCAAACGACTCCAAAGTCTCCAAACTCAGCTTGAGTGACTGCGAGCATGCGGGAGCGCACGGCACGCGATTTTCGACTAACTTGCGCTTTTGGTATTTTGCTACTGGTGTGAGCGTTTGTAATGACTTGGTTTGAGACTAATTTGCTCACAGAGTTTGGAGAAAACGGCAGATCGAAGGCGTTTAATGCGCATTATTTTTCGTAATTTGACACCATAGAAAATGTTTCTGTTGCGCCACACGATGCTTCTGTTCACGGTTCAGAATAGTTTATATTTGAGGCTGATTGGCCCGATAAAACTGAAAACCACCCAATTCTGGTCACTGACCGATCGACCGGTTCATCTCTATTATTAATTAAAAAATTATTATTCATCATTTTTAAATCAATTTTCTAATTAATTTATCGAATCAGTGTGGTCATGCATGAATCACCACACTAAAGAATCACGATTCATAACTGAAGTGTTTTTTGTTTTTCCCTCCCCCAGTACATACAGTTCTACTTAATGATCACAGTTCATGTAGTTGTGTGTGTGGATTAGTCAAAACGTATATGACCAAACCCTTATTTCCGTCTTCATATATTTTTAACTGATATAGATATAACCTGTCCTGGTGTATTAAAGACTACTTATTTAAGTTGAAATTGTCTTTACTAAGGATTAGGTAGGTATTCTGGGAACACTGGGTGTGAGTTAGGAATACACCATGAATTCATGTACTTTCATCTACCAGTGTGTCTGTGAGGTAGGAAACCAGAAAACATAGAGGAAATCTGGGAAACCTGCACAAACATGAGAACGACCGCAGTCCATGTGAAACTCCACACAGACCACACTGCTCCACCACCTCTACACTGTCCTCATATATGATATGATATTGCTGAAGTTGCATCCCTTTTTTTTTTTTTTTGGCAAATGGTTGATGCCTAATTTAAAGTAAGTGCTTAACAATGAATCACAAAAAAATAAATCAAAATCGTGATATAGACCTGTGCAAGTATCTAATTGTCAAAGGATACTTTTTATGTAGTTAAGACATCAGATGACTGATCAGAAGGTTTCAGGTTCAAACCACAGCACCACCACTAAGTTGCTACTGTTGGGCCCCTAAGTAAGACCCTTAACTGCTCAGATGTATAATGAGTGAGAGGGAGAGAGAAAATGTAAGTCGCTTCAATTAAAATTGTGCAGCCCTATTTAATATCCATATAGAGTAGTATCAACTAGTACAGTAAGAATGACATGAGGCAAGTAATCACCCAAACTGCACAAATATATCTTTAAATACATCTTATCTGCCTGTAACGCTCTGCTGTCTTCATACTGTGTCTCCTCTGAGAAACGTGTCAAATTTGATCTGATAACTGTCTAAAGCGCTGGATTGTTATCATCCTTTCATATAGGCTTAGCATGTCGTGCTTGTGATCAAGCCATCCGCCAAAAAAAAATTTGTGTTTAGAATTTTATGTAATAACTGCAGGAAAAGTCTTGTTATGCAGATGTGATAAAGTAGAAGTCTCGTTCGTTGGTTTCATGTTTCAGTCGTGCGATCATGGATCTGGTGGTGCAAAAAAAAAAAACACAATAAAAAACCCTGTATGTTAGTCAGGAAACATTAAAATGCCAGCATGCCTTATACGTTTAGCACAACTGAACAGGAAAGAGGAAGTTGGGAATCAGAGGGTGAAGCGTTTGCTGTAGGTGCTCTGTGTAGAAGTCTCAGTAGTACTCAGAAATAGACACGGCAGTGTAACGGCGAGGAAATGAAAGTGTGATCTGTTATTAGTTCTGCAAAAGAGAATTTGTTGTTTGCAGGAATTAAGCCAGATTATTTACTCATCACAAATGAATTATATATTTTATTAAACTTCACTAAAATTTGCCGCCTAAGTTTGTGCCTTCTTAATTACAGGAGCATTTTGTACTACTGTCATTATTATTTTTGTTATATATTTTCTTTATAAGCATTTTGTACTAGCCCAAACTTTTAGTGTAGTTAGTCCTTTTTTGTATCCTCCCTGTTTCTCTCTTCTCTAACAAAACTCAGACTGCGCTGATTGCTGCTTGTCTGTCATATTAATGAGTAACGTGGACGCACTTGTTTGTCGCAGAACAGAATGCCAGTTGTCTGTAACTTCAGTGAGTGGGATGAACTAAGGGGGTCGTCGCTGAAAAGAAAACTCTGAGTGAGTGTTGTGCTGCTCAGAAAGAAATCAACACAAAACGAACAGAGCAAAGAAACAGCAGTTTTTGAAGCAGCAAGCCTTGGCAGAATCGTGACGCCATGACAGCGTGCTGACATTTGGGATTGACTGACAGACGAGTATCTGAGTCTCAGCAGGCAGCCAGTGGCCCAGCAACATCAAAAAGGAGTCGAAATGTCAGTTTACCTGACACAGCATCACTCTTTCACGTGACTGACTCACTCTCTGTGTGTTGCATGCAGTCAGCTGAGTTTTATTTCTTTTTACTGCCGTTCTGTTAACATTTAACTTATCTAAAACTTCGGACTGCCTTAATGAAGTCATTTAATACAGAACTTTTCTGTACTTGTACACTTGACATATCCAGGTCTAGGATTATGATGTGGCCAGATTTTGATTTGTTTCTTTCTTTTGTTTGTTTATTAGAATCTGTATCACAGCGACCAGAAGCTATTTTTATTCTTTTATATATATATATATAATGTTTGACGTAAAATGGTACCATTCCTCTATCAGGTCATTTTTACCCCTTAGCAGGCAGCACAGCATCCTGTATGGTATGAGCAAATTATTTGTGAAGTTTATTTAGAACTGTAACAAAATCTAAAGAGAAAAAATCGACTCAGGAAATTGATAAAATTGCAATTTTTATAAAATCTTAATGCAAATCTAGGTAATCAGGTGGTCCCTGATGATTACCATCCGTAATTTCTATAGTAACAACTTGGACACTTCTATGGCACACACTCGATATAAACAGATATTTTTCAAGTGTCTAATTGTTGATGGTGCTCATGGGGAACTGTTTATTTGGCACTTTTTAGAAGGAGACTTCAGCATCACTGCTTATTAACACCTGGAACATTTCTTTCATTATTAAGAGCTTTTTTCCCCCACCCAGAATTAGATTTAATTAAAAACAAGGATCAAAGCCTTTTTAAAACTTTTTTTTTTTTTTTTTAATTAGGCTCTCTGATTATAACCCAGGCTCTGTTTAAATGCTTTAGATGCGTGTGCACTTGGCTTGAATGGGCTTTTAGGGAAAAATCTTAACTCACACAAAGATAGGATCAGTTGAAAGACATAGCTTTACGTTGCATGTAACTTATCAACATCTGATCTGGAGTATGTCTTAAATTGCATATTACATAACTGATTGCAGGTAATAATATCTTAAATTATATTTCCACCAAATAAAAATAACAAGCTGAAACATAGTACTTCACAGTCGTGTTAGAAAACAAACAAAAACATTTTTAAATACCTGCATGTTTCTGTTTCGCACCTAGTTTCGGCTAGAACAATCCACCATTATCAGGGTTTATATAACTTAATATCATTATATACAACACTTCTAGTTAATTTTTTGAGCTAATGTTAACTGAAATCTTAGAACCATTTTAATAAAAAGAGGGATGTTTATAACTGGGGAAAAAATCTGTGGCTTTAAAAAATATCCACATATCCATATCTTTTTTTCCTCCGACATAATTTTATTCCTCCAACATAATTTGTTTATTATCTTGAAAATAAAGTGCACAAGTGCATTCCTTCCTTATTTTTTTTCGAAGTGCAAACGCTCAACACAGACTAAAGTTAGACACAGCTTTGGCCTTTACCAGTCTGAACTGAAACAATAACCCGGCATTTGTTTCCAATGTGAAGCTTTTTCATTGCTGCTGCGTTGCATTTGTAGGAAGTGAGAGCATAAAATGGAGAGAGTGGTTACAAATGAGGGCTTGTGGCAGTGGAGGCTGGTGGTGTGTTCAAGGGTGTGGCTGTTTTTCAAATGTTGAGTCGTGGGCCTGTAGTCATAGGATGGCGCTTGGGATATTCTGGTAGGGAGTGAACCCAAGAACAACACGCATTACTGTTCAAGAGTGAAACTCTTGCCTGCTTTTTCTCTGATGGAACGCAGCAGTGCTTTTCTGTTTTTAGAAGAAATGATCGAATTTAGCCACTTCACATTTAGAAAACAATGTTTTAGCACGTGTAGCACTTCAGCGCGATTCAGATGGCTCACTTCCTTTTTCAAGGAATCATCTGGCTTTTGTTTGCATGTCAGCAGTTTATCAGAAAACAGCTTGGATGATGTTAGAAAGCAGGTATGCTATAGTTTAGCAAGTATGCAGAGTTGTGTATGGGACATAACGCATGCTCCGTGTAAAGTCCACTTCATCACATGATCTCTATAACTAAAGTTAATCGCATTATAGACTGTGGGCAAGTATGCCCTGTTTTCCACAGGCGTGCTTGTTTGATATCTTGTGTTTATGCTCAGTACTTAAAGTGCTGTAAGCCATAAGAAAAAAATAATAATAATTTTTCCCCATTGGCTCTGCCCCACACATACTGTACATTCTTTTATATTAACTCTTAATTTGTACTAGGAATTCTTAAATCTGTAAATACTTATGCGTAGTAATGGTACAAAGTTGAAAACACACTGTATTTAGGAAAAAACTTTTGTTCTTATAATAATTAATATGAAACTCCATAAGTCCCAGCTTATGCATCATATCAGTACAATTACTGCTGTGCCATAGACCTTCAAGTGTTTCTTTCTCAGATTTCCCAGCTGATATTTAAGATACTGTTTTAGGATGCCCTGTGCAGACATTACGGTGTGTGTGTGTGTGTGCGCATGCCTGAAAGCCAGTGCAAAAGGTTTAATAGGATCTACCATGTTTGGTTCATCATCTCCTGCAAGGTCACACAAGACAGGTTAAGAACTCGCACAGTTTTCACACATTATCTGTGGCAGCCTGGTCATAGCTCATCGTCAACGCTATGTGTTTACGCTAATACCTGTTCAGGAGTGCCTGCTTTTATAGAATACGCTGATCTTTTTGTTTACAAGAGATTGTGTGTTTAAACGTGCTGTGCCTGGGGTTTGTGTTTCTCACAGGAATGCATCCTGTCCGGGATCATGTCTGTGAAGGGAAAGAAGGTCCTGCACATGGACAGAAACTCTTACTACGGAGGAGATAGCGCATCCATCACCCCTCTGGAGGATGTAAGTCTTTTATCAGTGCTTTTCATTAAAAAAAGTCATACAATTGAGCAGCCCAGAATCCCAAAAAACTGTCTGGATTTAATTTCATCCCCTGTTCCTGATGATATTGTGCACGACTGCAAAATACAGATTTTTGCCATTTGATTTTTCTTTTTAAAATTTTAATCAGAGATCAAAGAACATTTCACGGTATGAAGGAAAAGTGTGTTAATCCAGTTGTTGATTGATTGATTTCTAGTTGTTTTCAGAGAAACGATTTAGCCAAAGTCTTTATAACTTCAGGAGAGAAAATGGAGGCTGTAAGAGAGAGATATCTTTTAATAGATTTTGTGATAACAGGAACTAATTTGTCCTACAGGTGTTCCATAATAGCTATATATGCATACTGTGTATAAATAAATGTTGTTGTTGACATACTGCTGGGGCATACAAGGAATACCTCAACGACAGGCCCTTATTTAGGGGATTTTCACATTCGGACCCAAGGATTGTTTCAGAGAACACTTGACCCCAAAGTCTGGTTCATTTTGATCAGTGAGGACACAACTGTTCTGTGCTTTGGAACCGTGCCCGGATCTAGTCAGATATGGAAGCATGACATCATCAGTGCCGCCCGAAATCTCTGTGCGCATGTAGCATGCGCCAATCTCATCCACTGACCTGCACAGCCATAGCTGATAAAAATAGAAAGAAACACGAGAGCATTGCTCTTGACGTTTTCTGAAATCTGCATAATATTAGTCATAATGCGAATGTTAGCTTTCTTGTTCTCTTCTTCTTTTCTTTTGTATAATGGTAAGGGCATGCTGCCACCTGCTGTAACGGAGGGTGTGTATGTGTGTATGTATGTATGTGTATATATATATATATATATATATAATATAATATTATATTATATTGCCAGAGGAGGGGGAGCAGTCGTTCCTAGGCACCATTTTGCATTGGTCCACATTGCACCACCCTGTAGTTGATTTTTTTTTACTCCAACGACAAGCTCTGTTTTCATGCTGCATTTCTTACTCGCTTCAAAATTCGATTATGTAAACTGAAGCAGTGTTTTATAAATGCTCTTCACCTTTTATCAGCTGTATAAGCGCTTCAGCTTGCCTGGTGCTCCTCCCGAGACGATGGGAAAAGGTCGTGACTGGAACGTGGACCTCATCCCCAAGTTTCTCATGGCAAACGGTAAGAGAAATCTGTGTCAAATGCTGCAAGCTGTTTCAGTAACTCTGCTGAGACTGTTGCCTAGCAATCCGTTGTAATATAACACTTCTGCCAGCTCACTGATCATTCACGCGTCAGAGACGGGATCATACTAATATCCAAGTGCTGGCGGGAATGTTTCGTAATCACGTTGTTTTTTTATGTATGACATCACACCTTAATCTCATTAATGTCATGGTGAAAGGTTCTATTCATTCTGTTTTGTGTCCGTGTGTTTTTAGGTCAGCTTGTGCGCATGCTGCTGATCACACAGGTGACGCGTTACCTGGACTTCAAAGTGATCGAGGGCAGCTTCGTCTACAAGAAGGGCAGCATCTACAAAGTGCCCTCCACCGAGACTGAGGCTCTGGCCTCCAGTAAGTGAGATCTGTAGTTTTATGATATCGGTGACAGAATCCTGTTTGTTGATTGTACATTTAAAAAAATAGGAGCTGTCACAATGCCAAAAAAAAACAAAAAAACAACTGAGGTTAGAACTAGGATTGTTTGGTTTCATTTGAGATACACAATGTTTTGGACCAGACACAAAATATACAGCTAGATTTGCGTGTGTGTGGCAAAGGTGTGGTGAAGGAGATTTAAAGGCATTGCTGTACAATGGTGATGCATCCAGTCAAAGAATTTTGAGTGAATGCAGTCACATGACGTGATGTTGCCATGCCGACACACTGACACTTTATGTCCAGCCTCTGGAATTTGTCTTTGGAGCTCACACAATTAAGGTTATGATCTAAATATATAAACATAATGAGCAAATTTCATTTAAGATGAAACAAAAAGAGTGTGGATGCAGAACAGACAAAAAGCAGGCAGATTATTTCCACAATATGAGAACAGGTCAAACATCTTTCTACTGCACTGAATCATCAGAGGACTAAAATATGAGCGAGGAAAGCCCATTTATTTGTTCCTCTGCTGGGCGCATCAGGTCATGCAACACCTCTGTGTTATTTATGGTTTCATAGACACAACGCTAGCGATAAGATTGGATGAATAAAAAATTATGATAATAACAGATCATAAGAAGGGGATCAAAGCAAAGCTATGACACCAGCTGGATACGTTCTGTACTTCAGTTTTGGGGAATGTAGAGAGACCGTCGAGTGAGTTAGTTATATACTCGGCATTTGTAATTTTTTAGTTCACGTTGTAGTAACTTCATATACATCTATTAAAATCATTAAGTGTCAAATAGTAGTAGTTTAAGGAATCTTATAGAGTGATGTTTTAAAGGACATGCACATCATTTAAGAAACATGCACATTTATTAAAATATACTGTACATCTGAAAACCCTAACAAGAATCAAATTTGATATTGGTTCATTCTGAAGCATTATCGAAGCAGAAAACCTGTTACTTGGATTTTGCTTTACACATTCAAATGTGTTCTAGATAAATGCAGAGGGATTTCTCGAATCTGCTTTCTGAAACTTTTAAATGTTGGTGTTACTTCCCTATTTTGGAGCATGGGATGGTGCATTGTGGTGACAATCATATTGTTTACAATTGAAGTGCACCGCAGTTCCTCCTACACTGCTAATCGACAGGTGTTGCTCTACTTTTCAGTCTCACTCATTTCTCTACACTACTTTCCTCTAGGCCTGATGGGACTGTTTGAGAAGAGACGCTTCAGGAAGTTCCTGGTTTTCATAGCCAACTTCGATGAGAACGATCCCAAAACTACGCAGGGTGTGGATCCCAACAAGACCACCATGCGTGAGGTTTACAAGAATTTTGACTTGGGCCAGGATGTCATTGACTTCACAGGTCATGCCATTGCACTCTACCGCACAGATGAGTGAGTTGTCTTTGCATTCCGTGGATAAAAAGAAGCTGGGCGTTTTTTTTTTATTATTATTTTTGTGTGCGTGTGTGATGATTCTCTGTTCCTCTTTACCTCTCTAGTTATCTGGATCAGCCTTGCCTAGACTCAATAAATAGGATTAAATTGTACAGCGAGTCCTTGGCGAGATACGGGAAGAGCCCCTACCTTTACCCACTGTATGGTCTGGGAGAACTGCCTCAGGGGTTTGCCAGGTCAGCCTCTCTCCTGTCATTTACACGGGGATATTAGTATAATGCTTTCAAGAAGCTTTAACATAAACATGTACAGCAGGGTAAAAAAAAAATATTTAACATAAATATTTTTTATGTTCAACATGTACGTGTTGTGTTTTACAGATTAAGTGCCATCTATGGAGGAACCTACATGCTCAACAAGCCAATCGAAGAGATCATTGTAGAGAATGGCAAAATAGTGGGTGTCAAATCTGAGGGAGAGGTGAGCAATTCATTCTGTTCATTCATTTAGTTAGCAAGGGCTGCAAATGACATTTCCAGGTTTCAGTGTGTTTTTTAGGCTACATGGTGAATAGAGCGAATAAATAAATCAGTGCAACATTTGAATACTGTGTATTAATTAAAAGTGAATCAATCTTACAATATTTTCATTTGGATAAACTGGCAGCTTAACTCAAATACTTGATTCGAAGTCAAATGAGGATGGGTTCCCTGTTGAGTCTCAAGGGTTCTCCCTATTGTCATCTCAGGGAGTTTTTATTTGCCACCATCGCCCTCAGCTTGCTCATCACGGACAATCTGATAGTTATGATTTACACATTTCTTTCTCACACTTTTTTCAAAACTCATTTCCATCATTTACTTTTTTTTAATTCTGGAAAGCTGCATTGTGACAATGACCACTGTTAAAAGCGCTCTATAAAAATGTTTTTATTTAATTGAAATGGATTTTGATCGGCAGTTCAATTTCAAGGTGATGTTGTGGCCTCTCGCAGCCAGGGGGTCTAGAGAGAGCTGATTGGCTGAGCTCTCTCAACAGCGTGGGATGAGAAGCATTTGGCGCTTTCACAACGGCTCTACAGCCAATCCGGGGTGTCTGTGAGCTCATGCAAGCAGATGGAGCGGAAAGCGCCGTCCTCCGAGTGTAACGCCAAGTGTGTTACTCTGCCCCCAACGGTGCACGAGAGAGCAGTTTGAAAAGATGCGGTTTGGTGAGGAGGAAACACGTGATAGTACGGTGGCCGCGAAGTGCGAAACAAATTAACAAAACTGAAAACAAAATAAATTAAAATACGAAATAACAAAACGGAAAACAAAATAACAAATTCAAAACCAAATTAACAAAACGGAAAACAAAATAACTAATTCAAAAACAA
>JAQMYL010000004.1:7970465-7983622 GCA_030014365.1 Clarias pachynema | reverse complement strand
AATGTAAATGGTCATGAAAATAAAGAAAACACATTGAATGAGTGAAGGTGTGTCCAAACTTTTGGCCTGTACTGTGTGTGTGTATGTATATATATATATATATAATTAGTTATTTATTATTAATTAGTTGTTATATTAAGCACGAGTTTTAATTACAAGTTTACAAAAATGATGAGTCATAACCGACGCACGTGGTGAACTACAACTTCCAGGTTTTCCCGGAAGTCGCCGAACTGGCGCGCGATCACGTGACTCGCCCAGCATGTTTGTAAACACGGCTGATGTACAGTATAACTCCACACTGACCGGCTCCTAAAGCGGCCTTTTAACTTTAGTTTCTGTTTATCGTGCAGGATGGAGGTAGAAGCGAGTAGGCCTTATTTCTTCGGTGATATCGGTGAGTGTAAAAGCCGCTGCTACAGAGTTAACCGGTTATGATAACATGCGGTTCACACCATTACAGTGAGGTGTTGTTGAATAAATAAACAAAATGTCACTCTCAATGAATGGCTCAGTCTGATTCATCTGTATAGCTTCTTCATTTTAATTTTATTTTAGTCAGCTGTAAATAAACCTGGATCTGGTCATGATGCAAACACACACACACACACACACACACACCTGGGGGAAATTTCATGTACCCAGTCCACCTGCTGTTCTCCAAACACAAATATGAGGACAACATTCAAATCATCACATAGACACTAACCCAAGCTTTAGGCACCTGTGATACCGCACACCAACTTTCTGCCCCTGGGGTGTACTAACAAAGACTATCAATTGTACACTTTCCCTGTGTGTGTGTGTGTGTGTGTGTGTGTGCTAGGCTTCTGGTCGGAGAGGACAGAAGTCCACAAGGCTGCGTATCAAGGCCAGGTGTCGCATCTGCAGAGTCTGATCCAGAGTGGAGCTTCAGTGAACATCGTGGCCATCGACTCCATCACTCCTCTCCACGAGGCAGCTCTCCGAGGACAGACGCAGTGTGTGAGGCTGCTGCTGGATGCTGGAGCGCAGGTTACTAACACACACACACACACGCAAAACATATCTTGGCTTCATAGTTTTGTCTACAAAAGAGGTCACTCTACATTGAACCCTTCCAATAGCTATAGGATAATATAAGATATAAGATCATTTATGTCCTGAGTGATACACCTGCAGCAAACATGGAGAAAGAGAGAGAGAGAGAGCCTGGTTAGAAAAATATATATTTATGTAATCAAATAACTTGTTTTGCGGAGATACTCCTTTTTTCAGAACTTCTAGATCATTTCCAGATTTTAAGAAAAAACCATGAGGTGATGGCAGACAGATGTTCAGATGGAACACATCAAAGGTTAACCTGATTAACTTGCGCTAAACTCTATCCTAATAATCCACTTACGTTTTATTTATAACCTTTTTATTTACATATAGTGTATGCGCTGTTTTTTCCCTCTAACTGCCTTCCGTTGACTTTGTACATGTATTTTGCCCAATTACAATAAAGTTCAATTTAATCATATCATGTTGTGATTTTTCTAATTTAAAAACAGCACAACAGATGAATAAACAATAAATAAACCCTGCCATAGCAAATTAAGCTTACAACAAATGGGAAAGAAAGGTAAAAATAAATGGACAAGATAAACAGATGTACACAAAAATCATAGAATAATATATTTAATTGACATGATACCACAGATTGTATGCAGTCATATTTATCCTATTAATATTCCAGGTCACGGGATCAACCAGGATCCTGTTCAAGATTAACCCCTTTAACCTGATGAAAGAAGGGGTGCTGTATTTTCCAGAAATTTTATGAAGAGACCTTTAATTTAAGCATCTGCCATCCATTTAGACAACCTGTGATGGCTTTTTGATTTCCAATTTAGCAAAAATTCTTTTATTCCAGCTGAGTCAAAGAAAAAGAAGGTGAAACCCCAAGAATAGCAATAAATAAATGGATTACCACTCCAGTGACTTTTGATAGATGTCTACAGAAAATATCTGTCCAGTAGTTACACAGGAATGGACATGACCAGAACATGTGAAAAAGTTTGGCAGGGGCACTGTTGGATCTGTCACACATTTACGATACACCTTTTGTATATATTAAACAGATTAACTTTGGTATAATACATGCCCGTCTTAAGAGCAGGTCTTGTACAGATGTTGTAATGTTTGAGCTATAAGATAATATAAGATCATTTATGTCCTGAGTGATACACCTGCAGCAAACATGGAGAAAGAGAGAGAGAGCCTGGTTAGGAAAATAATCAAATAACTTGTTTTGCAGTTGTTTGACAACATGTCGTAACTATAACTAGACCAAAAAGAAAAATGCACTTTTTGTTCTTTTAATAAACCAGCACCATTAACACACCTTCCTGTTGTTGATTACTTTCCTACAGCTGCAACTGGTCAGTGTGATGCAGTCGAATTTGAGTTTTTAGTTCAAATTTGAGTTTTTGTGTTCAAATTTTAGTGACAAGATGGCACACAATATCAGTACAGATTCTTTACACTCCTGACATCGCCAAAGTGCCGAACCTACAGGATGGCTACGAGAAGGGTCTTGTCGCAATTTGTACTAATGTCCTTTATTGAGGCACATAAACGGATTTGTAGGACATTCTGTAGAAATGGGTGGAAATCAAGAAATGACGTAGTGTTACGAATAAACTGTCACTTCAGACTGTACATTATATCTGTATCTAAAGTGCTTCTATGTTGCTTCACAGGTGGACGCGAGGAACGTGGACGGCAGCACTCCGCTGTGTGAGGCCTGTTCTGCTGGGAGCTCTGATTGTGTGCGGCTTCTCCTCGAGTACGGGGCGAAGGTTAACCCTGCCCTTACCTCCCGCACCACCTCTCCTCTACACGAGGCCTGCATTGGAGGTGAAGATCAGTCTTAACTACATATTCCCAATAACAATAGAGTGAAATTGGCAAGGCTGAGTGATTCCATGACATATGTGCGAGTAGGTGTGTGTATGTGTTTTGTCAAAATTTCTAGGAAACGCTGAATGTGTTAAGCTCGTGATAGCAAAAGGCGCCAGTCTGGAAGCTTACGATCTGTACAACGGCCCTCCGCTACATGTAGCCTGCGCTAGCCAGCACCTGGAGTGTGTCACGGTGCTGCTCAATGCAGGTAGAAACAAAAAGATCAGGACCTGAAAAACACACACAAACAAAAAAAAAAATTTTTTCTTTATTTGGACTCTAATTTCCTGTGGTGCATTGTGGGATTTCAAGTGCACACAATATTCCACAAAATGTTTTTTTACATCTGATGGGTAACTTTTGACCTGATTTCTGGTTATAGGAACTGTTCAGAAGTATTTTGTTTAATATGAATGTTTTGTTCTTGTGTAAGGAGCGAAAGTGAACACCGTCCGGCTGCACGAGACGGCGCTACACCACGCGGCGAAGGCCAACAACGTAGAAATGATTGAGCTGCTAGTGGAGTTCGGTGCGAACATCTACGCCAAAGACAAACTCGAGAGGAAGCCGGTCGACTACACCAGGCCCGACACAGCAGCTGCTCTCCGTCTGCAGCTTTACGAGAGTGAGTAACACACTGCCGTAACATTAAAGATATGAGAAGAAGAGGTGAAAGGCCTGTATTTAAAAATTTTTTGTTTCAGAAATAGATCAGCTCGAGGGCTTTGAACCGCAGCAACACACGGAACGTTAAAGTAAAATTTGATCAGTAGCGTTTGATTAGGGTCGAAGGTACCCTCTAGATGTGTGTAAATGTTTCTTTGTAGGTGTGGCTGAGAATACACTTTCTGGCCACTTTAATAGGAACACAGGAACACATGTACACCTGCTCGTTTGTGCAATTTTCAACTATGAAAAGACTTACATTTGCAAATTTTGTAAAAGGCCATGAAGATATAATTATTTTTAATCGATAATTATGATCGGATAAAGAAATTTGTAGTGAAGGGGATGCAGCAGAACTAAATGAGGTGCACCGCTTTCCTTTACACACTTTTGTTGATCCAAATCAACACCGTTGTTAAACAGTTCCTGTGATCCACTTCCTGTGGATAGGGTCTTGTCTTCCTGTAGATAGTGTCGTGTCTGTAAACTAATGTGCAGTTATTGTCATTATTTATGTCTGTACTTTTGTTCACCAACAGACAGAACCTGATTCTGATTCTGTTTGTCAGCCATTTTTTTCTGTTTGAACCAGCAATTCTAGGACTTGCCGCCAGGTGGTGCTCTTGCTTCAATTTATTATAAGATTTTCTCTTTATCTTGCACTACACTCCTGACATGAGTGATTTAATGATGACAAATAATTAACATCAAAACTTTTTTCAAAACATCTAAACAAAGTAAAATTAAAAAAAAAAAATTTCAAATTTAATTGAAGAAATAAAATAGAATTACATTTCACAGTAACAGAATATACAAAATGAAAGTGTAAACTGTAAAAGTATATAAAATTATAGGAATGTAAAAATATGGTGTGTGTATGACGAGATAAGAAATGATATGATATAAGCTGTGTGTCAACGGGAGTGCCGGTGTCCATGGCCTAAAGTGCAAGATGGTCTTCATCATGTGTTTTTCTGTTCATGGTTTTAGCTGCTGCTCTGCATTCTGTACTCTACAGAAAGTCTCCTAGGAGAAAGTGTACTTGTGCAGCAGCTCTGAGGTGACTCGTAAATCCAAGGTGTCACCTTGGTGCTAAAAGGGATGTTTTGGAATAAAACAGAATGTGGATGAGTTTTTATTTTTTCCTCTCGTGAGCTCCTGAGGCTGCCATATCTCAGCAGCGCATGCCCCGAAACATTATTAAAGAATGTAAACGGTCTCAGGCAGGTGCTGTGCTCTGGTAATGCTGTTATGAATGTGTCTAAATACTCATGACATTTTAATTTATTGACTGCTAATGGAGTTGGAGATAATAGTGTGGGATGGATGAGTATCGAGACTGTGGCGCTGACCACCCAGATTTATTATGGTTTTATATGGGGTTTTTTCCCTGAGATAAAAACAGCTGTATTTGAATACTTTATTTACAGTACACACACACACTGAAAATTAATTTCATTCCAGTTAGTGTGTTAGAGATTTGACCATTGCAGTGAGGAACGTTCTACCAGGAAGAAGGGGGGGGTATTTTACCACAAAACCCTAGAATATGTTCTCTTACCAGAACTGTGCTTCAAAGTTTTCTATAAACAAAAATATATAATTTTTATTATTATTGTTATTATTATTGTTATTATTTTTAATAGAAAACATTAAAGCAAAGTTCTGGTAATAAGCAATTTTTCACAATGTTTCACAAAGCAAGTTTCACAATGTACCAGGTCAAAGCTCTCTGCTACGAGAAACAAATATGTCCTGTACGTCCCCTGACCTTTATTTCCTCTTCACTGAAGGGGTAAGAACATGAGTGTGACTTCTCACGTACTTTGTTCATGAGCGGCGTTCAAGTCAAACCGGCACTTGATGAAATTTCTGGTGAATGAAGGAGTAAAATAGATTGATATTTACAGTACAGAAGACTTTAAGCATAGTACGGGGATGAGACTCCCAGCCAGAGTAAAACATCTGTATGGTGCAAACGTTTTAAAAATGGCTGATCATCTGCGAATGACTATTCCAGCTGAGGTGGCAGGGAGCCCACTGCAGTCATTCCTGTTAACATTCAGCGAGTGGAACGACTGATCCTTGTAAATCAATGCGTTAGACGCACCTGTACTGTACACACAATCATTCACCAACACCACTTGCACATTACAGGAACTCGTCTGGGAGTCGTTTCCACATCCTCCATACAGTCCTGACTTCAGTTCAAGCCATTCCCACATTAAAGGAGTTCCAGGGGGGCCAGTGTATAAGACGTGAAGTGAATCAGGCAGTCAGATCATGGCTTCATCGTTCTAAGAAAACTTTCTACCTTGATGGTATCCAAGCACTAGTGAAATACTAGTGCATTAGTGTAGCAGGGGATTATATAGAGAGAGATGAAGGGAGTTTAGACTCGTATAACTCTGTTCTTTTATTCTGCATGTAATCAAAACCTGATTTGACCAGAATCTATGATATGACCAATGGATACCAGTAGCAGGTGTGAAAGGACAGTGTGCAATATAACTTGAACCTTACGAGTGCTCTGTTTTTGATGCTGTGTGTTTCTGCAGATTGTCCTCTGTCTCTGCAGCAGCTGAGCCGTATCACACTGAGGCGTGTCCTGGGCACCAGAGCGCTGCAGGTCATCACCAAACTCAACCTTCCCAATTTTATCATTCGCTACCTCTCATACTTGTGAGCTCTCACACACATATACACACACACACTCAGGGCTGGTGTGACTCCGTGTCGAAAGACCTTTAACAAGGTCATATTTCTTACCTGAACATCTTTCCTTATGTTTATGTATTATTTATGATGCACATGGTATCTATAGCACATCTTGTTTCTGGAATTTCCAACCAAAAACTTTAACTGTTAGAGCAAAGCACTTAAGACATCCTCAGAGCTGTTTATTAGTGAGAGCAGAGTCTGCGTCTGTACCAGCTGCCTGCACTCAGGAACTTCTGTGAATGCGATCCGTGAGACTCGGGAAGTGGCAGGACATTAGTTACCTTGACTACATCTGTGTAGCATGAACAACACTCGACCAGCCTGGATCGGATTCTGGCAGCTTAATCTGAAACCGTTTCCAAGGTCCACATACCTGACAACATGCTGTTTTGTAGCACGGCACGCCTGCGAACGTGAAAACACCATGTGCTCGAGGGGAGCGATTGCAGGCTCAGTCAGATCTTGCATCCCTGTTTTGGCGATATCCACTTTCGTTCCGTGTCACGATTAGACTTGGTGCTTTTGTGGGGTATCGTCATCATGGTATATTATTTTTCAGCAATTATAAGGCATATAAAGGGTATAAATGTCCTTAAGATATTTTGGTTTGCTAACCATGTGCCAAGAAAAATAGGCATGAAAATTCTTCTGTTATTGAAAAATAATTAAGCTTCAGAGTGATAGATGGATAGAGTACTTTATTAATCCCGAAGGGAAATTGTACAGTATATGCCCCACCATTGATGATTGTTACATGGTGCGTACACTTTTTAGCTTTCAGTTATAGAAATGAAATGATTAATGTGCCAAAGTTATCATCAGAATAAAATCCTATATCTGCACCCGTATCACCATCTCATCCTTGCCCGGCCCTAAAGACCAGTGCACTGCCATATCAAAGCTTGCATCAACACTTTGGAAGTGTTTTTCAAAGAGCTATTTATTTAAGCGTTTTGCTTATTTCACTCAGTTTGTGTTCCAAAATATCCTCCCACTCATGCTCTTCCTGCTCTCGCTTTCTCTATTTATTGTGTTCCCTGCAATGTCAGTGCAATATAAGCTCATAAATAAAAGCGAAGTATGGGCTCTTATCTAGTGCCAGGTGTAATTGGTGCCTATGACCCAAGAGGCAGGCATGGAAAAATAGATTTGAAAATGTCCAAACTCATGATATTGGGCCATAATGTGAACCATTAAAGGTCATTACTGACTAAGATTAAAGGAGCACTCGCACCGGATTTACGCCTCAATGTCGTGTCTGGATGGGTGGAGTGAAAATAACAGCTTGGAGCGCTACCGTGTCACGGTTTAACGGTAGTTCTGTAAGTTGTTTGTTTTCCTGAAATGTTCGTTCCGTTTTTATTCTCCCCGATTTTGTCAACAACATTGTTTCTGGAGATATTTCTTAAAACAAACCAAAAAAAAAAAAACCCCACTATATTATTTACATTTATTTCTATTTAAAATAATAGGACAGAGAATAATATGAATACGTGCTTTTTTTTATGCGTGTGATTTCAGTCCTTATATACAGTATAATCTGTTGTTTTTGTATAAAACTGGTGATTGTGCATGTGGTTCCCTACTTACCATGAGCTTTCTTCCTGATAAAACCCATCATATGTGAAAATATAAGTTAAAAATTCATATATTACAGAACGCACAGCTTATCATAGATTGAACGTCATTTATTGACCACTGTATTAACAGGAAAAATCCCAATAGTTGTACATATGGTGTGATCCCTCAGTGTGTGAACGCCTGCAGGAAGACTCCGGGGCAGATGGAACTTAAATTTCTCATATATTGTTATTTCTTATATAGCAAGATGGCACAGGCCTCAGAGGCGTGTCTCTTAATGCTCCAACTGAAATACCCAGATAATTATAATGAATAATGAAATATTTAGATAATACATTTTTTATTTCTCCAAACTCTATTTGTTTCAGTGTCTATATAAATGAGCTACTGCTAAGCCACGCTCCTCCAGAGAACAGCAAGGCTGAGCAGCAAGCCTGTGGGAGCCTACCAATTTATGAGGTCACAATAGGGCAAACTCTATAAAAGACAATATAAACATGTATAAAAGATAAAAAGCAGGAATTTATTCCCTGTTTTTCTGTCAGACATAGTGGGAAATGAGGACAAAAAATATAATATATGGATACAGTACTGGCGACGCAGTACTGTATGCTGTAAAGCAGAGGTTCTCAAACGTAGTGATTTAAAGGACAGGTTTCTATTCTAGGTCAAAGGTCCAGAACGAATGTTGATGAGCAAATGACTCTTATTAAACTTGCTTATAACTTACAAGCAATGTGCGCTCTCGTTTAAGAAGGTCTGAGAGAAAATACACTTAAACCTAGTGACAAAATGCTGCAATCAGACAATTAAACCAAAGCAGTTCTTAACAAAGCAACTTGCATTCAAGTGTCAAGGATTCAAAACGCATCCAAGTTAGTTCAAAGGAAATGCCATTTGGTTTCTACAGAATTTGCACCATCATAAAGTCGAAAAATAGTCAATCATAGGTCAGGGACGGACTATATCGATTTAAGAAATATTCAGTCTGCTTAAGACAGCATCTATTTACTAATAAAGTAAATTGTCCATGCATCTGCATTTCCCTTTCTTTTCCCTTTTTTGTATTAATAATTGATTTATTCAGGCTGTTCTTCTTCTCAGGCTTATAAAGTTCTTTCTAATCGCTGCACATCCCCAAACTTCTTATGCACTTTTCTCATAAACAGGTTGAAAAACAGCCTATAAATAACCGGCCGTGGAGAAATAGCTCCAAACTCGTCCTCGTTTAGTTATGAGTGCTGAAAATAAGCTTTATTTCCATTTCTGGTCTTATCTGCAGGCCCAGGAGGGAACATGGCACATTGGCACTTATCTGAACAGATGTGAAAAGGGGGCAGGATTATAAATGAAAGTCTTCAGAAAAACAGACTTTAATATGATAGTCTGACTGTATTACGATAAGACGCATACAGACCGTAATATAATGGGCTGATACTGTTTTTGGCATTTTAACATTGAGATTAAATTGCGAGGATGATGAGGATACGACTGTTTATAGCCGTTTTAACATAAGTGACGACAGGAACTAACTCATTTCGTGACTGTTCTGCAACATTACGTGTAACTATAAACAGAGAAAATTCCTGGGCAAGTTACTGTGCAATAAACTGACTAAAGAACAGTCTATAAATATCCAGCGTGCCAGAAATAACTCTATTTATCTTCATTTAGCTTTGAGTGGACAAAAGGAGTTTTTTTTTTCTTCTTTTTTTCCTCTTTAAAATTCTGATCTGCAGGCTCGAGATGGAAGAACAGGGCTTAGTTATTCTCTAATGAGTTAATCCAGGAGTAATAGCGTGTCAATGGGCAACACATGGGGAAATAATTGTCTTCGACATTGGCTTAGCAAAGAAAACCCCAAGGAGTAAGTGATATTTGGAGTTTAAAGAAATATGGCATGTTTTTTCCCCTGCAAAACACCAATTTCAACAGTACTGGGAACATCATAAATTTGACGCAGGTGAAAAGAATTAACAGCTATTTAGTGAAATATTGTGATTTTGGTTTTCAAGCATCCTCTTTCTGACAAATGTTAAACTTTTCAACAGATCAAGACTTTTGGGGGGGGGGGCAGTGGGTTTGAATAACTGACGTGGCAGAAGAATATGTTCCAAAGCACAAATAGATATTCTGGACACCAAGAGCATTTTTAATCCAAAATGGCTCTTTTACTGTTTTATATCTATAATGTGCTTGCAATTTACAGGTGACTAGCATTTATCACTGTACACACACACACACACACACAAACACACACACACACACACGAGTATAATGCTGATCAGCTTTTTTTATTTTTAGTTTGGTCTACAAGCTTGTGCATAGTTTTCAATTCTTGTGCATAGTTTTCAATTCTTGTGCATAGTTTTCCTTTCCGCATTCAGCAGTATATGCGTTTATATGGACCCTAATATTCCACTAATAATCAGAATAACAGCCCAATTGGAATAAACATGCATCATGTAAACACCTCGGTCTGAAAAGTCTGATCCGATCCGGCCTCAGCTGAATGAATTGTCAATCCTTGTTAAAGCTTTGGTGCAAACCGTATGGTAATCCTTTTAACAGGTAACTTCTACTACTAGCCATGTAAACATTTTTCTGTCATGTTGGAATAAATATTTTTTCCCCACATGTGGTGTAACATTAGGTGACGTGACAAATTTCCGGGAGGGAAATTGTGCTTCCATTCCTAATCAGTAAACTCTGTGAGAACAACACACTCCCTCCAGTCTTTACTTCAGACTTTTATCCACCAGGTCTCTGGCTGAGGATGGAGCACTGATTGGCTTGCATTTTATAAGTAGTAAAGCATCTAACCAATCATAGATGAGACTGAGTTTTTCTAACCGATCATGATGATGGAGTAGGTTTTTATTAGAAACATTGGGAAGTTTTAACCTAACCTCAAAGTTGGATCAAAAAAACTACTTCTACTGTACTTCTGTTATATTTTCGGCAGGTTGGACTCTTCACAGCGGGCAGAACCACTTTAACCCATGTCAGAATGGTTCTATTCTGATTAAATGCTTTGAACATGTAAATGCACATCTGTTAAGATCATGTCAACAGTTTAGTGCGATCTCTAATTTGATTGATTTTAGTCAGACTGAATAGATATTGTCTATCTAAATGTAGCAGCTGAGGCCCATGTGTGCTTATTTTTAAAAAGTTCCTGCTATGTGCCAATTACTCTATATTGTATTAATGAGGATTGAGGATCGACACAATAAAGGTGTAACTTTAGGATGGATCACATGTTGCACTACATTCTGCCAATTTCTCTATATTTCTTTAGCTAATTGGCTTCTCTATGTTCTTTTGATTGGAAGGTATGAATAAGTGATTAGTCTGAACATTCTTTCTGAGTCACGTACGTCTCTGCATCCTTTTAATGCCTGCAGGCCTACACGGCGCTTCTGCACCACTCTTATAAAAGATTCTATAAATAGGCAGCAGACCAGAAATAGTTCCACTCCATGATTGTTTGCTTTGAATGAACATTAAGGCAAATGATGTTTTTCTTCTGGTGCTGACGCTGAGGTTCAGCAGGCCAGAACACTTTCATTACTAAACAGGGCTGTGCACTGACAGAAGAATGCTAACCGGATCCAATACAGCTAACCTCCTCTTACTCACACCAAATTGCAGCTATGAGTGGAATGCAGTTTCTTTCCTTTCATCTTTTTGGATAAAGGATTTTTTTTTTTTTACCCTGTCTTACTTATTTCAGGGGAGCCAGATCTGATTTTGGTGCTGAACTGCTATCAGGGAGAAAACATTTACAGTATATAATGTTAGAAGAGACACATCTGTTAAATTCATTGCTGGTTTATAAACAGCTGTATTTCTGGCTGATGGTGTTCAGTGCTGATATTTAATATTTACTGTACTTTAAGTATACTTTGTAAATGATAAGGAAGTGATTGTATGATGTTTGTCAGTATTTAAGAAAATAAACATGTACACAACAATGTTTAAGATGTCATTTAATAAATGATAATAAGTGATAACTGGATTCAATTACATGGAAGTGTTTTAGACAGTTTTGATTTAATGCTATGCCTTGCTAAAGACAATCTCAATTTCATATGTTGCAAACTCCAAACAGAATTGGGGGATATATATCATGGATTTACACAAAATCGAAAGGATGGTGGGGGAATAAATAAGAAACGGATAGTGGTCAATAACTTTTACGAGCCGCTACTGGTCACATGGACGTCTGGCCAACTGTTTGGTACCACTGATCACATGTTTGGTACTACTGGTACTACTGGTTACCTGGTTAGTAACACTGGATAGTTGATTGGTACTTCTGGTTAGATGTTGGGTACCACGGGGCACATGTTTAGTACTACTGGTCACCTGATTGCCACCATTGGTCATACTGTATTGATCAACTGTTTGACTAGAGTTAATTATCACCACCACTAGGAGGCAGTGGTGTTACTTTGTTTAACTATACTGTAAGCTGCTAATTTTGTGACCAACATAATTCGATCCATTTTCTTAGCCAAGAACAAAGTCCATTTTCTATGCATCCTTTAATAAGGATTGACATTCTATTCATAAATATAGCCTACCATATATTTATATGGACCATTTGAAGGGTCCCTTTTAGGACATGTGGTAACGTAATATGTTCCTAAAAATTCTGGACCAATCCTGTAATTTTTCTTCCATCATTACCCTAGATGTTATCATGCAAGTTGTATATAGTTGCAAATGGGACAGTAATGAACCTTTTGTTAAATGTTTAGGTTAATTATCCATCTGTATTTATGATGAGACTCCAACTAAAGCAGTAATGCTGTGTTTAGAACACTGTTATAAAGCACTGCGTATATCATCTTAAAGAAGCCAATATGTACTGTAATCCCAGTGAACAGGAATGAAGTGGATGCTGCAGAAAAGTTCTTAAACCTCCAGGAACGTGAGGTTAGTAAAAAAAAACTCTCATTATTTATGAGATGAAAAGATAAAAATAGTTGACCTATCGCTAACAGTTTTTAGGACCATAAGTTGTGACATTTCATAAAATAAATAAAAAAAAAACTTCTGTGTTAAGTTATAAAAGCAGATATGCCCATTTTTATGAATAATGTACAGCGTATATAATTGTGCTGTTGTGTTTTCTCGGCTAAAGCAGCAATCATCATAAATATGACATTATTCAATTTCAATTAAATTTTATTTGTATAGCGCTTTTAGCAATTGTCATTGCCTCAAAGCAGCTTCACACAATCAAAAGAATT
>JAQMYL010000004.1:7941799-7960950 GCA_030014365.1 Clarias pachynema | reverse complement strand
TGTGTTTTTGTTTGTGTGTGTGTGTGTGTGTGTGTGTGTGTGTGTGTGTGTGTGTGTGTGTGTGTGTGTGTGTGTGTACGTATGTGTGTTTATTTTAAACAGATTTTGCTCAGTTGAGGTTTTGCCAAAGCATCCTGCAATGGAAATTCCAGCTCTTATTGAATGCATTCCTCTCTTCTCAGCTCACCGTTTCTTTGTCTCCATCACTCACTCATGCCTCATTTCATAATTGCGGATATGATTTAATTATGTGCAAGTGGGACATGTCTATGCACTAATGTGTGTACTGTATATACTCCTACTCTTTGTATGTATGTGTCTGATTTACTTTACTGACACTCGTAAGAGCTTACTGATGGGGGGAGGAAAAAACTTAATACCACAGAGTTGTTGAATTTTGATTGTACAAGTGAAAGTATGGATTAGTTTTCTGTAACAGCAGGATTGAGAGCAGTGCTGGCTGCCAGACAAGCTTATATTAGTACATTCTTTGTAATACATGGGTATATCAAAATAACAATAATAGAAAAATGTTTGGCAGATGCTGTACATAAATAAATTACTGAGGCACTGTTGCCTTTCATCTTCAGGGTCGGGGTTCGATTCCCACCTCGGGTCTGTGTGCAGGGAGTTTACATGTTCTCCCCATGCTTGGCGGGTTTGATTAACTGTACTGTACCTGTCAACAGGGGGCGCTGCTACAGATTTTGGCCCTTCGATAAAGCCAATTCATTGCATCACACCATTATTTAAAAAAAAAAAACATTTATCGCCAAAACCTCTGAGTCACAAGTGTTTATTATTATTTTATTTTATTTTTTTTTTCATTCCTTGGTGATATTAACCTTTTCAACTGTTTATATCTGTCATGGGTTCAGATTCCTCATTTTTGGAACTACATGCACTTTTAATTACAGGACCATAATAATTCAAAATAGTTGCTGAATGCCATGGTCTAAAATGGAAAAAATGTAATAATAACTCAGGTGTTATGTTCAGATATTTCAAACATTGGCACACACAATGTGACATTTTGACCCTAGAAAGGAATCAACAAGGGCTGGATTTATCATAACACTGAACTGTTTATTTTATTATTATTATTTGTTTAATGTATTCCACTATTCACGAAGGGGAACTTTTGAATGTAGAAGGAAGCTGAGGTTAAAGCACAGGGTCAGTCACTCCAAAGGTTAAATGTTTTGCCCAAGGGCTCCACAGTGACTCATGGCTGTCTTGGGACTTTAAATTTAACCTTAACTATTAGATGCAAATATAATGACTGTAATGAAGCACTTTCAAACTCATTTAGTAACATTGTGCATGTATTTAAGTACACTTGATTATATTATGAAAGACATTTGAATGTAATTTATGTTTAAAGTTATGAGTGCATGACATTTTCTCCCAACTATATTGTTTTTGTAAGATCACATAAAAACCAATCTGTCTTTTAACAAACTTCTTCCTACAAAGACATTAGTTATCGCGTGTTATTAAAGGTAGAAAAGTAAGAAGAAATTACAAGGTGCACAACAAGAAAGTCCTGGTGTCAGGAAGTTAAGTCTAAAGTATACTCTGTCAATCAGTAGGATTTACACAGTGCTGTTCAATGCTCAATTCTGATTGGTCAGAAGGTGCTGATCGATCTTTTTTTCTTTTTCTTTCAATAGTAGCTCTGACAGTAAGAGGTATACTATGTGACCAAAACTACATGGGACCGACCATCGTACCTTGTTGAACATCCCTTTCCAGATTTATGGGGGATTTTTTGTTACAAAAATCTCCCAGTTTCAACCGCATGATCTCCTTTGAGAAGGCTTTCAGATGTTCAAGTTCATCCTAAAGTATTTTGTGGGGGGTTGAGCTCAGGGCTCTGTGCAGGACACTTGTGTTCTTACACTCTGTCTTTTGGTAAACCATGTGTTCACAGGGATTACTTTGTCATGCTGGAACATGGTTAGGCCGCTTAGTTCCGGTGAAGTGAAATCCAAAGCTACAGCAATACAAAGTTGTTGTTGTTCGCTTGATCCCATCCAGGGGTCGCCACAGCAAGCCATCCAATCCACACACAACTTGGCACAGGTTTTACGCTGGATGGCCTTCCTGACCCAACCCTTCCATTTTATGTATGGGACTGGGGCTGGGGTTCGGGTGGGAATCGAACCTGGGACTTCCACATGGCAGGCGAGAACCCTACCACTGAGAATTGTACGCTTCCAGACTCCAGATACCAGGGACATTTGTGCACAAGAGCGCGCAAGGGCGAAAAACAAACTGGAATGTAAGTAATGTGGTCAGATGCCCCACTGCACTCCCGGTCATTGGTGATGATGGGCCAGGCAGCTGGGAGCCACCTACAGATACCACACACAAACCAGTTAAACACACTGCGGGCTAACTACAGAGTCAAACTGGGACTTGTGATGAAATTTCTCCTGAATGAAGGCGTAGAACTGAGTAACATTTACAGAAGACTTCAAGCACAATACAGGAATGAAACTCTTAGCTGCAGTAAAACAATTGCATGGTGCAACCATTTTAAAGAATCGTCCCGGACGAGGTGGAGCCCACTGCAGTCGTTCCTGTGAGCCTTCGTGAGTGGAACGCCTGATCCTTGATGGATAACTTGCAGAAGAAACGCATTTGTCTTTGGGAACCGTACACACAGTCATTCACCAACACCACTTGCTCATTGCAGGAACTCAGCTGGGAGTTATTGCCTCATCCCCCATACAGTCCTGACCTCACTAAAGCCATTTCCAAATGTTTGAGTCATTAAAGGAGTTCCTGGGAGGCCAGCGTTTCAGATGTGCGATCATGGCTCCGTGTACTGAGCAAACTTTCCACCTTTGATAGTATCCAAACAAAAACTGCTGTGTATTAAAGTAATAAAACATCTTGGGACATGCTGTTTATTGTAAAACAATCAGTTTTGGTAGGGTTAATATAAGGCTGCGTCATATCAGGCCATATCACACCACAGATCCATTTTTTCCAGTAACAACACATCCCCAGATATTTTCTTCCTTTTTTACTGCATCAATGTTCAAGTTTATATTCCACTGCATGCTGGCATGAAAACTTTGGCTTTGCTTAAAAAGATGATAAGAAGAAGAGAAATGCAAATGAAGATGCTGGAATAAATGGCGCATTAAAAGCTAGTTGAGATAGCAGCACTGCGTGTGTTTCCTAGCTTTTCTCACCCGAGTTCTATAAACTCAGACAATCAGCTCTGTTTAACCCCAGTATATTATTCATTTATCATCTGAAAGCAAATTATTCAGTAATTCTTATCTAAAACTGGTGACGTAATAAATGACATATAGTTAGTTCTTGGGTGTTTTACATTGTTAGTGTTATTTAAAAGAATCTTATAGGGCATTGTACTGAAAAGATGGAAAAGTAAAAAGTGTTAGTCAGGGTAAGGTATTGACGAATTCCTCACTACATTAGTCACAAACTCCAAAATCAATAAACCTCAAATTGCCTTTAATATCTACACACACACACACACACACACACTCCAATCTAGTGTATAAACGTCTGGCTGGAGATGTAAGGCTAGGACTGATTTTACCATGTGACTTTTTTGGCCACTTGGCAGAGGATGATTGCGTAACGTCTGGGGCCCTTGCTTTGTGGTTTAAAAAGGAAGTCTATGTACATTTGTACTTATTCATTTACAGGTAATGGATGTGTCATGATGGCAAGAGAAACTGTTAATGTATAAAGGGATGATATGCGATCCTATATTTCCTGTGCAGACTCAAAGTCTGGTGTCTACTCGAGATGTCCATAAACCATTTAAACCAGACAAGTGTAAGGGGAAAATATGGATACGCGATGATTCTGCCATCGCCGCGTCTTAGTACAGCCAGCTGGCTGCCTTAAATGTCAATGTGAGTTTTTATGAGAAGATCCTGTTTTTAGGATGGAGGCCCAGTGCAAATATTTAAAAGGCTGCTGAAATGCTCGTGACAGGCTGTCGCTGGTCATCAACAGGTCTTGTGCATGTAGGCAGCTGGATTGTTTACTGTGTCTTTGTGTCACTGGGTATGAATGTGTGACCCACACACACACACACACACACAATGATAATGATGACAACGATGGTTCGGACGGGGTCAATGTCAGGGGATGATTTTAAAACAGAGTGCCAGGTGGTCCCTTTATGTTTTTGGCTAAATAACGAGTGACTGGTCAAAGGTTGGGTTTCAAATGTGAAGGTCGGCTAAAATGACGGAGAGGTTAGCAGTAAGACCTGCAAAATATTCACGTATACTTATTAACTTGGCTATGTTTATCTGATGGTCTGTTCAAAAACATAGGTTGAGGTATGTTATAATAGGTTTTGCTTAAGTACTATTAACGCTTAGAGAAAATACTGTATGTGAAAAAAAATTATTCAATAAGCATTTTATTCAAATCCATGTTGCATGATTTGGACAGAGAACTTTTAGGAGTTTACCTAGATGGAAAACAGAAGAGGATATTTTTATTTGGGATTTGTTTTTAGTGGGGAAGTGAGTTTCAAAGATGAACTGTGTCATATGCAAAGTAGGGACAGGAAACCGTGTGTAAATGAGGTTTACGTATGTGTGCTCTAATTGTTCTCAACAGCCACCAATTTACTGTAGATCGACTGCCAGAAAATTGAACTGAAAGCTTCCATGCATATGCAGAAGTGCCAACGTTTACAGTTTAGCCACGGCATTTATGATTTTTGGATCCCTTCACTGGCAGCACAGAGAAACACCTGAAAACCTTCAAATGTTAATAAAAAAATAAACTTTGAAGGAAAAAAAGACAGTTCATTGAAGGGGAAAGGATGTAAAATGTGAAAGAGGTTCATGTGTTTCTTTAGGAGAAAGTCTATCCAAGATGCCAACTTTCAATGCGACCAAATTAAGGCTTCAAAAACAACACAGTGGGAGACCATGTTGTCAACCCATACAGTACTGTGCAAAAGTCTTGAACCACCCCATTTATCAATTTAAATCATGTAGATTAAATAAAAGAAATGGTTTTGTGTCATGCTGCAAAGTGCCTAATGATCCGATTAAAAAATTTAAAAAAAAGGGTTCTTCATATAACAACCTCAGCAGCAGCCTCATTTCCCCTCTCATCCTCTCATCCAACCACTCAGTGTTCAGCATCACCAGTATACTAATCACCGGCCTGATCAAGTCTTAAATTAGATGTCTTTACGCTTGAATGATTTATAGGTCACTGTGTGGCTCAACAAACAAAAAAACATTCCTCTGAAACTGCTCAGGTACAGGGACTGGACTAATAAAGAGAGACAAAAACTTCAAAAAGTCCTTCATAAGTCCTTCAAAAAGGGAATAGCTCTCCAGGAAGCCTGGAGAGCTATTTCCTCAAGACTACGTACAAAACAAAATACATGAGAAGGGTAAAAACTTTTGCACAGTATATGCAATCATTGGCGTTATTAGTGTTGTGACTTGGTAAATGCCAAGAAGGCAGGATGGTTGTTAATGTAGTGCTCTCAGTGGACTTTTGTCTTGCTTTTTTCCTCATCTGAAAACAACACAGCATCTGATATAAGCTAGGATTTTTGTGTTAGAAGTCATTTTTCTTTTCCTTTTTTTCCCGGTCTGCTAGAATATTATTAATGCGATCGATGCCAATCCAACCTTACTTCTACAATGTTGTGATAAAGAGAAAAAATTGTTAGAGAAAAACATTCATTTATTCTGTCAGTTTATAAATAATACTGTAGCTAAAGTTTTCTTTATGCTTTCAAATCGCACATTTTTTTTACCGTTTTATCAGGTTTCTACACCTCTTCGGGGCCTGACGATGTCCATGTTGACGAAACAATCCCGAAAGACATACATTTTCCAGCCATAACAGCGAAACTCGTAAGATTGAAGCCACGTCATATGTTTTAACCATTATGCATTGTGGTTTTTGCTCAGTAAAGGAAGTAATGGGTTTTTAAAATGCTGCTGTTGGATTGTCCCACTGATCAAATGGCACATAGTTTCCCTTCCACTCCATCAGTTGCATTTAATTCCTCTGGTTATACAACTCCACTTTCCACTCAGACGGAGAAGTAAAATGATCAGCCCACTGAGATTATAGACTAGACTGTAACAGTGTTTTTTGGAAGGTTTTTTTGTTTTGTTTTGTTTTTAAAGGATTTTACATGCAGTTAGGTTCCATTTTCTCATAAATTCAATAATCTTGATTTTAGATCTAAGGAGTATATAATCAAAGTTGCCAAATTTCCCAGCCTTAAAGACATTATTTCCAGTCGTCCAGGTCTAATTTCTCGGAAGGTCTCGCAAACAAAATTAGAAACATTTTGAACATGATCCAAAGCAATGCAGTCTGTAAAATGAAAAATGATTTACTTCCATTGTGGGTCAGAATGTGAATGTTTTTATTTAAAAAATGTTCCCAAATAAACCCAACATCATAAATTAGGCGCCTGTTGTTGATTGCATAGAAAATTAATCTATCGATTATCATTTCAGCTTTGTGTTTTAAAATTTACTGAAGGAGATTAACTGCAATATCTTTCTCAGTCTGACAAAATGTCAGCTTTTTAGTTATTATTGTCAGCTTTCAAATTTATTACATTACATAAATAAAGCTCGGCTAAGTTAGGATAGGTTGAGGAATAAAACACGATTGAGCCGTAATAGAAGAATTATCAGTGATGGTGTGAAGTGAAATATCTTCCAAAAACATCACACTCCAAAGAGTTTTATTCCCTTTTATACCACAGCAGTGTGATGAAAACGACATATTTATCACTGGGATAGTTTATATATTATAAGGTCATGATGGATTTAAAAGCTTGCCTTGCCGTGGTGTTTTCTTTTTATATGCGTTTTAAAATTTACTGAAGGTGATTAACTGAAATATCTTTCTCAGTCTGACAAAATGTCAGCTTTTTAGTTATTATGCAGCTCTTTATTTTATCTCAGTAAGTAGAGTAAATCTAATAGCAAAATGTATTTATACCTGTATAATTTAATAATTATATACCATGGTGATGAAGGTGAATAAGTGGTATAGCATCCACAAGCAAGCATTATGCTCCAGGCCTGAACTTTACGCGCATGTTCTCACAAACAGTCGCTTATTGTTTCCGTGCTGTCGAACCTCGGTGCGCACAGTGAGAGGGCAGACTTCAGAAAGACCGAGCTGGCACACGCCTTCTAGGGTGATTTATGTTTAGTCTACCCTGCTTTCCCTTACTCTCGTCTGTTTTGGCCAGACACACAACCACGTCTGTTGCGTCAGAAGGCACATGGACACATTGGCAAAACTATTAAAACCGTATGCGGGCGTTCAGACAAAGAAGGCTTTCAGTGTCACGGGTTCCCGGCTTCGCCACCTCCAAACCAGACGATTATTTGCGCCATAAACCGAAGACTACGGGCCGTTCAGGGGTTCTGGCGCGCGTCTTGGGACGTGTCCAGAGTGGAAAGGTTCTCACAGCTGCCCTGTAAACCTGTAATACAATACTGAGGCAGGATATAGCTTTAGCTTCATTCAGGGAAAATCAGTCCAGTATGAAAAGTCAGTAGTTTACTGTGGGTTTATTGAAATACAGCTTTCACTATGTTGCTTCGCATGATCCATTTTAATGAATGTATCAAATACAGTACTGTGTAAAAGTCATGAGCCGCGCCTCATTTCTTCATATTTTGCTTCCAGAGAGCCAGACATTCTGGCGTTTTTAATGTAGTCTTGTGGAATAGTTCTCCAGGCTTCCTGAAGGACTTTTTGGCTCTCATTTTTGGCAAGTTTTTGGCTCTCGTTTTCAGCCCAGTCCCTGTACCTGAGCAGTTTCAGAGGAATGTTTTTGTTTTTTAAGCCACGCAGTGACCTATGAATCATTCAAGTGTAAAAAACATCCAACTTAAGGCATAAACCGGTGAAAAACAGGTGCAGATGATGACAGATGATCAGGCCCGTGATTAGTGGTGATGTGGAATGCCGAGTGGTTGGAACGGACGAGAGGGGAAATGAGGTTGCTGCTTAGGTTGTTGCGTAAACAATTTTTAACTTGTATCTTTAGGCACTTTTTAGCCTGTTGCAGTAAAATATTTTTCCCCATTTCTTTCATTTAATCAATCATTTAATTTAATTTAATATGAAGAAATGAGTTGGTGGCTCAGTATTGTACATTGTATAGGTTAGAGTTTATGTACGTAATTAGTATGAAATAACAAAGTAAGACATTTTAAAATGGTCATAAACTTATAGTAAACTATAATAAGTAAATAATAAAACTTTTTTTCGTGTCAGCGTTAACTCATTAAATCACGTTGTCCAATACTGTGAAATTAAATGCAAGATAAATACAGCAGGCAGCAATGAAACATTGTTTGTAAAAGAAAAAAAGTGCATGAGATGAGTAAGCATAATTAATGGCACCCCATTTTGGAATCACCTATCCGAACACACGTGATTTATAAGATCCTTAGATTTCAGAGAGACACTTTTTGTATTTTGGGAAAAAAAACAACAACAAAAAAAACACTGCTGCTGATGTCAACATGCAGCTTCACTGATCCGCATCTGTGAAACTGTAAAACAAAGCAAGACTTAAGGCCAAGCGAACTGGCCCCGACAAAACTTCTGAGGATTGAAGAAGCGGTACAGAGCGAGTGCGTAATGACCGGTGTCAGGAGCTCTACTCGGTCACTTTGTTCAAAATGCCAGCGCTCTGGGGCCTATTAGAAGTCTGTCCGTGCCGTAACGCGGTGCTCCAGCAGACGGAAACCACACAGCCAAATGGAGAAGAAAGGGGGGAAAAAAGTCTTTTCATGTCGGCTCGTAAGCCTTAATCATGTGCAGCCGCTCGTGCAATTCCAAACACAGCTGCTATAAGCATTAAGCTTCGGCAAAATTTTATCCCAGTGCCGCTGTAATAATGCATTACTTTAGTGCGTGTATTTGTGCGTGCATGCACAACAAACTGAAACCAGTTTTGTGGGCACTCATCATTGCAGGGGAAACGTGGTGCAATTAAGGTGGAGGTGTTTGTACAGCCAGTGATGGAGGACTACAACAAACTGAGGACATCAACACATCATCATCTAGTAGGAAGCCAGCTAGTCTCACAACTGTGTGTGTAGGGGGAGGTGCAAGTCTCATTTTAAATAGAAAAGAATAGTATATGGAACTGAGGTGAGTTCATTTCGAGCTTGCTGTAAATGTGAACACAACAAACACACACACACACTCAAGTGATTCAGTCCAAATACAGAATGAATTCCTTGCTAGCGTGGTCATAATTAGCGCAGTCATAAGTTTTAACCGTGACTCTGCAGGAGGTTATGGCCCTCATTTCTCTTTCTCTCTCTGGCAGACTTTCAGCAGGAAGCTTCCAGGGGGTTATTTTACGACAGGACAATGCTACAGTAGCGCTGAGTTCCAGCAGACGACCATGGAGAAAGGGAGAGAGAGAGAGAGAGATGGGACCTGAGCAACGTCAGCATGTTGATTTTTCCACACAAGGCAGTAGGCGTAGAGCCAAGCTGAGCGGAGTTTCACTGAAGGAGTGCTTTCAGTGGAGGAGTGTATGGTTGCACTGGCACAGAGGAGAAATCTATGCTTTCTGTCGCATATCATAGTCCATCTTTCTGTCTCTTTGTCCCTTTCACCTGGGACGGCGCTCCTTCGCCTTCAACAGTGGGAGGATTTAGAGCCCAGAGATCAGATTTAGTCCAGTTTACCCCTATTGAACAGTGAAAATACGGGGAATGATGGACAGTGATAACAGAATAAAGGGAACAATGAAGCATTGTGTTAACATCAACAAAGCTAAACAAGCACGCACACAAATAAAATCAACCATTTTTCAGAATCATAAGTTCTCCAGAAATTTTGCCACCCTTCCTTAATGTATACAGTATATATTATTTGTACTGTTTGCTGTAATCGCTCTGAGCGGTCTTACCCCTCTGTGCTGCAGTTTGAATGAGCTAACTTTGGAGAAGTGGAGAAGACTCTGTGTTTTCCAGTATGCTCTGAGAGAAAGAGAGGGAGGGAGCTCACGTTACCCAAAACGTGAAATGAGGCTGTGTTGTTGTGCCTCTTTTGGCTGCTCCCATTAGGTGGTCCATCTGATCCTCACATTTGACCTGGCACTGGTTTTACCCCGGATGCCCTTCCTGACACAACCCTCTCATTTGAGGAGGTTTGGCGACAGCCCTGCATCCAGTGGTTGGGTCTGGGGCGTTGGCTGGGAATCGAACCCGGGACCTTCAGCATGGCATTCGAGAAGCCACTGAGGTATAAATGCCCATGAAATTATCTTATCGCATTTGTGTTTGTTTTAATTGCCCATGATAAAGTTAACGTGTTATTTAAAAAAATTTTAAAAAGTGGATTTCTGTGGAGCTTCCGAGGGCAGCATTTGTTTGCAAAAGGCACAAAAGCAAAAAATGAGTTGCATTCAGCTAAACTTATGTAACAACTACTATTGCATGATTACTAGTTATTATTAGTAGTAGTATTATTCATGGACTTAAGCTTTACCCAGTGACCTTTTATGACTCTATTGTGATAGAAGCTGGAATAACATGATGATTGTTCTTTCAAGTGCCCTTTATGGTCAAATTTAGTGCTTATGTTAACAATCGGTTATTGCCAGTCAGCAAATTACGGGTCAGACAGGTGTACTTGTTTTGGGAACTAAACAGTAACAGGTGGAGACAGAATCAAAACCAAAACACAGGCACGTGACGACTCTCATGCAACGGAGGAATCCATGACGGCAATAAGTTAAATGGAAACCAAAAAAAGACCTTACAATTCAATTCCATGCTTAACACAATGCACACATAATACAAATATAGACTTTAAGTGTAAATGGTAGAGCAGGACAGATGGGTTGTGCTCTGACGGACATGAGTCACTCCCCTCATGGATTGTTGTGAACTGTTGTTGAAGTGGACGAGCGGCTAAGGCCCTGTTCAGACTGCAAGTAAATCTGATGTGTTGCACAAATCTGATCTGACTGTCCACACTGTTGTTTGAAAGTGATCAGATCGGATTTGGCAGCCCAAATCTGGCACGTTGCCGACCTTTCTGCATTGGTTTTTCCCTTTTTTTTCGCTACTATCGCCATGTTAAAGCTGTGTCCTCTGCAGATAAATTAATAGTTTTTATTAAGAGCAGCTGGCTTAACTACAGTATTTCCATCTCCATTTCGTCCAACATCTTCCTGCTTATTTTCCAACTATGAATCGATGTCCATACCACGTGATTGATTGTGGACTTGAACTTCCGCGTCGGGTTGCAAGTGACAGGTTGAATGTGGTTCAAAACTGCTCATGAAAGCAATGTGACTCCAATCAGAATATGTGGATATAGGCGAATATTCCTGTACAAATATAAAGATTTGGGCTGGAATTCTGAACAAGGCCTTAATAACACTTCAGAAACTCTGGGTTAAGCTGAACTTCCAGGCTGCTGTTGCTATTTAATCTAATTCTATTAGAAGCATCATTAAAAATCTTGTAAGCTGGCATGCGTATCTTCTCAACTACATTTTCATGATTATAAAAAAGACTGGGTGTAATATAGCAGCTAATTTATGTTTGGTTCAACAGAGCACGAACCTGATCATCACGTCATCACTTGTGCTCTGCCTTTATTATCAGCTTTCCTGTAGTACTGGTCTGATTAGTCCGGCTTCTCAAAACAACCTTGCGTGTAACATCCCTATTCACTTTTAACGGCTTTTATTCAATGATCTTATTACTTCTACAACATTGTTCATGAGTCAGTGCTTTGAATGACAGACAGAGTCTTAGAAAAGGTCACAACCCCTTTCACTATGGAAACAAAACAACATCAAGTTCTTTTTGTGTCTTGTCACTGACAAAACATTTATACTCTGTAATACATCCTTAATTCTAAGGTGAAGATTCACTCCTTTGTCAACATGCATGTATCTGAAAATGAACCTTTAAAAATGTGGAGAAATTTCTCTATTCTCTAGTATGGAGTGTATGCTTTTGAAAATACTGACATCACCGCGTCAACCTACGCATGCTCTCTGTGGTTTTGTGCAGGCTATGAATGTCCCAGGACTTTGTTTATCATGGCTGGTGTCCAAGATGTTACTTTGTTTTATGCAGTTGTGCCTATGTGATAACATGTTTACGAGATAAAGTTCGGACATTAAAAAAATTATCTCCGGGTGGTGTGAAATGCACCTTATCTCACAAGTGCAGACGCTGATAAACGGGAGTGGACATGTCTCGATGGAGAGAGATTCTAAGTAAGTCGGCGTCGGCACAGCACTCGCTCACTAATACTGCTCTGAGAGCTCAGGTTAACTCCAGGTGTGAAAGTTTTTTTTATTATTTAAATACTTGAAAATTAAACCATGCGGGCGGTGGACAGTCCTGTAAATCTTGTTAGCTTCTCTTTATGTCTCCACTTATTTCGCTTTAGAATAGCCTCCGCTAACTAACATTTCCAGGGTTGAGTTCCAAATAGCATAAAAGTTAAAGCTAGTCTGCTATGTAGGGTATAAATTAGAATCCTTTGGTCCACACAGCAAGTAGTGCCCTTGTTCAGGAGTTAGAGAGGGATGTAGTATTCAGTCTTGTGTTAGAACCAAGTTAGCTTTGTAGCTTGTGTTAGCTATGAACAAAGTAATGATGGGAAGTTTGAATCATTTTAGTGACTCGGTTCTTTGAATCTCATTCATCAAAATGAAGTAATCTTTTTTGAGTAATTTAATTCATTTCGTTCTTTTGATCAGAAATAGAATAAAATGTTGCATTTTCAATACAAAGACCCCAAATACATCTACATATACAAATTTTGGCTATAGTTCCAGTAATGAAAATATTACAATGCAGCTAAGGACATATTATAATAAACAGAATGAGCAGCTCACCTCATATATCTTCTAGTCTGAGTCGTTCCTTCTTTTGAATCTATTGCACCGCATAGCATCTATGGGAGTCACGTGACAAAGGAACGAATGCCTCGGAGTAGAAGAGTCATTGAGAAAGAATCGCTCAGCTCTGTTTCCTGTACATAACCTACGGAGACTACTCGCTCTTCTGAGTCACGTTAAAGATGCGTTCAAAAAGAACGAATCGTTCATGAACGACCCATCACTAGAACAAAGCTGTGTGGGGGTCATGAACCGGTCAGCGCTTTGGCAAAAGACCGAAACAAAAATGGATGGTTCAGACTTGCAGTTCCTAAGGAGAGAAAGGGCTGTTTAAGATGACATAAAGTTATCAGATTTGTGTACTTGCTGAAAAAGCTTCCGCTCTGGTTTTAAATCGGCCCGAATCAAGCCAAACTGTGACTCTTCTTGTGAACCCTGTCCTTTGCAAACCGCCACCGGATCTTTTTGTGGTACGCGGTACCGGACCATACTGACCTACTTTCATCCATTGGAAACTCTCTACAATATTACTGACATTATAATCAAAGTTAACCTTAAGCAGTAGATTTTCATGTTATAATTTTTAGCCGTCTTGGTGTTTTTCTGCTTTTGACGTTTAATACGGGGATCAGGGGTAGCTCAGTGGTTAAGGCATTGGACTACTGATTGGAAGGTCCCAGTTTCAAACCCCACCAACCTCACCAAATTTCCACTCTTGGGCCCTTAGACAAGGCCCTTAACCCTCAACTGCTCAGATGAAGTGATAATACGTAAGTCGCTTTGGATACGAGCGTCTGGCAAATGGTCAAAATGTTATGTGTAATACACATGCATTTATTATGCATTATTCTTAATATGTTTAACATGATAAATTATGACATACAGTAATATCTCTGGTCTGGCATGATCGCATAACCATTTTCATATCAGTTTCACTCTTCTAGATCAATCTTTATTTAAATGGAGAAATAAGAACTACTTATTCAAAAATATCTGTATAATTGTGGAGAGGGTTTCAGTCTGCAATGTGGTCAGGAAATTACAGTAAGTTTGGAGCTCTGAAAAGATAAATGTTTGCTAAATTACAGGTTGAACTAGAAAGGAGAAACCAAGCACAAGTTGGGGTTGGAAGTCATATGAACCACGGTATACGCAAGTAGAAAAAGAGATTTGTATTTATCTGTACTTGGGGATATGTGTGCAAAAAAAAAGGAGAGAGAGAGAGAGAGATCTTGGACCACTTAAGTAAGCCTGAAAATGTAATCTGAGAGTAGTTTAGAACCTGAAAAGCCTCATTAACATGTGCCAGCACATTAGAGAATGAACCTCCAAGCAACCCCTCCTTTCCTCAGGAAACAGCTCAGATGAGGGTAGAGGGGAACAAGGGAGTGAGAAAACAAATTTCGAGGACAAAGATGAAGTGTTAATAGTGCGTATGACAGATGGGTGGCAGAAGGTGCTGCTTTGCCCTAGGACGCCCCTTCAAAGCTTTGCTGAACACTGACGCTCATTCAGATTTGCAGCACAAAAGGGGCTTTTGAACAGCAGCCCAGAGGTTCAGACTTGCACTTTCAAGGCTAATGAACCTCCATGAATAAGTGCTTGTGCAGAGGGTTTTTACAAGGACATAGAAGGAGAGAGTTCGATTGAGACTAAGAGAGACAGAATGCAGAGGAGTCTCCAAAATAGGTTTGGCTTAAGAGAAACTTTATTATTATTATTATTATTATTATTATTTGCCAAGTCCAGATTGCTCGAGTTACTTGAGGTCAGAACGAGTTTAAAAACAAAACAAATTATTTTGATACAGTCTCCAGATTGATTGAAAGGAAGGAAGTCTTGAGATCTGGCACACTATGATTTCTGTTCCAGAACCAACATTTAAAAAAAAAAAAAAATACACACATCTCCCTGTGCCCTAAAATAAACCAAGCATCATGGGTGGCTCTGTGAAATACTGTGTGTATGTTAAAGTCCCATTTTGTCTTTAAAGCCATGATGCGAACACTTTCTATGACTCCAGCGATCATAATAGAATTATAACATTGTATATAGCATACGTAATGACTATCAATGTGTAGCATACTGTAGGATTGTACAGTAGTTATACATCTATGCAGAATATGTAATGTACAAGCATGCATACAGTATGTGCTTTAATAATGTCCTATGAATTGGATATTCATAATGCATCAAAAATGCACAAACTATGTGATGTTTAATTTAAATTACATATATAATGTCTGAAACTCTATTAGTTCTTATGATTACATTTATAGTATTTTTAAATGTGTTTAATGTATGACCGTTATAATATCAGGGTGTAATATCAGCAGACTGTAATATCATAATATTATCATAATCTCGTTTTAAAACGGGATGTAATGTAGAAACCATTTTGCTATAAATACATTGCATAGTGTATGTTTAGGTATATGATGAATGTACAGTAACATGTAATGTGACCCAACATGATACAGAGGTGCTATTACTGCCCCAATGGTACTTATTTTCCAGTAACTGTACAACTGGTGTGTTTTATTTCGCTTTATTCGCTTTTTAACAAAAAGCAAATCTGATTTTTATCGTTCAAACTGACACATCATACAAATGACATCATGCAAGGGGCGTTCAAGTCAAACCGGGACCTGATTGTACAGTTACAGGAGTAAAAAATATTTCGATATAATCCAATGCTACACTAACACACTTATCCCAGCGTTTCACTAGTGCTTGGATACCATCGATGTAGAAGGTTTTCTCAGTACACTGGAGCCAACGTCTCCAGTGACTGTCTGCTTCGCATCTCAACTGCTGGCCTCCCAGCTACTCTTTTCATGGCCCAAACATGTGGAAATGGCTTGAAGCGAGGTCAGGACTATATGGGGGATGTGGCAATTGAGTTCCTGTAATGTGCAAGTGGTGCGGTGGGCCTTACAAGGTTGTGCATTGTCCTGCAAAAACAGAAGTCCTTTGATGATGAAACCAGACTGTTTTTTTCCATTAAAGGAAAGGGCCATTAAAGGAGTTCCCAGGAGGTCAGCACTGATGATGAGATAAAGCAGGAGTACTGAGAAAACTTTCTACAGTGATGGTATTCAAGCACTAGTGAAACCCAGGGGAGTCTCTGGAGAAATAAAGTACATTTTTACTCTTATAATTGTGTTTTGTTATTCTGTACAATCAAAAGTCTCGGTTAGACTTGAACACCCTCTAAATTTTAACTGTTTATAGTTGAATATTAAGGAACAGCCACAAAACCTCTTCCTGTTATCTCTAATTCACTTTCTTTCTCTTGAGGTTGATCAAAATGCAGCATATTGTCAAGTAACTTATAGACAATGCTCACACTGAATGCTGAATTGTTTTTGACTAAAGGGTTATATATTCTCATAAACTACTTATTACTAGCCATACATTTGAACTGTCTCGATATAAATTAGTTGTTAATGTAGAGCCCTTTACTGTGAAGTTTCTGCCTTGTTCTTGAAGCAGACAACACCATATCTCAACAAACATGTGTGTGTATATATATATTTGCAAGTGTGTATGTGTGTATTGCAAGTGTATATGTATAGGTTATTAAAGTGTATATAGAATCTATGATGTATTAGAATAAGCACACTAACATAAATCTCTACATCAAGTATTTGAAGATTTAAGAATCCCGGGGTCCCTAAGATTGAAAGCGAGACCCCTGGCCTAGCTGGGATAAGGACCGTTGATTCTCATCATGGCAACATTCCCAATTTCTCTCCCTTTCAGCTTCCTAAGTGCTTGTTCATCCTTTTTGCGCGTCACTGAGTCTGAGTCACTAGCCGGCCTGTTTAGGGGAAACAAATTGTGAGTTTAGCTATGTTGGGTAAACACTCAGAGCGAGACTGTGGATTTCCAGAGAGTTGTGAATGCAGGCAACAATGGTAGGTGTCACAAAAACCAATGCCTGAGAAGCCATGCTTGAAATAGTGACTGCAAACTGATCCACACCTTTTTAAATTGTGCAAAGCGCATCGCACAGGCTGTAAAGAGAGCGCTGGCAGACAGGTCATTATCCTTTTTGTCACCTATCAACGATGGATAAACGGTGTCCATTTCAAACAGAGTGCCAAGGTCAGGGTTCAGCAAGGTCCCCCTATATTTAGACGTGCTTCAATTCTTGCCTTACACCAAGGAGTATTATTATTGTCGTGCCCAAAGAGAGTCATAGAAAGAGGAGGATGATCTTATCTCCCAAGCCAAAAATCTTTACTAAAGTATTTCTGCTATCTATAGCAGACAATCCAGAGAGCTGATGCAGTACAGGGTCTTCACTGAAGCTACAGTACTATATTTACTCATGCATACATTTAAATCCCCTGGTTTAATACTACATGAGGAAATAGAATGAAATCTGAAGTCAAATGCAAAAATGGAAAATGTTATAGCCCTTTAATCACAGGTCTAAAATAAAGCAGAAGCATAAGACTGATTCAGAGTTGTACCTGAAGTGATCACTCACTGGCCTCCCTGCTTCTGAGTGATTAGCCTCTGACCCTGAAAGATAAGATGCACGCTGTCACAGTGTGACAACACATACAGCACAGAACATCATGATCAATCTTCTGTCTGACTTATTGATGGGATTTCAATGAGAGCAACGAGCGAGTCCCTCAAATGATTTCTCACGGCAATCCTATGGCCGTGTGTCAACAGTATGTCTTCTATTCCTTACTCCAACTTTAATTTGCCGCCAATTCCCCAGCTACGTACCCTCATCAGATGCACTGCTTTCCAAGCTTTAGTCTTTTGTGTAATAACTCCATGCACATGTAGCAAAAGGTTGTATATGCTACTGGTGAGTATACATAGCCATTATTTATCTTGCATTGCTAATCTGCTAATCCACTGGCCAAACAACAAGCTTCATGAGTGGCTGACTTGTAAACACAGGGTAAGGCAGCCTGAGGTACAAAACACAAAACCACTAAAGTCAAGAATTCTTAGGTCACAGCATTAGATATTGTTTTGATGTAAACCGACTTCCTTGTGCTCATTCGCAAAGTCGTACTTTGGTTATAATTGAATTGTGCACAAGCTCGAAGTTTACTGTAGAGCGCTTCTAATATGACATTTCGTTACCAAGATATTTGAATCTATGTAGACTACACTGAGTTAACACTGTTGCCTTGCGCCTCCAGGGTCCGGGTTCGATTCCCGCCTTGGGTCTGTGTGCGTGGAGTTTGCGTGTTTTCGCCCTGTTTAGTGGGTTTCCTGTGGGTACTCCGGTTTCCTCCCAAAGTCCAAAGACATACAGATTAGGCTAGTTAGTGTTCCCAAATTCCCTGTAATGTGTTACTGAGCATCAGAGAGTGTACCCCGCCTTGTGCCCTAAAGTCTCCTCGAATAGGCCTCCGAGACCCTGTATACAGGATAAAGTCGTATAGACGATGAGTGAGTGAGACTATACTGATCAGCCATATCATTAAACCTATTAACATTTAAACTACGTAGGTTTTAGGTTCTTTTTGTGCCACCAGGGCAGTTTTGGCTCCTCAGAGTGTGCCTCCTGCAGGGCCTCTGGGGCCGTGCAGGAAGTTGGCAGTGGATCCTTCGCGTGCTGTGGGTTGCGTGGTGGGATTTCCATGGATCAGATCATAGGTGTTTGATCAGATTGGGGATTTTAGAGGCCGGTCTGGCAGTCTTGGGCTCTTTGCCAGCTAGGACTCGTGTGGCGGGCTGTGGTGCACTGGGTGTTCTGGTGCCTTTCTATCAAAGCCTCCATTGGGTGATTTGGGCTGCATTGACTTTTCTGTGGTATCATACCAGATGGGCTGGTGTTTGGTCCCCGTGTGGAAGGGGTGAGCCTTGGGTACCCATGATCCAGTTTGCTGGTGTATAGTCTTTGATCAGTATTGTTCAGTTTGTAAGAGACACACGGGGCATCCATGCGACGAGATCTCCAAGCAGAAGCGGGGCACCAGGATGGTTCAGACAGGTCCGGAGGGCAGAGGGAGTCCGGATCACTGGCAGCTCAGGAATGACATGTGTAGCTCGACAGAGAGAGAGGGGGAGAGAGGGAAGACAGAGAGGGGAAGAGAGAGCAGGAGAGGGGGAGAGCAGAAGAGGAGAGAACAGTTAGGTATGGTCACAGTCACACAATGTATAATGTGAATGTATATTTACTATAGAGTGCAAGCAGAGACTCCGGCAGGACTAACTATGACAGCATAACTAAAAGGGAGAGCCAGAAGGAAACATAAAC
>JAQMYL010000004.1:7892886-7908367 GCA_030014365.1 Clarias pachynema | reverse complement strand
CCTTATCAATAAAAAACTGGAGAAAGTTCTCACACGCCTTATATGAGCTTTCGAAACTGGCAATTTGGGGACCATTAGTAGGTGAATTCCTTTACTTCCGATCTATCACTGCCCCAGGTAGACAAGGTGAACGATTTTCTCTTGCGCCATTTCCCAGGAGCCCCAGGGACAAGATGGGAATTTCTGGATTGCTGTCCATGACAAAGCATTATACAAATCTCCCAACATTCTTCTACTTTCTACATTATTCAACCACTCTTACTTGGATATCCAGCCTAAAAGCAGATGTCATCCAGAACTGCAGCTGTTTTGTTTTTTTTCTTCTCTTTTTACAGCTCTAAAATCTTCATGTATTTTACTGGAAAGTATGGGGTTTTTTTTGTTTGTTTATGGTCAGTCTTGAAAATCAACAAGTTCCTCTGGTGTCCTTAAGATGGGTTCCTTCCAAAGGATTCTACTTTAACCCTCTCTTACAGCCAACCTCTATTTGTAGGGCTCTATATAGAAACATTAAGATTACATCACATGACAAATTAAAGAATCCTAGAATTAGCCTTTATATTGGTCGATATTCCATTAATGCTTTTCCAAAATAGTTTTTTTTTGGAATCCACTAGGGTACAAGTGGTAGGTCCCATGTTGTTAGAATCCTTCCTTCCTTCATTTCATTCATTGTTTGTAATTGCTTTATCCTGATCAATAAAGTCATCATCCTTCCAGAACCACCAAGTTGCCACTGTTGGGAACATGAGCACGGCCCTTAACGCTCAACTGCTCAGATTTGTAACGAGATAAAATGTACATTGCTCTGGATAAGGGGTCTACCAAATGCCGTAAATGTAAATGCAGACAGAAACTTCTTTTCCATTAAGACTGAGGGAGTTTGTGATGTGTTCTTTAAATAGTTCTAGAATTCATAAAGGATATACACTTGAGTTCTTCTGGGGTTCTACAGTACTGTGGTTCCAGTGTGATGTACTGCATAACCGTACAGACTGATGTACTTCATAACTGTTTAGCCTGATAGATGGAATGTGTTGGAAGCGGGTACTGGCAGACATACACACACTTGTCATGGATCATTCCATTTTTATATTTTATATATATTTTTATATGGAGTCTCTACAGGTGTGACGCAAATGCGGCAAATATTTATTTAATATTTCCCTAAATAGTATACCTGACTCTCCTGTAGATTATATTATAGCTCAACATTCTCAGTGTTCACTAAACCAAAGGGGGAAAAAAACAACAGATCTTGCCTTTAGTTTAATAACGGAGTAATTGTGTCAGTGAAAATGCAGTGAGGTAGCTGAAATGCCCTCGGTCTTGAATCGTAAACCGATAATCACTAGCTGTTCTGTTTGACTTCCACAACAGATAAGTGTTTCTTTTATAGCAGCAAACCACAATGGCGAGTGTGTTCATTTATGAGGCCGTCATTGTTGAGAAGCATCCAGTGTTGGAGACGTTATTTATTCCAGCATACATTAGAGCTTCATTAATGTAAATCGCCAGCGGGCAGGCGGGCACGTGGGCAAAAACATGATTGAACAGTCAAAGAATTCTCTTATTATTATTATTATTACTCACAACAGACATGAGGCAATTTCCATATAAAATCCCTGGACCCCTGAAAACCCACCACTGCCAGCCGTAGAGGGACCAGTGAGAGCCAGACGAGTCGAGCTGCTGACCTCACGCATGTGAAAATGTTTATAGCAAAGACTTCCAAGCGCCGCTCCAGCTTATGAGCTCATCCGGTTACGGCTAGGCCGAGACAGAGCAGATCACATTCTTCAGGTTGATCGTAAATGTTCGCGCGAAGCCACGCTGATGGATCACCTCGTAAGCTAGTTAAATGAGAGCCCGCACTGAGACGAGACAATGGACCTGGGTGAGACACGAAGCTTCCCATCTGTTATAAGCGGACTGACTGAGGGAACCAACACTGATTTAAATAGCGCCAGGGAGAAGAGATGAATGAATGAATTTGTTTAATAGACACCTTCCTTCTTTATATAGCTGCCAAGAGTGCATTCTGTGTAGAGGAATCGGTGTTTGGAAGATGATTCAGGCACCACGCAGACGGATAGTCATTAAGAAACGAGCTTAAAAATGCATTTATACAGATCAATAAGACCAGAGTGAGCACAGGGTGGCACATTCTTTAGTAAGTGTTTATATTTGGTTAGTGTTTTACATAACCAAATATGAATACACATTTCAGACGGATCTGATGGTGTGTTTCAAATGGACACATCCGGTACAAATAGAAGACGCTTCTTTAAACAAAACTTGTGGTGACTGGTTGAGACGACTTGCATTTCGCAGGAAACAGCAAGAAAAGCTGTGGGCGAGAATTTTATACTTTGCCGATAGTGTGAGTGGGAGGTTGGACATGAAGCTTATGGGGGAAAAACAACAACCCGCATTACTTCATTACTTCATTTCAGTGCAGCAGCGGGTCTTGAACCTGGTCTGAACACTGTAGTGGCTCTATCACGACTTCGGTCATGGCTGCTAATTAGCTGATTAGATAAATGAGATAAAATGTGCGGGGGAGGGGGTCCTCCGGGAGGGGTCCTCCGGGACCAGGACTGAAAACCACTGATTTATTGATGATTGCATTGATTATTTCTTAGTAACTGTCTGGTCAGGTTCACAGTGATGTAAACCAGGATAAAATATCGTTTGTATTTTGGACAATTGGACCAACTGATCAAGTACATATATAATAACTATACTCATGGATAAAGAAAGTGTTGTATGTATACATTTCTTACAAAATGTTCTGTCAAATAAAACAAAGTTTTTTTTACAAACATAAGCATTAGAAATTCTGCCAAGCTGCATCTAAACGCGGTTGAATAGTGCAATGACTTAACCTTGGAATACCAGCAGCAGTAGTAGTAGTGGCAGATTTCTCAAATGACGCTATCAAGTTAGTCTGTGTTTCTTGGCGTTGTCACTCATGGCCTTAAAGACCTAGGGCAATCAGCAGTGGAGCCAGTTGTTCGGAATCTGTTCCACAGCCTGGAAATGGTATTCCTGGCAACTTCCACCCGTCTGGTGATGTCTGCTTGCGTTGTGAACCTGATGTCCCTCTCTCCGCTGGTATTACCTAAACGGGGCAGGATAGTGTAAAGGCAAAATCTCAATCAGAATGTTTTTCTTACTTTTGAAACCAAGACATGTCAGTTGGACGTAATAATAATATGCCAAATGTCAGGCATGTGCTCAGCACCACCTAGAATATGAGTTAGATTATCCATGATAAAAGCAGCACTCTATTGAACATGATGGAAACTGCATCATGAATTAGATCTCAGGTTTTTTTTTAAACAAAGAAATCAGTATGAGCTCGAGTGATGTAGCCGAGGTCAAGAAACTGTTGGAGCCAAAATTCCCCCTAGTAAGTACTTTAAACCCACATCATTAAATCCAGAGCCGATTTCAGAAACACCCTGGATGGTGCAAGTCTGTCATAGTGCATGATGTAAATACATTCACACCTGCCAATCCACATGTCAGCATGTTTTTGGTGGGTGGGATGAAACTCATGGAAATGGTGAGAACTTGGACAGAAACTGCACTCAAATAGTAACACCAGCTTAAGAAGATCAGGGCCTTCAGAGTACTCAGTTTATTTGGATTGTAATTAGATTGTTATTGGGTTTTGATTAATCTGACCGGTCAAATAAGCTAATAGTATGCTCATGAATAAATATAATAACTTTGATAATAACAAGTTGTAATTTCCCCCACTGTAATTAAACCCTGGCTAGACCTCATGGCATCCCACTTGATTCCTAAAACCAGGCATTTGAGGACGTTTGAGGATTCTAAGTGTAGGGTCGGCAGTAGCTCATCTTGCTGTTGACAAGAAAGAACAGAAAAGGCAAGACTCGTTTTCAGATGCATATCTTACACAGATCTTTATTGTCCCTTTAATTATGTTCTCTTTATACAGGAAACAGATTTACAAGCTCACGTCAGACTTCAAACATCAACACATCTTTTGTCTTTTATACAAACTATTCTATTCTTGTGACTTTTTTTCCATCCAACATTCATTTTTCCCCTTTCTTTCCACATGCTTTTTTATCTTTCGTAAACACCACTCACTGGTTTTTCACCAGTGAGGCCAACGCTCGTGCTTTGTTCGGGATACTACGATAAACCACAACGAAAAAACGTGTGATTAAGCGCAGCATCTAGAATCAAAGTCGGACTTTTCTTTCCCAATGCGATTCAGAATTCTCACAACCAACATATCTTAATCCCTCATACAACGTACATAGTTCCTCGCCAGCGATTTCGGTGAACTCTTCTGTTTATACAAGCATTTACACGCCATTGTACAAGTAAAGCTCCATGCAAGATGCTACATTGAAAATTCATCAGATTCCTGTCGGGAGTTAGCTTTCTTTTCTTTTCTTTTTTTTTTTAAAGAAAAAGAAAAAGCCAACATGGCTCAGTTTGAATTTTACATGAGTAAAATAAAATACCACATATCCTGATCTTGACAGTGTACATCACAAATTGACTTAGATTTCTTTTGGTTTTTAAGAACAACAAATACATTTAAATTAATATGCTGGTTTTCCGAATCATGTACAATCCATACAGCAAAAAGTGTCGAGCTGATAAAACAACAGATACTGATTCAAGAGGAATGTACTGAAATTCAACACCTCCCGTAGACTTTTCTTATTTTGATCATTGCTTTTCTTGGTGGCTGTTCTTTTTCCTCTTACTGAAGATTTTTCAGCTGAAAGCTACAGTGCTGATTCAATGGAAAAAAAAAACAAAAAAAAACAGAAGCAAGAGCTACAGTAAAATTTTGATTTGGAATATATATATATAAAAAAAAGTTTACATTTAATTACAAACCAAATTAATAATAATGCAATAATACCAAACTAACAGTAAACAGGGGCTTGTGTGTTCTCATGCTCACTCTCGGACACGAGTGAAAGCGTGCACATGTGTGTTAAACATAAATGCCGTCAACCCTTGAGAATACTGCGTCTCCCTGGTTCGGATTTGCGCCCCATGAGTCGTCTTGGAGTGTGTGTGTGGGGAGATTAGAGAGGATATAGCTGCCATTGGGGACAGTAACACAAAACACTGCTGCGGAACCACAGGGGTCCCAAAACACACATAAATACAAGTCCGCTCTGTGCCGAGCTTATAGTCCATGTAGAGCCCGAGAGCTCTCTATACCATGGTTTCCTTCCTCTTGCCCAGAGAGCAGAGTATGCGCTTGTCCTTTTTAGATTTCCTTGGCGAGCTAGACGACGTGGGCGACAAGGATGAGGAAGACGACGAAGAGGATGATGTGGAGGTGGTGGAGGATGTGGGGCTGGGGGGCTCAGGGCTTTGAGGCTGGTTCTCGTCGGTCTCCTCCATGTGGATGATTGTGGAGGCTGTGGAGGCGCGGCGTTCAGAGCAGGGGTCAGTGGAGACTTCACTCTGGACGACCGACATGGCGCTGCGCAGACAGTTCAGCCACTGCTGCTTGTGGAATATGTCGTTGACTTGAAGGGTGTGTGACTGACCCTGTGTCGGGTCCTGGAAACGCACACGGAAGATGTTCTTGGCTGCAAGACGACAGAAAGTGGTGTTAAAATAAAATAATTTTAAAAAGTCATCAAGCCAGCGCTCGTAAATCAGCTCTAATAAAAAAAACGGTGTGGGGGTTTACCTTTGTCAGAGTTGCTGAAAGCCCCTCTGAAGGAGCCGCCCATGCGAACATCTCCGTCCTGCAGGTCCTCCAGCACCAGGTCCTGCACTGGAATGGGCTGACGGTACACCTGGAAGCACTGGCGTTCGTTCCGGACCACGGGCCGCGTCAGTACCAGGACTTCAGTAAACAGGAACACGTGTAGCTTCTGCAAAGGAACGCACAAGGGTTTGGTTTAAAAAACAAACAAAAAAAAAACACTGATATCATGAACAGAATGAATCATGGGTCCAAAGTGTTAGTCATAACTGACATAAGATCTGTTTAAAGAGCGATAAAGTTTAATTGCAAAAAGTGTGAACGTGCGCGACTCACCGTGCCACTCTTGTTGCGCAGTTCGCCATGGCAGAGCAGGCTCTTGCACTGCTCTATGCGTGGATCTTTCTGTTTGTCTTCCAGGTACTCCAGTTTATCTATGTAGTACTGGCACTCCGACTCGCCTTTCTTCATGTTTATGTCAGAAAGCACACCTTGAATAATGCTGACCTGTGAATGTGCAAACACACAAAGTTCATTCTCTAATTTCTAAGAATTCTCTACAAATATAGTGTGTGAAAATCTCTCTCGAGTATACTTACAGCTTTCTCAAGGCTGGCGGTGTCGGGGTGTTCAGGTGGCGTATGTCTGAGGATCTCCTTCAGCAGGAGCGGGTATTTGACCAGCCGTGATCGGGGGATGTCGAGGAAGCTCCACAGGTCCAGCTTTCTGCTGAAGGGTGACTCGAGGCAGCGCTGCAGGAAGTCTTGCACTTTTGGATCCTGCTTTTTCTGGTCCAGCAGGGCTTTGGCTGCCAGCTGGTTGCTGCAGTATTTCCGGTATGCATTCAGTCTGGGCAGCTATAAGAGGTAATAGAGGGTCATTAATTCAAAGTCACACGAAAAGATGCTTCTATGAACACTGTGAAAGAGAAAAAGAAAGACGATTCTTACCCAGTCGACTACGATCTGGCCGATCTCTCCGACTGTTCCATCGGGGCCCGTTGCTCTGGCTAGCTGCGCCAACAAATCTGAAAAGAAGAACAAGAAGGAGGTGTTGGGTGCCCTGAATGTCAAACACGAACCCAAAGCCAAAGTCAGATGAGAGAAATGGATTGTTGTGCTCACCTTCATGAAGTGGGATGTAAGCATCCAGATCTCCAAAGATGGCAGTCAGCTCTTCTTCGGACATGATCGATAGTTTCAACATCGGGTCGTGGTACGCCTGTTAAAAGATAAAGCCGATCAGTTTATAACAGTCCCATGGTAACATCATTCTAAACTCAACATGTTACACAACGTGTTTGCATTCTTACAAGTGTTAATCCGTAATCAGTACTAACCTTGCGGGCGAGCTGGAGGTCCTCGATCAGGTCATGCTCACCTCGAGACAGCTCGAATATCGCCTGCGTAATTACAAATAAAAACAAGGAGTTATTTTGAGCATGGTACATTTGCTGCCAAAACAAATGCCAAGAATCCGAAGTAATTCAGATTAATGCTGGCTTATTCTGGTTAAACTAAATGATTTTAGTTTGCAGATTCAGATAGTGCTATAGAAGTTTCTCTTAATGCTTACTGAAAAGACTCTTGGAGAGGCCTAAGTCTGTGTGCCACACCACAAAGACTGTGTTAGCTTGGTGGTGTGAAGCACAGATGTGAAAATCTAGTCGAGACGCTCCATTTCCAGTCATTTCAGCCAGAGTACACACCGAAAGAATTTATTTATTTTTTTAAATGAAACTAATTAGGAAGCACCAGGAAAGCATTCAAGCCAAGTGCCCTCAGGGTTTAATAATAAGTCAGCACAGTCTGATTCAGTAGTGTCTCAGACAGGGTGGATTTACTAGTCTGGGTTGCATGCTGCCATCTGTTTTTTCCAGCTCTTGCTGTACTCACCTCTTGTCTCTTTATCTCCTTTGTGGAGAAGGCTCCTTTCTGGTGCACATCCAGGGTTTCGGACCAGAGGGTGCTGTTACGGCGCTTGGGTGGTGTGGGTGCTGCAGCCTTGCTGCCTGCTTTTTGCTGGGGCACGCCCGGGGAGCGTCCGTCACCCCGCAGTGAAGCCTGCAGGGTCTGACCGAAGCGCCGGACGGCCCCATTCTTCACGGGGGAGATGAGGTTCGCCAGCGAGGTGACCCGGCCCAGTGGCCGCACACGCTTAGTACTGGGTTCCTGTTTAAGACAGAGAGGGGAAAAATACATTCATTATTGAACTGACACAAACAATTATAGCACTGATGTGGCCACTGATGCTCTTAAAAAGAAGGCTTAACGATTCACCGTATTTTCTTCTTCTTAGAATCCCCTAGCTAGAGGGGAAAATGGGAGAGCAAAAGGGGAGATTACTGAGGGGTGGATTTGGGGTCAGACTGGCTGGCGTTTCTTGGGCTGCAGAAATTAGAGCCTCTAGAGGCAACAGCTGTTGGACACATCATGAGGGAGTCCCCTCAGCAAGGAGGAAGCACAAAGGCTTCTTCTTTCTGCCTGCTGCCATGGAGTTCAGGGGGTCTATAGGCATGTGTGGAATCTACAAGACCCCTGTTCTCAGCTGTCCCATTCCGACTTTAAGACACACATGCTACAACCGCCATGTTTGTCTGTTTAATTCACTTACTTGTCTTGTTCAACTAACCCAACAGCTCATAATCCCCTCTGAATGTATATCTTCCCTTTTGGCGACGTGTTAGTGAGGGCAGGGGAAAAGACCCAGGTTTGATAAACACTGCATGCTTATTTGCCGAACCCCCCACGTCGGCAGTCTGTCTTTCCTCCTCTTCTCCCTTATAACCCTCCAGTGCAGCTGACAGCCTCGTGTTCAGACAGGCCCTGCAGGCCTCTTGCGTGAGAGGGAGAAGCACACCTGAACCCCTGTAAAAACAGCAATTCAGCCCCAAACCATAACGACTGGGACTCGAGCCAAACCGTACAAACCAAAGCAAAGGGGGGAGGAAAAAATCAAAGCAAAACAAGCCTGACAAGGTGATTTCATACTGGCAGACCCAGCAGGATTACTTTATACCATAATCACAGTCCCGAATAACTCAAGGGCTTTCGGGCCTGAAAAAAAAAAGAAAGAAAAAAAAAAACGCTCTGCGCGTATACCTTAAAAGCATGATTCAGACAAATTACTGTGTGTACTCTTTTTGAAAGGTGCTATTAAATATGGATGCCTGGCTTTCTCCCCAGTGAGGGAGAGAATGAGACTGTGTTCAGTTTGGCAGAGGAAGCCTAGAGAACAGATCCACCATTCAGACTCGGACTGCTTTAAACAGCTGCAAAGCAGTTCTTCTAGCTTACATTATGCAGAATGCCATCTGAGGTAGCGTTATGCTTAGCTAACCGGGACCACCAGAGGACTACTGTCCTGCCGGACTAAATAATCCGCCTCTGCTGTGGCAATATACATGGGAGACCACAACCAAGCATTTTATACTGTGTGTCTTCCAGCAAAAGTTTGATGGACGGTGATCCTGCAGCCAAGTGGAAGGCTTTATGTTTTTTACTTTTATTTTGAGATGGCTGAGTAAATTAGAAATGAATCTCAATTCCCTTGCTGAAGTTAGCAATCTTACACAATCTATGAGCTAACAATACCACTGTAGATCTCTTTGGAACATACAACAAGCAGGACTATTTCTGACTGGGACACGACCCCTTCAAGACAGAGTTTTGAAGCAGGAACTGGATTCACAAAGCCCTGAGACTAAATTACAGTAGGTTGAGATTGCAAGGTTGGTGTTGTTGGGGGAAGGACAGTGTGAGAATCCTCGGGCTCCCCTGCTGATAGACAATTGGCTTTCAATACAGACCACATTGTTAAACTGCTGATTAAACAAGAAGTGGTGGTGAAAGTAGACCAAAAAAGGTATGTGGAACAGATGAAGTCAATGAACAATTTCTGAAATGCCTCATTCACAATTCTTTTCAACTTCCCATTCAGATTTCCTGGCATGCCAGCCACTTCTCCTTTCTCACTTCCGAAACAAACCGTAAAAAGGGGAATAAGAGGCCAAAGAAGTTGCTCTTATCTAATCCTGCTTCCCCATGGTGTTAGCCTGGGGTTAGGCACACCTAAGTCAGGGACTCTACTTTTCTCTGTGAACTGCTGGAATGCTTTTATTCTCAGTGTGTGTGTGCAGCACACACGCAGCCCTTGAGGCCTTACCAGGGTCTGCTTTACCTGCTCTTCAGGTCTGCAGTAGTTCATTATAACTGCTTGTTCAGGCACATCCAGCTTGTCAAGGCTGACTTTAAAGGCAGAACTACTCAAAACAACCATTTAATCCTGCGGACGAACTTTGTCCTCCTTAGGAGTTTGCACGCACACCTTGGAGAAACACACCTGCAGCACTTACCAGGGCAAAGATCTCATTCTACTGATAACATTTTAGGTCACAAATCGTATGATGTAATTTGCAGAGAAAAAAAAAAAGCTTGACTGTTGAAATTGTACGAGGCTCACCTCAAGTTCTTTGCACACTTGGTTCTGATAGTCTATTTTCTGTAGAGTCCGTTTGATGGGCACCACACCAGGTTCATCGTAAGCCACCATTTCTTTGAATAAAATCCACGGGTAAAGATCTGCTATTCCCAAGAGGTTATCCACAAATGTAATCCGCAAAAGAGAGAAAATTTTAAAAAAGTAACAAAAAGTTTTTTTTTTTTTTTTTTTTTTAACAAAAAAAACAACCGTCCTTTGTCCACCTAATGCTTCATTGTCAGCGTCAGCGGTGCTGCCTAACTTCTAATCTAAACGCACACTCGGTGTGCTCTCTAAAGCTCTAACTTTGTTCTGTTGGATGTGGGAGGGAAGGAAACTCAAATACTCTGTGTGGGAGGGACCAGAGAGTAAACTCCACCCATTTTTAAACAGTTAGAGGTGGGAATAAGCAAAGCAACTTGAAACAGTCAGGGTCCCCTGAGCTTACTGTCGCACCATGTCTTTCTTTTTTTAAATCTGCCACAGGCTTGGCAACTGTCCTCTAACTTTTCTTTGGAATATTTACTGCATCACTCAAACGTCAAGCCATCCAGAGAATTTTACTAGAAGGTCCATATTTGTTATGAAGAATCCACCGGATTCAATTGATGCAATTTAGATTTACTAGATTTATTGCAGTGAATGTGGTAAAGTGTTTCCCTGAAATTGTACCTTTTCTCCGAATCATTAAACATTCAGTTGATCAGTAAGTGCAAATTAATCACATAAATTGTGAAATAACATTCTTGAGTTTAGACTCTTCAAGATAACGAAAAAGCAAGTGTTTCAGGTACTGGCATGGTGCAGCGTTTTGGGAAAACTCATTTGGAAATAAATCAAAATTATGCAAAAGAAAAAAAGAATGCAACCATTTCACACTTCTTTGAACAGGTTTCATTGTCCACAAACAAAAAAAAAGAATTTCCCCTTCAAGTTGCTGACCAGTGAGAGATGAAAAAGGCAATGGAGCGTATCGTAACGGGAGTGGGAGGGAGTCCTGTGTGAGTAAAAGCGGATTAGAGTGGCAGTCTCTTTGAGGTGTTAAAGCTGTGTGTCTGTACTGAAGAAGGGAGTCGTTATCAGGTCCGGGGGGGGAGGGGGGGGTTTGGAGATGATCAATAGAAATATCAGTAAAGAGGTAGGGCTACAACAACAAACACAGCTCGCTGGTCTCGGTCTCTCCCCGAATTGATTCAAACAATAGGAATGGGGTTTACAGGTAACACTGAGTTTCACTGTACAGAAGTGAGAAACTAAACTGGGCCACAAGAAAACAAAAAGCAGAAGACAACTGAATAACCAATTCATCTACATCTGTATGGAGGACATGAGTGACCCCTGAGGTGTGCTGCACAGACAGCCTAAGCCTTTTTGAGTATGCGTTTACTGCTTTGCTTCTTTCCCATACAGCGAGGACTATGAGCTTCAGCTGTGCAAATGGACCTGTGCATTGTTTGTGCGAGGGTTTGGTGTAAAATGGTGTAAATAAGGCTTCTGAATGTGTCCTGAGCAAATGGAGAAACGGTGGTTTAGTGTCCGCTCACCCCGCTGTGTCAATAGTGAAGTGTGAAATCTTGTGTTTGCACGGGAAGCTGCTCGAAGGGTTTAGGGATTTAAACGGAGAACAGGTTTTTAGCCAAGAGTGCATCAATTTGCTCTTGATTGTGTCAGTATATTGTGTCAGGATTCTTCAGCCTAGGGTTATTTGTACATGTGCATGCCTAGTCAGGCTGGCGTAGGACGGCAGTGTACGTGACGGTACTGTTTTGACGAGGGGTGTGATGGACATTTTGGACGGCAGACAGGGCAGAACCTGCAGCGTGACCTGTTCTCTGCCTCCTACAGGGCAACACCCAGACAGCTGGAGAAATAGGTGTGAAACACAAACATGTCGACTCTGCAGTACTCCTACTCAGGCACACGCATGGTTGAGTCACCACATTAGAGCTCGGCAGAACCAGACTGAGCTATCTGTTGCTTTAGACGTTTTTTTTTTTTAATGCTTTAAAAGTTGTCCATTTTTTTTTTAACTAAATGGTTAATCCTTCATTTACAAGTAATTGTCATATAGCTATCACCTAACTTGATAAGTAAAAAGAATGGGAGGGGGGTGGGGGTATTGAGGAATTATGTATTGTAGATAAAGATTCCAACACTTTATTAATAAAGGACAATAAATACAGAAAATGAACGCCCTGTAGCAAACAACCTTTATTTCTCAGTAAAATTATTTTCTTCACAAATGCCAGCTTTGTTAGGTAGTTGGGGTCAGAGCGCACGGTACCTAGTTAGTACTCTAGTAACCCCACTGTAGGATCTATCCAAATGATGGAAACATAAGCACTTTATTTTTAAGTTGCTCTGAATAAGAGCGTCTGCCAAATGGCTAAATGCAAATGTCTTAGCTTCTGACGAAACTCATGGAAGGCAAATGTCTATGAAATGACGGGGTGCAAATTGCTTATCTGCCCCAGATCAGGTCATTTATTTAACAGAAACTGAGTCTAAACTGAAAAAGAGTTCAGAACTGAGGGTCTTGCCCCCTCTGAGCTGAGCTGACTGCTGCCCTCTTCTGGTGGTCAGTTCAACTTATAATAATCTTAACCGTTTTATTTAGTTGACGTTTGTCTAACTGAAATTAACAGGATGTTTAAGGGACTGGGTATAGCTATTTCTCTAATGATGTTGCTTTACGTCTCGACACCAGAGACATCTGATTCAGTGTGAATGATTCACAGAGCCTCCTCCTTATTACATCAGCGAAGTCCAAATCCATACTAGAGCACAAATGCTTAAAACAAAACAAAAAAAATCATCACGCAACCATGGTGATGTTACGGGACTAATCATAAAGGAGTGATCATACGCATGGTCTAGCAGGACACCTGCTTTCAAAACAGATGACACTGTGCGTAAGTCTGATTTTTTAGCAGACAGGATGAGCCCACGTCCTGTTACGGTCACTGGGCAAGTCTGTACAATGTTTGTGCTTGTGTGGAAAGCTATTAATGCAAAGGAGCTCTTGTTCTATTTCTGCTTTTAATCTAAACTTACGCTTTCCCAGAAATATCCGTCTTCCACTACAGATCCAATTTCAAAAATGTTCACACACTACACATAAGCATGAATCATATCTTTCTTGTAAACAACCAGTGAAGATCTTTCCATATTTATGATTACTAGTCCTGCCTACGCCATCCGGTTATGAGGTACGAAAGTGAAAGCAAACACACCCTGCAAACAGGAACTGGAGGGAGAAGGTGTGTTCATCATCAACTATAGTTCCTAAGTACTTTATCAGGAGCTTAGATGGATACAGCAGATGGATGTATAGATAGGTAGGTAGATAGATCTCAAAGGAAATTCCAGAAGAAAAGCTAAAGTTTATATTTTTGATGCATAAATAAATAAATGCATTTAGAGGCCAAGTTTCTCTCACCAAGTTTCAGACTCTCTAAGCCTACTGCACCTCATGAGGTAAAATCTGAGGCAAGATCTGGCTGATGTAGATCAGGTTTTACTGTGTGGGTTATTCACTGTGTACAGATATCAGTGAATCTGTTAACCTCAAAAGGCCTAAATGATCGAGTTGGACGTGAACAGATTTATGGGGAAACTGCAAAGGATTTGAATTCCTGAAACTTCCATAAACAGAGAAGAACTTTTGTTGTTTTACTCAGGAGTGTGTGTTAATTTACATACAAGATGACCAATTCCCATAATCCTCAAACGACCCGTATTTTGATATTCAATTTTTCTTTTTTTTTTAAATCAAGTCTCCTATAGTTTCAAAATATATGTTTAGTAAGAAGACAGCACGTCTACCTAAATTTATTTAGCTCACTTAAGAAGAAATGGGCTGGCTGGGTGGGTTCCTACAGTAGGAGCTGAGGTGGTGCAAATGGAAATTTCTACTCATTTGCTTTGGAATCACCATATCGTCACTGCATACACTTAAACATCCATTATGTGACACATTTTAATTTTGATTCAATGTTTTTAAATACGAGGAGTGTTCAAAGTCAAACTGGTACTTGTGATGACGTTTCTTGTGAATGATAGTGTAACACTAATTGATATACGCAAGAAGCCAATTGGAGTCTTTCCTATGAACACAAAGTGAGTGCAACGCCTGATCCTTAAATTAAAAAAAAAAAAATCGATGGATAACTTCTCTCAACTTGTGGAAGAGACACATCTGTCTGTAGGAATATGTATTAAAGGACATACATTAAGGATGCACATTAAAGGACCTTGGTTGTTAGTCTTTCGGCTGCTCCTGTAGGAGTTTTTACTCTTAAAACTGTGTTCTGTCATTCTGCACAATCAAAAGGTCCGGTTTGACTTGAACACCCCTTCAAGTCAATATGGTTTAATTTAATAAAGGCTCTAAACTTTCAGCCTTAACCCTACATCTAATCTCTGGACCTTGAGCATGTGCATCATGGGGAATCTTCTCTGCACTTTCTTTTTCAGTGTATCACCAGAAGCATTAGACTATCAATTACTCAGCAGTTTAAGAGCGTTGACTAAGGGAGCACGCCCACAAAACAGAACCTGTTGCTACCAAACAGAACAATTAACCAATACCCTCCCACACACCCCTCACTGTAAACAGACTCTTACACAACACTGTCTATACTAAAATGGTCCCAGGCAAACATATAAACTGAAAATGGACACTTCCTTGCCACTGCATGTTCACACTTGTTCTCACTTTTTTTACCTGAGCAATTTATTTCATTTCATTATCTGTCATTCATTGAGCAATTAATATAACGTTTGTATTATTTTCTGGGAACATACATTTACCAGACAGACTAACTTGTCAGAACACTCAATGCTTTACAGGAATATTAGAGATTCAGTTTCAATTTGTCCCGTGACCCTGAATACAGGATACAGCGGTATAGAAGATGAGTGAGTGAGTTTCAGTTTCTAACTTCTCAATGCAATCAGTGCATGTTTTGACACTCTAAGTAGAAATCTGATAACCTCAACATTACACCTACTTGCAACCTCAACATGTGCGTGGATGATTAAAATACGGCCCGTGTCTCAAAGACGATCATTTCTGATGTCAGTCATTCGATACACAAGGGTGTGTTAACTTATTGACTTTTACTGGCTGACGGTGCCAACAGTTTTGTTTCTCAGTTCAGGTGATACCTGGGGTGGTGGTGGGGGCGGGGGGGTTAATGAACACCTGCAACAGGGGTCCCATCCCCCCTCCCTGAACAAACACGCATGAGGGTGTGTGCTGTTGTGTTTGAA
>JAQMYL010000004.1:7855010-7873592 GCA_030014365.1 Clarias pachynema | reverse complement strand
ATATTATAATAAACAGAATGAGTAGCTCACCTCTCATATCTTCTAGTCTGAATCGTTCGTTCTTTTGAATCTATTGCTCCGCATAGCGTCTATGGGAGTCACGTGACAAAAGAACGAACGATTCAGGACTTGAAGATTCATTGAGAAGAACCGTTCAGTCCTGTTTCCTGTGTACTGCACTGCTTAGCGTCTATGGGAGTCACCTGATAAAAGAATGAACGACTCAGACTAGAAGAGTCATTGAGAAAAAAATCGCTCAATTCTGTTCCCTTTACATAACCTGCGATGATTTGCGCATGCGCGCCCAGTAGAAAATGAACGAATCACTCTCTGAGACTTCCTCGTTCTTCTCCAGTCACGTTAAAGATTTGTTCAAAAAGAACGAATCGTCCATGAACTATCACTAGTAACCACTAAAAACACAAGCATACACAAGAATTTTCAATCATAGTGTAATATTCAAATATTCAATGACAAGGTCACTTTTTTTTTTTTTAAGTACATCCCTTATTGCAAAAAAGGATAGATTTGATATAATTATTAGTTTTATCTACAATTATTAATGTTACCTCCAAATACTTATCACGCTCCACACTCCCTCTGATCCAACTGCTCAATTCGTCCCAACATCTCTCAGGATCCAAGGAAGGCATAGATCATCTTCTCTGATCTGGCACCTAGATGCTGGAATAAACTTCCAATAGATATCTGAACAGCAGAGTCACCGGTGATTCAGACGATGTTTAAAGACTTACCTCTTCCACTTGAACTAGCACTTTAATTAAAAGAGTAATTAGACTGATGGTATTCTTAGTCCGTGACCTATTGAACCAGTATCAAGCTGTATTTATTAATAGAGGCTTCAAAGCACCTTGGTACAGTGTTTGCATAAGAGTGTCTGCCAATTGCTATAAATGTAAATGTAAAATGATGTATTTTAAATGAATAAGTAAGGCTTGTGTTATTGTGTCCCAGCTCGAGCATCCTTGGTTCGATCAAGACCACAGATTAATGGCTGGGCAGAGTTTCACATGTTCTCCAGGGGTTCGCTTTGGTTTCCTCCAGATTTTTATTTATTCTGCCACGTCCTGAAACATTTAAGTAGGTGGCTGGTTATGATTCATTTCTCCAAAGTGTAAATGAGTGTATGAATATGTGTGTACATGGTGCCTGGTGGTGGACTGGTATCCTATCCAGGGTGTTCCCATCCACTATTCTTGGCTCTAGATCCAGCACAGCCCTGTCCAAGATAAAGCCTTTACTATAGTTGAATTAAGTAATTCATATTCCTTTTTTTCTTTATGGCTAAATAATTTGCTTTCGCTTCGGATTACAATGATGCCCATTATCCAGCATATTCTTTTCTCTAACCAACACATCTTAGAAGCTAACTTTGGCAGGCAATTTCATTCTCCTAAAAACCCACATGTTCTGGCAGCAAACAAAAATGTTATTCAGTCACAAAATGTTCATCAGCAAAGCAAAAGGCTAAACAACAAATACTCATAAAATGTTATAGTAAGAAAAATGACAAGGCAGAAACCACCATGGCACATGTCACGTTATTCATTTCACGTGAGAGACAAACTCACACAATACAGATACTGTTTCGAAGAAAAACCGCATATTATTGACATCAGCTGAGCAAACACAGCCTCCATTAGAATATTATAACTATAAAACAAGAAGACGTTTTAATTATATGTTCGAATCTAAGCAGCTTGCACTAATAATGCATGAAGAATTGCCAGAAGGCATAACTCCTAACAAATGAGCTGCTCTCTTAAGATTTATTTCAGTATATTTAAACATTGCCCACTGGAATAACTGAGCTCTGCATCAGCACTTTTGGTAAGACTCCAGTAAACTGCTTCACCACAGCACACTGCTCCCTGGCATGGTGAGACACCGCTGGAAGAAAAGTCACTAAAATTGTCAATGAAAAATACAGCCGTATCTAGGCATACGAATTTAATCCGTTCCAGAAGTGAGTTCTTCGGGCGAAATTTTATATTGCAAAACGCATTTTCCCATAGGAAATAATGTAAATGCAGATAATTCGTTCCAGCTATTCAAAAATATTATCAATATTTTTGCATATAAAAACAATCAAGACAAGTAAAATATAAAATTAAACCTGCTCTTTTATATAATCAAGGATTACATATTAGATGCAAAAGGTTATATTTTTTGTTTGTTTCTCTTTAATATTGCAATACGCTGTTATAGAGGTATTTTGATATGTATCTTAGTATACTGTATATAGTAGCCTATTAATATGAAGTTCGAGTGAGTACAAGAGTAAAAACTCCCTTTATGTCTCTATATAATCCCATGCTACCCTAATGCACTTATTCCAGTGTTTTACTAGTGCTTGGATACCATCAAGATAGGAAGTTTTCTCAGTATGCCAGATTGCTTGCTTCACGTCTGAAACGCTGGCCTTCCAGGAACTCCTTTAGTGGCCCAAACATGTGGAAATGGTGGAAATCGGAAATAGGTGAGGTCGAGGTCAGGACTTTACTTCAATTTTGGCTAATTATGTCTTTATGGAGCTGGATTTTGTATACAGCCAATTATGTATTTTGTATTCTGGAGTCAGTTGTGCCAATTTATGATTTTTAATTGAAACAATTGTTTCTCTATTGCATACTATAAGTGTAATGCACTTGGCAACATAATGTGAAATATAAGGTGGCTGAAAAGGAATTTGGCATTAAAACTAGTAATAAAATCCATATTTCTAACACAAATTTATTGAAACTAATTGTACATGTACTACTGTATACTACACATGAAAATCAACCAGTTTCCTCAAACGGCCGGGGATGGGATGCGTAGACCAATGGGGGAAAAAATCACATGAAGTGAGATCTGTACTTCTTGGAGTCCATTCATGAGGTCCACGACGTCCCAGCCAACGCCCTGGAAAATGCTGGTCTAACCACGCTCACACAGTAACAGCAAAATGAGGTGGTGCTCCTATGGGGTGGTGCTCCACTGAGACTACAAGTTCTATAGCCATTACGCATTGCCTAGTTAACAATTTAAATTCCCATGATTCCCAAATTTTTGAACTACACGATGAACGTCAAGAGACTCTCACAGTTTCGTTCATTTCCTTTCAAAATTCATGGAATTTTAGAAATACTGAACATTTGAAACCCATTCTTTGGTCTGTGATCTTTTTTTCTGTCCAGGACATTTCTGACTGCATTGTCAACAATCTTATTTTCCCATTAATCTCTCATCTTAAAATATGAAAGATCTGTTGCTAATATAAATACCTATTTTATTTTTAACAGATGTCTATGAAAGACTTGAACGCTATCTGGTCTATCTGGAGAAAGAGAAGAACATTTTATCTACATAGGAAGCACACAAATCTGAGAATATAAAAGGACAGAATATGAAATTCAATTCCTGGAGCATGAACTGACGATTGGCTCACGGTTGTTTATTCTCTTACTGCGATTCATGGCAAGAGAATAAAGTATGTTCTTTTTTTTTTTGGCAGGACATAAAGATAAAATCCAAAAAGCAAAGCTGAAAACTTTTTAGTTGCAAAATGAGAAGTTATACTTGAAGCATACTTGAGAGATTTAAACTTGATTGACATCTTAACGGCAATCTTCAGAAAGTGTTGCTTTGAGCAATGTCTAGTCATTCGGCTCCTAATGATGTGGCAAAAAAGACAGATTTATATATGTACTGTATAAACCTGTTTTTTTTATGTATATAAACAGTTTGACAGCAAAACCAGATCAATTTTGGACTTTCACTCATTTTGCAAAATATTATCTGAAGACACACAAGGTTGTCTATAAAAATATTTGTGGTGAAGAACATGAGATAATGGCGGCACGGAGGTGTAGTCGTTATTCCTTTCGCCCTTGCATGTCCATGTTCCCGTTGTGCTTGGTATAGACCCAAAACAGGAAAAAACAAGGACATTAAGATTGACAAAGTAGTAGCTGACTCTGCTGCTCCAGACTGCACACAACCATTCTTGCAGATGACTTTCAGTCTTTTTTTTTTTTTTTTAAACCTCCACCATTATGGCCTTAAGGTGCTCAATAAAAGCTCCTTGCGGATTATCAATTTAATCGACTTGCGTAATCGTAAAAGCAGACAACCATAGACATTCCGAGAACTTGTAATAGTGCTTCCTGTGTAGAAAATGACTTCCTGATCTCCAGTAGCAGTTTGTCCTAGACAACAAGCAGACATGACGTCATGTTCATACAGTCTACTGGGATTTCTCAACTCTTTGTTATATCCTTATGGGACCATAGATGTTTATGCAGTTGGTTGATGCCAGATCGGACCTTACACGTCACATCCCAGTACTATGATAATGTACTGTTGTCAAAAACTCAAGTGAAAATGAAACTGGTAGGGGACAGATGCTGATGATGAGTTATAAACTAAAGTGTTTGTATTATTTTTTTTAAGTTTTAACAATTTCTCTATAAAAAAAATGTAATTTCTGCTTTAAAAACCCTTGTGAGGGTATCTTATTCCTGTCAAACTGTTCATATATAATACTGTGCAAAATTCTTGAGCTTGAGCAAATTTTGCTTCAAAAAAGTAATAATTTCTTGTATTTTAATTTAGAATTGAAGAATAGTTCTCTAGGCTTCCTGAAGAACTTTTTCGGATCTCATTTTTGGAAAGTGTTTGTCTCTCATTTTCAGTCTAGTCCCTGTACCTGACCAGTTTCAGAGGAATATCTTTTGTTTTCTAAGTCGCACTATTGTCTTCCATGATCCCTGGTTGGACTACAGAGGTTCCTAGATGGACGAATGCGTGGATGGAAGCCACACAGTGACCTATGAATCATTCAAGCACAAAAAACATTTAACTGAAGGCATGAACCAGTGAGAAATTGATGCAGATGATCAGGCTGGTGATTAGTCTACTGGTGACGCTAAATGCTGAGTGGTTGGAACAGATGAGAGGGGAAATGAGGTTGCTGCTGAGGTTGGTACATAAACATCCAATTTTTTCATTGTATCTTAATGCACTTTGCAGCCTGTCACAGTAAAACACATGTTCCTATTTCTTTCATTTACTCTACATCATTTAATTTAATATGAAGAAATCAGGGGTTGCTCAAGACTTATGCACAGTACTGCATTTTAGAAAATGTTAGCGTTTCCATGGTAACGGCTCACTTGCAAAGACTTGTATAGTGGATGCTCCACATAAACAGATTGAAAGCAACTGTGAGAAGATTTTTTTTTAAATTCAGTACTTTGGACTGAGTGTCCTGTATCAGTGCTTTAGTAAAGCTGCAATTTTAAGTTCTTCAATACAAAAGGTTTCAGGAAGGTGTGCATTGCAGTTCTCCGGAAATAACAAGTCTCATTCAAGTATTCAAGAGAAAAAAAAGAACAGACTGGTGACTGTTTATAAATGTAGTAATATAAGTGCTTACATGAATAAACTTGTTCAGAGCGTCTTCTACTTCATTCAGGATAATAACAAAATGACAAAATCAAAGAAATTGTGCAGCATGACTTTCTTTAATGAAAATAAAAAATGTTGAACGGGGTCACGGGAGGCTCAGGGCATGAGGTGTGGTACACCCTGGAACACATACAGTAAGCACAGGCAAGCTATGGGTAAGATGGAAATGGCAGTTAGCCTAATCTGCATGTCTTTGGACTGTGGGAGGAAACCAGAGTACCCGGAGGAAACCCACCAAGCACGGTGGAAACTTGCAAACTCCACGCACACATTCCCTGGAGGTATGAGGTCACAGTGCTAACCACTACCGTTCCGCCTTGTGGGCAAACTGTAGTTCGATAAGAATAATAAAAAACTCAAACAAATTACTGTTTTATATCTTTTATATGAAAGCAATTTGGACAACATTGTCCTTTTATGCAAGTTACAGATGAAACCCTGAAACAAACACAGTACAACAGAATGAAACTGACATTTTCGTTTCACACACACGACTTGAGTGTGGGCGGACACAGGTACAAACCTGAACATGGCATCAGATTAACCTACTCGCAGGAACAAAACACTGTTTCTTCATGAAATAGGAGAAACTGAAGAACTTGTCCCCAGGCTTTATAACCGATTTCAAATGGTGCTAGAAGATGGAGCAGACTCTAAGCACCAGAGGAAATCAGTCATCGTTTGGTGGGGTGAGAGTGGACAGGGGGGTGCTGGGTGAGAGAGAGAGAGAGAGAACAAAGGAGGGAATGCTTCCATCACAAGCCCACACAGTGCGGTTTAGGAACACCAACAAAGACAGACTAGCACAGAAGGAATAGTGTTAGTCGTTCATCAAACGGGTAATAAATATGTAAAAAGACAGCGTATAATTCTTGCTCTATATCCTATACATTAACCCTATATCCTCTATTCCTTACCTTATATACACATTGGCATGATTTAGACCTCTCATGTTGGTGCTAGTTTGTCTCTTATTAAATGTGAAGCCGTTCTCGTGGGCATCAAATGATCCATTGAGAAACATTAATATCCGAAATACAATTACTTCCAAATTTAAACAGTTCGGCACAATTTTATAACGTACTAATCTGCGTGAAATTGGTTTTCTGATGCTTGTTTACAATGTTGCTCGCATTCCAAGCTTAATTTTTCGTTGTAATGTCTATATACACATTTTATGTAAAATGTGCATTTGGCGAACGCTTTTATCCGGAGCGACTTACTGTACACAAAAGTGCTTTAATTAGATGTCATTTATGACGGGAAGACATGAAATTACAGGGTTATATGGGAACTAATGCAGGGGCAAAAGCTGTCAGTGGGGAATTGAATGGAAGGAAACTGAAGGAAACCTCAGACCGACCAAAAGTGCCACCGGAAGGATCAGAGGAACCTTTCAGACAGAACGTTTGGGCTTTAATGCATCTTAACTAATTTGAATTAGAACTGGAGTTTCAAAAACGCCTTGAAACGCCACTGAAATTGTGGCTCTACGTCACGCAGACGCACATAGAGACATAATGGTCACCTTTCGCTTTCTTTCTTTTTTTACGTCTATTTTTTTCTCTGGGATTCTCACTAATTTAGTTGTAGCCGATTCCTACAAATCATTAGGGCACTCCCCCATCAAGACTACAACTACCAATCAGGGAGGGCGAAGGCTTTAATAATATGTTTCCTCCGTTACACATGACGCTATCCAAACGTATCTTTTCGAACTGCTTGCTCACACACCATTGGGTTGAGCTTCCAAATCCCCATGATTGGCTGGATTGATGTACTGTATCCACATCCCATCTCTCCCAATCAGCCCTCTAGGCGGCCGGGTGTGGGAGGATACAGCTTCACTCCGGATTCGAACTTGCGATCTCTGGATGATTAAATAACTGTCCGGTCACTGCGCTAAAGAATCTGGTGCTGACATGATTAGCATTTATAAAAGAACCTCAGTGGAAGTTCCCCTTGTGGTTTCTTTGCTGCTCCACAGCTGCCATTCCTCTTCAGGAACACTGATTTCAAATGGTGCTAGACACTGGGTAGAACACATCTAAACCACCATGTGAAACCAGCATCCGGGAGAAGATTTGCTCTCGGTCGGTGCTGCGTGGAAACGGCCGCGCTAAAAAAGAACACGACAGGAAATGGAGAAAGCGCTGTGATAGCAGGTGGTTCAGTTTGAGAGGAAGTCGCTGGTCCTGTTAAAACACATGACGGCAGCAGCGCGACCGTCCCGTCCGCCGAACTGGTTTTTTGTTACGATGACGGAACAACTTTGCATGGCCAGTGAAGCGAGGTGAAGAGCAGCCACGGCTGCACCGTGCTTTGTTTATCTGCGTGCTCGAAAAGAAAAAAAATATATAAATCACTGCATGAGCTGCAGCCGTGGGAGGATGACGTCAGGACCTTTTAGAGGGCGAATGTTAGGAGTCAGAAAACATGAGTCACGGATTCGCAGCTTCTCTGAACACTAAACGCTATAGAGACAACCGGGTCTGTGTACTCACCTGAACTTTGATTTGATTTGATTTTTTCCGCCTGGTGAGCTCGCTTAAACCTCCATTGTATGTGGACAATCGCAAATAACTTGATAAATGAACAAAGGATGATCCATCAGTTTGACCAGCTTGGCCTTTGCTTTGGCAGCTGCTCAGTGTGACCTTTTCATGCAGGGTTATCTGGTACAGTTACTGTACAGCCCATCTACTTTGAGATTTCTATGTTGTAGGAATCCCAGCAGTTCTGATTTGCGGTATCTGCAGGTCATAATGTTCTCCTCATGGCCAATCACTGAAAATGTCCTTTACAGCAGAAATGTTTTTTTTTTTTCCATCTGCAGCTTCGTTTCAAAACCAGACCAATTTGGTGTACAAATTGCAACCCTGGCAACACAGACGCATTCAATCAAAGCTGAGAAAGTGTATTACGAAAAAAGAAAAAAAGAATTAGACATTATCACCAAGCAGCGATGTCATAATTGGGGTGTAAAGTGTAACGATAATAAGCAACCCAGAGATGACAGTGGCAGTAAAACTCCCTGACACAGCACAAAAGAGGGAGAAAAAACCCTTGAGAGGAGGAAGTGTAGTAAAAAAAGAAACCTCTTCTCTTCAGTGCAGCAATTATAAATCATTATGGTGTACAGATGTGGAAGAGTAAACTCAACCAGTACTGTGTTAAAAGCATGTTCAGTGTGAGCAGACCGCACAAAACGACATCCTGGCATGTGTAATATTCTTAAATCTAGCCGAAAATAGCTATAATTTCTTTTTAAAAAAAACAAGATTATTAAGCTTAATTCTAGTCAAATGATAATAAATTTGGAAGTGAAAAATGTTTTGTTTACTTGGCAGAGAGAATGATTATTTGTTTTATTCTTTCAAAAAAAAAAAAGATAATAATTTCATAAAACTAGCAAAATTATCCGTTGATGGAACGAGACATTTCTGCTTAAATCTTTAACATACATTTTGAATTGAAATATTATTAAGCTTAATGATCATGTATTTGATTTGCAATTTTTTTTAGAACATACAGTACAGATATTTTCATGCATCTTTTATACCGCTTAGCCTGTATACAGGGTCGCGGGAGGCCTCGAGTGTATCCCAGGAGACTTTCAGCATGAGGCAGAATGACAATCCATCACCTGCACAAGCACACACTAATTGGAAACACCAATTAGCCCTAATCTGCATGTTTTTGGACTGTGGGAGGAAACCGGAGTACCCGGAGGAAACCCACCAAGCACGGGGAGAACATGCAAACTCCACACACAGACCTGAGGTGGGAATTGAACCCGGACCCTGGAGTTGTGAGGGCACCGTGCACACACAGGGCTGTTTTTATGACTAAATTGAATTTCAAAATTGAACCAAGTAATCCCAAGAAAGCACTTTTCGTGGTGGTTTATCTGGGTGTCACTAAAATCAGACTGAGAGTTTTCAGGCTCATCACCTCAAGGGCTGGTCCATAAACCATGAAGTGGGCGGTAGGCTGTCAAACGGATACACGAGTGAAGTTGTTTACTTGCTTGTAACCACAGGTGTGGCCCTGAAACAAGCTTTGCCACCATCGAGTTCATCACCCCAACCCTGACCTCGAATGACTCTGAACGCTGGTTTAAACCATAACTGCGCTGTTGTTTTTTAACAAACTAACTCATGTGTTTATAAATTATACATTAAAACTCTAATTGTAATTATAATGCTACCTCAATGTATAAATAATAATAATAAATAAAAAAAAACACTGCTATTGCAAAGCAGCATGCAGCTCAATGTGCAAACACAAGAGGGCAGTGTTTCAGCCGCAAATCACCGGTTGGAGACGGCAGTGGTTTTGAAAACATGCGCGCGCGCTTCAGATATGTGCGCGCGCGGCTATGCATGCGTGTATGAAAAGCCCACCATGGAAGCATTATTTCCTTTTCCCAGTGGCTGCATTTCCTCTTCCATTCTCTCCCAGGAAGTGGCACAAAAACAACAGCAAAAAATAGACATTCATATTCAGACGTGCTCAAAAAAAAAAGAATTATAAAAAATTCACTAGCGTTGATGACATCAGCTCAGCTGCTTCCTACTTCCTCCTTTTCAGCCTGTTTGGATGGTTCAGCTGGCGTTTATATAACCTCTCTTTGCCTCTTTCCACACGGCCGTCCAGGTTTCCAGCAAGCATGGGTAAACACTTTCCGTTTTCGTTCCCTCTGAGCGAGCGGCGGAATGACGTGGCTCCTGGAAGGCCGCAGTCTGCCCGGGTTAGAGTCGTCCCCTGTGAGCGCCCTGACAGAACCGCACTTCATGCTTCGTGAGCACAAAACCATGATGTTTATGTCTTGTGCGGTGGCAGTCAGCTGGAAAACAGAGAAGAGCGAAGGGTGATCTGTATCTAAAATGGACAGACAGAAAGACACACACACAGAGAAAGAGAGAGAGAGAGAGAGAGAGAGAGAGGGGAAATCAAAGATGAAAGCAAAAGCAGATAGACAATGGCGTCTAGCCAGGTTTGGTCGCTGGCCAAAAGTTTATTATTCCAGACATTTCTGATTAATCCATAAACAACGCGTTTATACCGTTTTGCTTTATCCATGTATTGTTCCATTTGATTTCAAGGAATGTCCAGATAACAAGCTAGATCCTGTTATCACTTCCTGTCTCACAGCTCTCTCTTTGTCTTCTTATCTCTCGCTTAAAATTAATGAGACAGAAAAAAAAAAAAAGTACGCATACCTGTGAATAAGCTGTTACTATAGCAACAATAAGGTATTAAAACAAATGCATTCATTAAAGATTACTCTCAGAGCTGATGCTGATATAGAAAACTAAAATCAACATCTATCTGACCAATCAGATCAATCAGACACCTGAACGTGCGTCACCGGTTAAGAAGCGTCAGCGGTTAAGAAGTGTTACTCGGACGCTGCACGGAGTCGATGTTTGGACTTTTTTTCATACTTCATGTTATTTAAGCTACTGCCATAAGAGAGAGAGAGAGAGCGTGAGTCATAAAAACACCCTCTATAGCGCAATCCATCATATTTTGGACAACCTGTGATCCTTAACAAGCTAAAAAAAGAAATCAGGTTCAGGATCGGGGTTTCGAGAGGGTCGTGACATTCTGACTGTAAATACAGGCAGAGCCCGATATAGACGCGGATGGCAGCAGGGGTGATTACGTCTATTTCTATTTGTATTTAACATCCAGGGATGATTCATATCTGCATCAGAAAAAGGTAATGAGCGTTTGTGTGTGTGTGTGTTTATTATTATAAGGATCTAATTAACACTTGGTGAAGGGCGAGATATCAAAGCGTGACACACAGCAGCACAAAGTGTTGTTCTTTCACACATCCTACCCCCCCCCCCCTCCCGCCCCCCCCACAAGCCATCAGCCTGAGAGGGTTCAATCCCCGTGCTGTGTGTTATTCCTGTAAGCGGTCCTAAAGCGACAACTCGTTAAGTTCAATCCTGAGGTCTCACCGTATGACACGGAACCGCAGGTCCGAGGACAAGCTGACGCCTTGTAAAGACGAGGTATGTGACAATGTGACGTGCGCACACACACACACACACACACACACGCGCACAAAGAGACATCTGAGAACTTATCAAACCGGATGAGTCAACCAGAATCGAGCACAATGACTCACATGACTTAAGTAGAGGAAAAGTACTGAAAGAAAATCATTTCAGCTAATTTGGGATTAAACTTGCACGGCGTAGCCACACGCCCATAACGATGCGAAATCGAAACTGGAGTTTATCTGCAGCTGGAGTTTATTCGGCGTCTAAAGATCTTGCAAGGGAAAGGACTTCGGCTAGAGCGTAGACACGCGAGGTGCAAAATAATGAGTCTTGCGATCATGTGATCGGAATCCGCAGCCCACAATCTGACAAAAACAACACAGAATCAACACTTATACAATCTCATCTCACCATCTCGCATCCTTTTTCATTTTTTTTGCACTTTATTATTTTTTTACCTTAACGTTAAGAAAAGCTGTTTTCATTTCCATGGCTTTTCTTTTTTCTACTCTACGCCACAACACTGCTGATTGCTGATTCTGATTGGTCAGAGGGTTTCGATGAATATTTTACATCAGCAGCTCTGCAAGTATTTCTGGCTGCGTACTGCGCCACCCTGTCATTAATCATCTTCCTTTTGTAAGCAACCTCTCAAATGTTTTACTCTGAGCTTAGTGCCGGTTAGAGACGTTAGTGTTTATTTGCAAACAGGCATCTGTCTTTTTTTTTCCTTCTTTTTTTTACTTATGCATGATGTTTAAAAGTTCATGCAAGACTGGATTCAAATGAAATGCAATGTGCAATTTTTCCTGGATCTAACCTGGATCCTGTCTGAATGGACTGCGAAGTAAAGCGGCAGTGTGATGTAATGTAATGTAATGTAAATGTAATGTAATGTAAAGCGATCAGTTGTGCTGATGTTTAATGTTCAAGATGAGACGAGCTTAAAATAATCCTGAAGGCAGTCCATGCTTTAGTGTTGAATATTAATTCAAATAATGTCCACGTGTTAATTCTTTACTTAAACAGTAGATGGCTAATTCTCAACTATTGTGCTATAAGTGAATGTGGAGATGAGGAGGGCTTCACTTGACGCATTTAAAACAATAAACTAGCAAACTATAACAAAATGCTTCCTCGATACATTAAAGAACAGCATAGAGCTATACAGTATAGAACAGTTTTTCTACTAATTGCGATTAGTCTACTTCTAATATTAGTTCGATATTATATATATTAGTTCTTTTTGAATAAATCTTTAACGTGACTCAGAAGAACGAGTCGTCTCGGAGAGTGATTTGTTCGTTTTCTACTGGGCGCGCATGCGCAAATCATCGCAAAACCTCCGTAGGTTATATACAGGAAACAGAAATGAGTCGTTACCTTTGAGGTACAAATCGTTCGTTCTTTTGTCACGTGACTCCCATAGACGCTATGCAGTGCGATTCAAAAGAAGGAACGACTCGGACTAGAAGATATGTGAGGTGAGCTGCTCATTCTGTTTATTATAATACGTCCTTAGCTGCATTGTAATATTTTCATTACTGGAACTATAACCAAAATTTGTGTAAGTAGACGTATTAGGGATCTGTTTATTGAAAATGTAACATTTTATTTTATTTCTGATCAAAAGAACGAAATGAACTAAATGACTCAAAAAAATGAGTCAAACTTCCCATCACTAATATCTAGCCTGGCCAAAAAAAGTCCAAATTTTCACAATTGGTTTCGTTTTTCGTAAAGCAAAGAAAACAACTAAGGAGATTTGTAGAAATAACAGCTATGTTTAATAGTAAAAGTAAGAGCATTTCCACACACACACGGAACTGGGACTAAACAGCTGCGTAGCCAGAAAAAACACTTCTTAATGAGGCTAATCGATTTTGTTAGGGATCATAAAGATCGGACTTTAGAACAATGGAAAAAGGACATGTGGGTCTGATGATCTGAGACTGATGGGCGTGTCAGGGTGAGAAGGACAGCACATGAAGCGATGCACACATCATCCGCTAAAATACGGAAACATTGCGGTGGAATCTTTATAGCGCAGGTTCTTTTTGTATAGGGATAAACGGCGATTGCTAGTCCTAATTGTGGTCTCATGGAGATCAAGATCTCAAGACGGACACGTTGTGGTAATGAAATTATGGTGTATGAAATCGACAAGCCTGTAAACCTGTAAAGCAGGTTACAACACATGTATCTCAAGTAAATCAAGCTAGCTAGTTAGGAGAACAAAATGAGCAGACTCTATAGCCATGCTCCAAAATCTAGCAGAAAGCTAGAAAAGGAGGTACTTATCTGGAATAGGATGGACTGTGACGATTAGATGTCCACACACTTTTGACCACTTTTCCGAAACACAAGCCTCTGGAGGCAATGTTACAATCTGGTGGTTGCTTCAGTTGGCAATAAAATAAAGTCAGATGATGTGTTTTTTTAAAAGTAAATCTAATAGTAAAACAAATATTTGAATGTCATTTGGAGGAAATGTATTTAGGTTATTAAAGTATGTTACATGCTCAAAAAAACTAATTCTCCAATTGTGTTGTCGCTTTACCAGAACGAAAGCCAAAGGCATAGTCATGTGTCTAATGGGTTTTCCAAAATAGATATTTGAATGCCTTTCTGCTCACTAGGTTTAATCTAACAAAAGCTCCAAAGTAATGTTGTGCCGACTGAAGCTACACTGAAACTGTTTTTGGTCTCATCAATTAACATTCAATCACTTCACTGCAGGTATACGAGCGAGGAACAAAACAAAACAAAACCAACGCCCCTACCGCATACACAACAATACTCAAAATAACTCTTCCCACAAGGCACTTTCTTTTTCCAAATACTTCCAGCAAAATGATTTCTCCCATTTAGCCGTTCGCTCTAATCCAAGACACGCTCTAGGGAACTTCCCTGGAACTGCTCCGGAGATCTTCAGTGGAATTTCAAACATCTGGCCGGCCCTTTTGAAGGGTTTACAGGAAGAGTTTGACCTCTGGTTCATTTCTTCTCGCTTGTTATGAAACAGCGGCATGAGAATGAAACTGTTTTGTGGTGAAAAGCATACAAACAGCCATGACAATTTAATTGGAGAGGAGGTGCAAGTGAGGGAGAAGACCCAGAAAAGCCTTGGAAAATACAGAGAGAGAAGAACAGAGAAACAGACCTCACAGTGGAGAAGTCTGTCTCTCTGACCACCATTTATGTACGCAGCCCCACACACACACACACACACACACACATTAGACGGGCCAGTGAGGACGAGGTTTCAGTATGACGTGTGGATGAAAGAGGGGATATGATGTGGGTTGAGTCATAGTAAACATTTCCACATTTACTTCGGAGCCTGTCTTCTATTAGCATTCATCTTACTCTCTTGTGTGTAGTTGTGTGTGTGAGTACAGATTTGACTATCACGTAAAATATTTGCACCTGACAAGTAAACCCCTTCGGTTCCTTTTCACAGAATAAAATTTGCACCGGTATTATTACCATTGCAAATTAGACGGCAGACAAGTTTAATGCATCCTGAAAATCCAAGGCGTTGCTCATCGGATGAAGCCGCGGCACACAGAGAAATGCTAAACAGTTACTGCTAATTCCTTAGCGCTGAAATGCGGAAATGGTGGTGGAATATTTCTTTATGGCACAGGTTCTTTTTGTATCGGGATTAAACTATTGCACGTACGCACTGGAACACATACAGTACACCCTCGTTAAACGACAAACAGGCGACGATCGCTAGTCCTAATTGTGGTCTCATGGGGATCAGGGTCTCATTTGTAAAGACGGAATGAAATTGACTGAATTGATTAGTCCAAAAATCTAATAGAAAGATAAAAAAGGAGGTATATATCTGGAATAGGATGGATTGTGATGGTTAGGTGTCCACACACTTTTGACCACATATTGTATATCAAGCTTTTGGTTAACATGAAATAAGATTGGACTATATATAAAGACAGAAGTGAAAGCCTTAGCCTCTTGGCACTGCTTGACTTAGGTGCGAGTGCTGGAAATGTTTCTGTGACTGATATATACGACTCTAAATGACTCAAAATGACTCACGCGGAGCCGCCGACTGCATCCCCACGCGACCAGCAGACTGCTTGGCTCTCTGCTCCTGGATCTCTTTTTCTCTTAACATGTTTCTCTTTAGCCGCATTTGCTTTCCATTTCAACACCCCGACCTCACTTCCTCTGAGTCAGGCAGCAAGTAGGCCCCAAATCTCGACTCCTGTTAAAAGCCGCGCACTCTGCCAATGACTAATCGGTAATAAAAGACCTAAAGAATGCGCGGCCCAGCTGCATACGTGTAGCAGACACCGGCGAACCCTTTGAGGGCCTGCCGACGACACGAGCTCCTAACCGCACGGCCGACTCATACAGAAGGAAGCCGTCAGTCCTTGCCCCTCTGGCACGGCGCCAGGGTGACTTCCCAAAAATCGAAAGGAGCCATGAAAAAAAGTGGCTTACTGTAAGGAGTCCTTCCTGGAATCCTAACGGATGACTGTACAGAAAAATAATAAACTCTGATAAGTTGTCTGAAAAGTGTACCGTTTCAGCAGAGCAAGATAAATCACTTGTGTGTTTAACAGTTAATGATTTAAGTTTATTTTATAATCCGTTAGCTGGAATAACATCGGCGGGCGGAATAAAAGAAAAAGGCTCGTTATCGCATCGTGGATCATATAAACAGCTTTGATGTCGTCACCAGGATGCTATTCTAACTCCGTAAAGAAACAATGAACTGGGTGTGAGAAGCTTGTGGAACCTGAATTGGAGAAAAGTACACTCTGGTGCGAACACCATGACTTAAAACTACTTCCAGTTCACGTCCTTCGAACAGCCTGAAACCTGCATGCTTTCAAACACGCTCAGTGTACTGCGATTGGCTTCTACCGGGAATCAAAGTGCACTATTGCGTTTAATTGTTATGCAATACCCTACGCCTTAGTGCCGAGCTCTCTATCTGAGATCAACAGCCTCGATCAATAAAGACATGTCGACTATCGTCATGGATCCTTTCCTTCTTTCTTACAGTAAATCAGAAACGCAAAACCTGAGACTCTGAAACACAACGGGTTGAATTTCATGCTAGCAGTGGACGCGGAGCAGGGAGTATTCCCGGATTCCCGGATGTTCCTGGGAACTAGGCCCTGGATCCAGCAGGATAAGATGAAAGGAGGGCAACCTCTGATCTCAAGGTCTTCCACTAAGATTTGACGTCTTATAGAGTTTTCTAGCCAATGAAGAAGAGAAGGAAATCTCAAGTTATTCTACTGTATGACAGTACAAAGAAATACTCCTAGCAAAGCTTGGTCTTTATGCTTTCTACAACCTGTAAAAGAGACTTGTAGATCTGCGAATGTCCAGCCATTACTATATCTTGCATTATAGCAATGCATTAATTATTTAGAACCGTTTTATTGTGTTATTAAATTACTAACAAAACACCCAGGGAGCATCAGTTCGTCATGTTTGTTTCTTCTTCTTTTTTTTTTATATATGAAAGCACTTGCAGGAGAAGGAGCAGACTGTTATTTTTGAAGTCTATGGTAATTCAAGTAACCACTCTGTACAAAAGTGATGCGCTGAAAAGCATCTCAGGACGCACCAACCTTTTCCAAATGTAAAGATTAAAGCGAGCTGTGATGAATGTTACATAAGTCATATTTCATTTCTCATTTTCGAAAGATCTGCTGCTTGTTCTATAGTTATACCCACAAGGTCAGGTATGAATTAGTCTAGCTGTGCACAATTAAAGACGCCCACACCATAGAGACTCCACTGAGACTTTATATCCATCATTTAATGTCGTGCAAAGAAAATAAAGCTTTTATTTTAAATAGTACCTCTGTATATTCTGCCTGGCACGGATGCTAACCCCTGTCCCACATTATAAACCGAAGTTTAACGCTTGAAGAGAACGTTTTATTGTCATGCAGTCGTTACAAAAGAAGGCAGCTAGACACCACGATTTTAGATAATCTACTGTATACATGCTGTACATAAGCAGAAGCACAGTTACAGGAATGGAAGCATGACTAACACACACACACACACAAACACACACACACAAACCAGTGGGAATGTTCAGTAATCTGGCCAAATTTTCGGTAACAACAACAACTCGGAGAAAGTGTTCCAGCTGTAATGAGTGTTTTGGTGTGCTAAGATACGGTCTTTGACAGAAGCTGGTATGATGAACTCTAGCCTAAATACGATGACGTCATAGCTCGGTGTGAATAGGCCAGTCCCTACCGCGGACGCCAAACTGAGCAAACCCGTTTCGGACCTGACTACCGCAAACACCATGGGGATTTGACCAGCACCTATACTGTACCTATACAGTTCACACAAATACACACGCAGAGTGTGTTTTTGTTTTAACGTGTAAGCAATACATCTTTACAGAAAGTGTGTGACTGTGAGTGTATAGTATAGCAGGATCACCATGTTACTATGTAATACGGATGGAAAAGCTAGTACACATTATTGTCCTTTATCATATAGGTTATAGTAGACTTTTTTCTTTTAAAGGAGCAATCAGTAATTATTCCAGTTTCGACCTCTAATACAAATTAATTTCATTATACATCTGAACACTTGAGGGTTAATAAGGGGTAATAGTTGCAAATTAGTGGTGTTGGGGTTTGAACCTGGTACCTTCCGAGCAGTAATGCAATACCATAAGATTCATATTTTACAAATCGCATCTGTTGCACTCCTCTTCCAAACACGCTGTTTCAGTGTCTATTTAACGTTGTTGTTGTTAGTCTTTCGGCTGCTCCTCATTGAGGGGTCGGGTCGCCACTGCGGACCAACTGATCCGCACAACAACTTAGGACAGGTTTGACATTGGATACCCTTCTTTATTGGGTGGGAATTGAACCCGGGACGTTCACACGGCAGACGAAAAACTTACCAATGAGCCACTGATGCCCTGTTTCAGTGTCTATTTAATATAATGTGCAAATAAGAGCTACTTCTGAGCCACGCCCCCCCTGGTCACAGCAGAGCTGAGCGACAAGCCGGGGGAGGGTTTCCCTCATATGATGTCACATTAGGGGAAATCTCATTGGCTTGTTTA
>JAQMYL010000004.1:7847510-7852510 GCA_030014365.1 Clarias pachynema | reverse complement strand
GTGGAGCTCATCCTGAAAGAACACACACACACACACACACACACACACACACACACAAAGGCCAGGTTGACATGGAACTCCCCTTCTACCTCCCTTTTTCTCTCTCTGTGTTTATTAGAATCGCTCCCCGTCCGTCCGTCCGTCTCTCCCTCTCTTCCTTTCCTTTTCTCCCTCTTCTTGTTTTTCTTCTCCACCGAGCCAGATGGCAGCAGCGTCATTTCTTAGCCCTCCGAAGTGCTATAGTTCCGTCATTCCCGGGCCAGAGATCGCAATCACACTGCGCTCAAACTCGAAATCAATCAATAAAAAAAATGGGTATGGGTGTCATCTCTCAGGCTTCGCCGTTCTTCCCATCGGATCATCCGACGCCTTTCACGCGGCGAGGGCGTGCGACCTGGGTTGACGCAGGTCAGGACGAAAAAAAAAAGCGCCAACCCGTGAAGCTTCATACACCTCAGCGAGATTGACTCAGTGCTCCGGATCGCGTGTACAATACGGGGTTGCGTCACTGGAAGTCAATTAGACGACAAGAGACGCAACGGACACGGGCGTGACGCGGGAAACGAAACGAAAGTTAAGAGTTCTGAGAGAAACGTTCCTAGAGAAACCCGAAGCGGTAGCGGGAGCGATCATCGCCGGAGCTGCTGCTTCCGATTACGGCGAGCAAACAAGGGAGCGCCTGTTTACAGCGATGTGTTAAATCCACATCTTGAGGTTGTAACAAAATTCGAACACATGTTCAGGTCACACTGACATGACGAGTGTGTGTGTGTGTGTGTGTGTGTGTGTGTGTGAGAGAGAGGGTTTTACGAGAGGCGCATTATGGTTGATAATCAGGGCAAGGTGCATAAGCGCAGTCATCCTGGCCCTCCCTCTTTCACCTCACACAGTCACACATTAACACTAATTACCGAAGCTCTGGCATGGGCATGATCGTAAAAAATACAAACAACTGCACTGTGTGTGTGTGTGTGTGTGTGTGGCTCAAACTAGAAAGAATCGTACATCGGGAGAACACAAAATGACGTATAAATTGTAAGCGATATGCGGCATCATTCAGAGTTCACGACACACACACACACACACACACACACACACAACTCTCACTTCTCCAAGATGAAAATCCGACACACCCACAAAAGCCACTACGTTACAGCTGCGTTCATCCCCTGGAACACTCACGTCTCACGTCTTGCATCCTGCACGCGCGTGTCCGTCTGTCCCGGCGTCTCGCTGCCTTCTGAGAAATACCGAAAAGGAAAGAGACTAAAGAGAGAGAGAGAGAGAGAGAGAGCGAAAGAGAAAGTTATCCTGTGTGTGTTTGCTCCGGAGTGCCTGAGCTTCTAGGACTGTCATCCTCTCTCTGAGTCTGAGCACAGACTGCTATTGTGATGGTGTGGATGTGTGTGTGTGTGAGAGAGAGAGAGAGAGAGAGAGAGAGAGAGTGCAAGGAAGAGTGCGTGCTCATAATGTGTCAGCTACACAGTCACGCATGACACATCCAGCAGCTCCGATTTCTCCCGAGTGAGTCAACACGTAAGCAATCGCTTTCTCGCTTTCTCTTCCTCATGCCTTTCCAGTCGTCCCTCCGCCTCTCCGCCTCGCTTTCTGTAAACGCTTACCGGCTCATCCATCACATCTGAGTCATCGCCGGGCCCGCTGCGCGCTATTCCGGACAGCAGGTCGCGCTGTTTCGCCATCCTCGCTCTCGTTAATCATGTAGCTGTTTTTGTTGTCTCATACACAAACACACACACATACACACGCACTCACTCAGACGGGCGGATTGTGGAACTTTACGTATTGAGAAAGAGACAGAGAGAGAGAGAGAGAGAGAGAGAGAGAGGGAAATCAAAAATCTTTAAAAATCAACAAATCGCCGAGAGTAGGCGTAAGACAAACATGTGCGCTTTGCTTCGTTCGAATCAAATGAGCCACAGATCACATCATCTCTCTCACACACACACACACACACGAGAGCATACAAATATTGCGTGAAATCTCATCTGACTCACATAAACATTGGAAATGCACCCAAAAACACAGAGAACCACAGAGATGTGGCAAAAAGCCGCCCTCCCCGTACCCACCCCAATCATACAACAACACCTACTTACCCCGGGGAGGGCGGGGCAAATATCTGCTCTCTCCTTCTCTCTCCAAGACACACAAAGACAAGCTCTTTCTACAATGCTGGTTATAAGGTAGTAAAATACACCCGGAAAGAGAAGCGCTATCCGCCCTGCTCCGCATCCATCACCCCGTTCAGACCCCCCACGTTTCCAGCACCGCCGTGAATGACAGGGAAGCAGGACGATGTCGTCCCTCCCCACCGTAGGACACGCCAAACCCCGGCTAGTTGTGAACTTGCTGGGACATTTTTGTCATCGTCAAAGTATTCCCAGACGCACACCGCGAGAACTCCTGCTTCAATAAACGTTCGTATCAAAACTCCTACCCTAACTGACGAAGGTGTGTGTGTGTGTCTTTCTCATAAAAAATAAAAAAATAAAAAAAAAAGCAAAAGAACACTTATTTGGCACTTCAGTGTGCCATAACCAGTTTGCAATTTGGGGCGTTTCTCCTTCAGCATGCAAACTACAGTGTTGTAAATGCAAATAAGGACTGAAACCAGGACCAAAAATACTGTAAAATAAAAAAAAGCCTCTCAAAGTAAGTGATGAGAATGTTTGCAGATTTTTATTATTTTTTTCTTCTGTATAATACAATGAGGTGTTCAAGTCAAATCGGGAACGAAGGCGTAAAAGTGATTAATATTTACAGTAAGTAAAAGTAATCTACTACAAATGACTAATTACTACTTTAAAATAAAAATTTACTTACACTACTTATTATTACATGTAAAAAGTAATCAGATTACTAATTTCCTTACTTTCGCTCACTCCGTAGGCTCCCTACGTAGACGTCCTTCCCTTGTGCAGGTACGTGAAGGGGCGAGGCCGCCAGGTCGGGCCGGCTGGCGATAATTAATGTTAACGGATCTCGGGATTTCTCCGCGTTATAAATCCTCCCCTTTTCCCCTCCTCCCTCCTTTAACCTTCTCCTTCCATGTTTTTTCTAAATAAAATCACCCCTTTTCCCGTAAGACCTCGCCTCGTGTCCGAGTGTCGAAAGAGCGAACCCGTTACAACATCAAATGTAAAACTACAAAGCTCTCCGACGATTGATTAAAGCGCGTGATCGTTAGCTGATGCTGCCGCGCAAAACGTGACATTTTGAAACGCTACATTTGTAACAGCTAGTAACGTAATGTTATTGACATCGGTAACTGTAATCAAATTACATGCATTTAAAATGTAATGCGTTGCATTATTGCGTTATCAGGAAAAGTAATTAGATTACTGTATACCCAACTCGGTAAAAGTGCTCTTAGTCGCGGTAAAACATCTGAAGGCCTGCTGTCCGTGACTGACGATCCAGTCCGTGGTGGTTCGGAGCTCACTGCTGTCATTCCATGAACATTTGAGTGTTACGTCTGATCCTCGAAATTTGACAGATAACTTGTCGCCAACTTGCGGAAGAGACGCATCCATACACGCAATCATTCACGAACACCGCTTACACATTACAGAAACTCGGCCGATAGTTACTGCAACGTCCCCCGTCCAGTCCTGACCTCGCTAAAGCCATTTCCAACCATTTGGGCCATTTAAGGAATTCCCGGGAGGCCAGCGTTTCTGATATGAAGCAGCCAATCCGGCGTACTGAGATCCCTTTCTACCTCGATGGTATCTAAGCACTAGCACTAGTGAAATAATAAGCTGTGATAAGTGTATTAGTGTAGCAGGGGATTATATTCAGAAATAAAGGGAGTTTTTACTTCTTTTATTCTGCGCAATCAAAAGTCCCGGTTTGACGTGAATGCCCCTTTAATATCAGAATACTGAGCCCAAAAAACCCCCCACAGTATTCAGCATCTAATTATACTGACTGTAAGAGTAAAAACTGTCCATTCATGCAACTTTTGTGCTGAAGATCACTGAATCCCAAACAGTCTATGAAATATTTTGTTTATATCTTCAATATAAAAAAACAACCATCTATGATCAGAATGTTCATAAATACACAGTCGACTCTTTAACTAGAATTTTCCAATTCCTTTCAAATTCCCAAACATGCAAATAAGTGCTGTTTAGTTATGATCTCGGTAAATCACAGCCCCGGGGCGTTGTTACTCTGTTTCTGGGGGATTTCCATTGTTATGTATATGACTGTAGCTTACAGTTGGCACGAGGCCCAGAACAAAATGTCCCCACAATGCCAGAACTGTCATTGCGTTTCCATCGTGATGAGGCTATTTGGTTCACACAGTATGTTAATCACAGACAGATACGGACATATGCACACACACTTCACCAGCAGATGGATCAGATATGGGAGGAATCACTAGTGTGACAGGTGCCTCTCTACATCATAGCACAGGAACACAGCAGTAGACATCTGTCTCTCTCTCTCTCTCTCTCTCTTACACACACACACACACACACACACACTCAAGCGGTTGGGATTTGAGAGTGGCGCCACTAAGTAGGAAGCTCTTAGACCGCAGAGGTACGACTCATGCTGTGGTCATGTGACTCAACCCACAGGAACGTGATGGTCAGTAACTGTAAAAAGCGTGTGTATGTTCATCTCTGTCCAGTGAGCCTTTACCCAATTATCGCCTCCGATTCACAACTCCCTCCCTCTTTTCCCGACCGACTGTGCAGGAATCACCCCGGCAGTCCCTGTCCCACTTCCTTCCTTTTCTTCCACCACTCTGTACTTTTTATCCCTTAACCACAAAGCGCTTCCACCCATCAATTACCCCCTCACTGATCTGAGATGTTGAGATCAGCTCTGCCATTGTGGTCGAGAAGTAACTACTCTTGGACCATCCAGCAGATCTCAGGCGTTTGGAGATTTCACCCAATGCTTTAGCCAAGTGCGATGGTTTAAACGTAACTTTCTCACAGCACTATGTTATACTGTACACGAGG
>JAQMYL010000004.1:7828772-7842815 GCA_030014365.1 Clarias pachynema | reverse complement strand
CTCCTTTGTGATTCCTCATGCATGTTGTTTTAGTCAAGACCTTTATAATTATTCTACCATCATCACTCAGCCAAGTTAGTGCCATAATCTGTTAACTACTAATACCCCTATCTCACCTACGCGGTTTTGTTTAAGAAATAAATTATGGAATAGAATAAGAATAAAATATAGAAAAACGTAGCTGTAGAAACTAAATATAAACTATAAAAACTATTTTAAAAACTTAGCTGTACAAAATATAAGCAATATGGCCGTACAAATATGGAAAATATGGAAACTGGTGTGGAAATTGATTTAGAATTTAATTAGAATTTAATCTGTTACTTCTAATATTTTATAAATGTCCTGATTCTAGATATATAAAATATTTCATTACAATTCCAAACAATCTTTGCCAATAATAATAATTTGCTCCTACCACACATGATGCAGTCTGTTGCAGCCTGCCAGTGTGTCAACAGTTCAGAGTGCTCCACCTGTAGGATAATAAAGGAACAGCAACATTTTACCACCTCACATGCACACACACATATATATGTAAAAAAGAATAAATATAATATAAAACACGACGTTGCAGTCAGTGTGGCGATACATGAACTGTCACACAAAAGACACATGACTGTTTTTCTCCCTCATCTCTAGGATAATAGTGTATATCACATCAGGTGATGGTCATGTTCCATGGATTTACTGGAACGGACACAATTCACACAGCTCTTAAAACGTTTTATAGGAAAACCTTAGCAATAAACCTGACGCAATTTTAAGCGCCTGCCAAACATGCTGTCCTAATCACCTACTTTACATGTGAACATGCAGCGTTCACATTCTCTAGAGATGTTTTACAGTACTTCTGACGTGGGTTGAATTTATTACATTTTGAACATACTGTACATAATTCTCACCGTTTAAAAACAGCATTGTTGACAAGAGTTTGATCATGATCCTACATACAGTAGATATCAAAGGTATAGTGAGTGATTTTGCTGAAAGTTATGTAGATTATTCATACAAATGTAATGGAAGCACTCAGTGTTATTTATAAAAACCCGACCTCAACGCACTGTATAGGCTCAACGTCATGAACGCTATATTTGACTAAAGCTTGTCATTTGGATTTTTTCAACCACATTATGAAAATACAAGGGGCTGAAAATTTTAGCTCGAACGAGGTTAAAAAAAAAAAAAAAACGTCCTACTTCGGCATTCCAAGCTGAAAGAAAGAGCCTGACGAGCTTGTAGACACGCCTCTTCGAGCTGACTGACTGTATACCGGCCCTCTAATTTTTGAAGACAAACACAGGTTTGTTTTACCCTCTGAGAATGTGAGAAACCTCTCCAAACATAACTGACATTTAATGCTCGTTTTCCGGATGAGTGCTCAAATCTGCTTTCACATGCAGTCACTGCTTTTAAAGATCAGGTTCTCATCTCCTGTACGTATGATATACTCATGTCCTGTTCGTGATGCGATACGGCTGGTCCGGGATCAGTGCTGATCGATGCCCGAGGGGGATTTTTTCACCTGGCTCTCGGTAATCCTCTCTAACCGCAGCTTGTTGGAGACTAAGTTCAGTGTGGAAGGTGTGGTAGGACTCACGGGCCAAGAGTAAAATATGGTTTCACAACAGGTACCATCAGGCAAACACCTGCCCACACACACACATTCCTAACATTGTCCTGGTGACACAAGCAAACTTTACACACTAAAGACCATGATGAAATCTGCCCACACTGCAGATGTATTTGCACAAAACTTGTGTATTACTTTTTAATGACCTCGATTAAGCCAGGACTATAAATACAGAAGATGTAGAAAAATAAGTGCAAATCAGCCCAATGTGAAAAGATTTATCGATTTAACCCCCAGACTCACCCCAAGTGGATAGATTTCCTATAACAGTCCCTTCCGAAATGTTTTATTTCATTGGAACCGCTGTCATTTTCCAGATTATTTTATCAGTCGCTGAAAGTTTTTTATCTGTAATTTCTATAACCTGACTTAAATCGTTCCAGTTAGAGATCTCAAATGATCCGATTAGATGTGCGGTTACATGTTCAAAGCACTTAATCAGAATTGAACTTTTTTTGACATGTGTAAAGCGGCTCTTCCCGCTCGGAAGCTATTAATCAGCCAGAAACATAAGAAGTGGAAGAAGTACAGGACGCGCCAAAATGAACAGTACTGAAATGAAAAGACGAACAATATCACCTTGTTTGTCATCTGTGAGTTTATTTCTGCTGAAAGAAACGAACATACACTCTATTAGTGTGTTGATTTACCACGGTGTGCGTAATGAAGTGTGTGTGTGTGTATGTGTGTGTGTGCACCGCCTCACTGTAGACAGTGTTCATATCTTTTATGGAAATTCTCAACCTCAACCAAAAAAAAATTGGCTCAACCTCCTCAAACTCCCTATTCACGATTACTTCCTTATAATACTTAACTATGAAGACTTTTTCCTCCATCCAGAGACCCATTTCCAACACCAACTGCGCAACTCAACTCCCTTTTTACTACTGGGAACATGTGCGGCTGGAGATAAGTATTGTCTTAGTATTGATAAGATACTGTATTTCCCGAGCTTGAACATTGAGCTTAGCTTAAACTTTGCATATTTTGTGTCTTTTGTGTTATGATTGGCTACAAGGACTCGGTCTCATATATGATTGGTTGGATTCTTTACTCCTATAAGAAGGGATCCCGTCGTTTCCAGTTTTCGCACCATCCTTTTTTGGAATGAGACTCTTTGAGGATTTGTCAGGAACACCATATTTCCTTCCTAAATTCACTCTGACATCGCTTGGTGACCCAATAGGTTGGCACTATGAAGATGCGCTGCTCATTACTGTACACCCCTTCCTGATGAGAAGTTGAGTGATTGAGTGAAGGGGTACGGAGTTAAACGCTGCAATGGCTGTCTGGCACCTATCTTATCGGTCCGACTCAGGGGCATCCCGGCATGTCTGAAGCTCCATAGACTGATGAGCACATTGTACACCGTTTCATTCAGATTGCTTCATTCTAGCGAGAGTTATTACACAATATTCAGGGCCTCTTTCAAGTGAATCACTCAGATGGATTATCAAAGGTTTGCCAGATTGGTGATGCATTTTTATTCCGATTGGGCTGTTAATCCCATTATTAGTGGAAGACTGTATATCCGTGTGTCATCGGGTGACAAATAATCCCCTCCCTAAGAGATATCAATCGTTTCAATGGCAGTTTGCTATAGGGTCGGGTCGCGAGCTCGATGCCCGATCGTATCTAAGTGGTTGAGGGTGAAGGACCTTGCTCGAGGGCCCAACAGTGGCAACCTGTTCGAAATGGGACTTGAACAGGGGACCGTTTAATCCAACAAGTGGATATTTGGGTCCATGCACCTACTGCTGCAGTTGTACAAAATGTTACAGCAAATTACCTTCTGCCTAATCAGATTAGAGAATGTTTGGTCATTTACAGCATATTTGCGTTGCACGACCGATATATATTGTGCATCTGTTCCAACACACGTAATTAACCTTGTCCATTCAGTCTACGTTAACCTTCATTAAATAAAGGCTACGCAACATAATAGACGTTATAAATCTTGCTAACACGCTCGACACTCTCTCTCACACCTCTCGCTGCTCACTCTTTCACACATCAGCGAGCTGAACTGAAACAACCAGGACATTCTTTGTCTGGGCGATTATATAACGCCGTCATATAATCGTCCTTGGAGGTGCAAGCTGCTGCTCTAACGACCGATTCCTTTCAAAAGTTTATTCTTTTGTTACCATGGCGATACGGACGCAATTGTGCATCCCTTCAAACGACAGGTAGCAACATTGAGACGTTATTGATATTGATAAATTCGGGGAGGTTTAACTGCATCCACGAGGACTATGGGTGTACTGTAGTGGATTACAGAAATGGGAAAATCCCACACATGCTGCGGTGCTTTGGGATGAATAAGGACATGTTTGATCATGCTGGAGAATCATAAGCAGAGTTTTGCATTGATGAATTTGTATGTGTAGGTGTGTTATTACTCCCCGGTTGGAAAAGCTTTGGTGTTTCTTGAAGCAACCGGATCCTGTTTGTTTTACTGACAATGAGAAAATGTCTCTTGACTGAACTGGTAAATGTTACGAAGGTTCATGATCGGACTGCTAAAACTTGTCTCGTTACAGTACTGCTGGAAACTTTTTGCAGCTATCCTTCCAAACTTTGGAGGAATGAGGAACTTATTAAAACCATGTTCTTTTCATTTATACCGGTCTTCTTTAGGACATGCATGAATGCCCTTTAAAAGAAACAGAGCCATAGTAACACACACACACACTTGACTATCTGGGTGATGACCTTTCATTAAAATCTACACCTAAATCTGACTTTTTTTTCCACCACCAAGGTCCAAAATTAAACCTATTCCTGTTTTTTCGGTCTGTATCAAGATATAAAAACCCTCATACACATCTCGCGTGATGTTAATCGCACGTTCCTTAATAGCATAAAAATGTTAATACTGTAGCCTTTCCTTTTTTTTCTTCTCGCTTTTATTTCCCATAAAACCCAGGAGTCTCTTTCTCATTACTATGGCAATCTGTCACCATTTAGGACCACCCCCACCACCACCACCACCCCCACTGTGCCACTCTTCTTGGAATGAATTATCGAACCACTTACACAATGTTTTATTTAATAATTTACACACTTCCAGGGAAAAAAGAAGAAGAAGAAGAAGAAGAAGAAGAAAAAAAAAAAGATTGATCGGGTGCAAATTTTAAAAAAGTTATTAAAAGGAGGTTACTCTGAGAAACGAAGAACGATTCGCTTTACTTATAGATTTATTACAGGTTGTAGGTTAGACACAGTCTGAAATACACTCAGGGATAATGTGCAAACCAAAGCTGAAATGCACTCAGGGATAACTCATAAACCATCAGCTGCTGTAAATGTGCAAAGCACAGAACATTCCTGCTCCCAATTGTAGAAAAGCAGCAAAAAAGGAAAAAGGCCACAGCGAGCGCTTTACACAAAATAACCACTGAGGATACGAGAGGCGGAGAAAGCTGCTGGTGAATCCGTATACAGACCTCTATCGGGAGGAATCCAACCAGGTGTTAAGATGTGGTTAACCGGGAATTATCAGCCTCTACCTCAGTCTACGGACAGCTGTGCTAGTCAGCTCCGACTATTATGCACTCATCCATTCAGACACCCTCTCTCTCTCTCTCATTCTATCTCTTTGTCTTCTATACCTCCGACAACATCATCCCTGGGAGCACTGAGCCTGCTGTGCCATTTAATAACGTCTTAACTGGTCTTTTTCTGGATTCGTAATGGGATCATTAAGAGGATTCGCACTGCTGAGTGCTCCTTAGGCTCAGGATAAAGATGCTGGTGCACTGCATGCAAACACACACACACATATAACAAATCTGCGTATTCTCACGTAAGGTTCTCTTTCAATTAAAACTGACTGACATGCACCATCATATTAATAATGTCATACGGTCCTGGGCCGCCATGAGCTGGCAGAACAGCTTTACACGGATTATACGAGTCTCTGTGACCGTACCGCAAATATCTATACGCCCTTCCTCCTAAAGATATTTACTCAGTTACTGATTTAATGTCATTGGAGGAAAGCATCCTCTAATACATCGCTCCAAAATGTCTCGTACTGTATGTTTTCACTTAGATTGAGATCCTGTGACTGTGAAGTGCCATAAAAATGTGAGGATATGATTCAGGGAACCCAGGATTAAAAAAAAAAAAAAAAAAAAAAAAGTTTCATTACAAGATAAGAAGAACTTTGTATTGATTTGCAATGACGTTTCTCTTTGAAGTGATAAAAAAATGGTATGTTGAGAAGTGTTCAGTTTCCAAAAGAGTAACATGTACATGAGTAAAATATCTGAAAGTATTTTTTAAATTATGTTTCGGTACATGCTGACTACAGCGATCCTGTATTCCCATCCCACTCCCAGTATTCCTGGAACAAGATCCAGATCGATTGAAGATAAATATATCAATATTTACTCTATATATTTACATTGGTGGCCAAATTACACAAATCCTGTACTTGAGTAAAAGTAGATACTCTCTAGGGAAAATTTTACTCAAGTAAAAGTAGAAGTCCTTCATTTGCAGGTGCACTTGAGTAAAAGTTCAAAAGTACGTACCTTGAAATTTACTTAAGTATAACAAGTACAAGGGTTGTATTAGCGCACAGTAGCCTTTCTCATATATATATATTTAAAAAAAATCTCTCTTTATCTCTCTCTGCTTCCCGTTTGTGAACGTACTGTTTTTTTTATCGCTGTCTGCAACCAGCTTCCATTCTGATTCGAAACAACTGTTGCATTATAAGGCGTCTCTCGGAGTCATGCAGTGACGCATAATAGTCAGCAGGTGGCGAAATTGATGCTTCAAATACGACACACCAATGTGGTTGTGGTTATGTAACGCAACGCCATGACTACAGAAATGTACTTAAGTAGGAGTACAGATATTTGTTGTAGGATTAATGTCGTAAAAGTTAAAACGTATCCTCTGATAAAACTACTTAAATAAAGTACAGATCCATGAAATATGTACTTAAGTACAGTAACAAAGTAAATGCACTCAGTTACCTTCCACCTCTGCTTATAAGTTGTTTGCCAGTAATTTCAATTTCAAATATCTTTTCAACTCTCCAATGCTGTTTTTTATGAAGCTAATAAATATATTCATCTCTGATTTCCATGATACATATTGAAAGCCTGTGCAGTCTCCTCATATGGCCTTGCATCGAAGGTTATCAGAGATGTTGATTGCTAAAAGGCTATCTCTGCGGGTTCGTTCTTTGTACAGCTGGCTCATGGTCACACGGCTCTCTCTGTAAAGAGAAATTAGTAGAGTTATAAATTTAATATACCAGGTAATCGTGCATCACCATCGTATTTGGCATGACTAATACTGAAATCTGGTGCACAGCAGGACGGGGAAATAGTCACAGCTTAATTCGCTAAGCTGTTGCAGAAATCACATTTAGGCGCATTGGCATGCTTGCAAAGTGGCAGCCGTGCAAATTCAATTGTTTAGAGAATTTCTTTTAGTATATACTGTATTATGTTATTTACAGTAAAACCAAACCCTACAGAAGGAGAGTCAAGTCATGCTCATAAAAACACACAAACACGCACGTCAGATATTAGGAGAGCAGCACCCATGAATTAAACATCCTGGTTTCGATACGAAGCGGTAATACAGGTCGTGTTTTAATCAGACTCGTGAGCCGACTGTGAATCGTTGAAATCCTAAAAACAGAAAGTGCACACTGACAACCCCATTTTCATTCGTAAGCGGAAATGTATTTGAATTATTATTTCCTTTTTCACATTTCATTTATAGAACACTGTCTACGCAGCTCACTCTCCTTCCTAAACAAGTCGGTTTTGGAGATGGACATTAAATCTGATGATATATAAAACAGTTAACATATTCTGAAATATTTAGGACTGAGACAGAATTTCGAATGAAATACAAACTCAATTCTTACAATATTCTTTCTCCTAACCAGTTGAGAAATACATACACATCTTAATATATTTATATATACAGTATATTACATACACTTTAATGATCCTGTACTACTTTAGGCTCTGTACTACCACCTTGTGTTGAATATTAGAAGTGCACAACAAAAAAAAGAAAAAGGTAAAAAGGTTTCCCTGAGCACAGTGGCTTCACAAAGATTCCCGGGGAACTAGAGATTCACTTTCAAGTCTGAATATCCATTAGCTGGAGGGAAAAATATATATATATTGAGGAACGGACTGAGAGATACTCAGAGCCATGGAGACTGGCACAGACAGCACAATAAAGGTTTATTAGTTGAGTGTTTTTTTTTGCCATACTTAGTGCAGCTGTTCCACCCTGAGCAAAAGACTGACGAGTGTCTCGAGACAGACTGGAGACAACTGGACGTAACTGTCAGCCTATATATATACACACATTATAGGAAGTCAGTGGCCTTTAAGCATTTCTGGGTAAACCCACAAAGTCGTTAGTTTAGCTTTTATTAGCTAGCATTAAGAATGCTAATGACTTAAAATCATTGAATAAAGCTGAAATTTGATATTAGCGCAGTTATTCTCTCAGATACCCTGCCAAACCTACTCATGCTAACTCATGCTTACTCATGCTAACTTATGCTTACTCATGCTAGCATGTTTACAGCACAAGGAAACAGAATTAACAGTAAATAGTATTAAACTTTTATAAACATGATCAAATTACCTCAGAAACCCATTACTAAAAGTGAAGCAGTTAAGATGATTTGTTTCTACATTACTTTATTTGACCTCCTGTTAAAACCGTGCACAATTAATTAGCTAGCCTACTAGCATTAGCAGTTAACTTTTTGATCATTTCTTAATTTGACTTTAACTAGATCAAGATTATAAATGAAACAAGTCAAACCAGGCCTTTTGATTTTCTCTTGAAGGCAAGCGTGAAACCGATTGACATTTACCGAGAACTTCTAGGACAGTACAGTGATGAGACTCTTAGTTGCAGGAAAGCTTCTGAAAGGTGCAAACGTTTTTGAAGGCCGCACGCCTGTGAATGACGAATGCAGTCGTTCCTGTGAATATTTTGTGAGTGGAATGTCTAAAACCGATGGATAACTTGTCACCGACTTGCCGGAGACACATCTGTCTTGTGGGAAGTGTACGCACGATCGTTCATAAACACCACTTGTTCATTGCAGGAACTCGGCTGGGAGTTAATGCCACATTCCCCATACAGTCCTGATCTCACTCCTAGCCATTTCCACATGGTTGGGGCATTAAAGGAGTTCCTGGGAGGCCAGCATTTTAGACCTAAAGCAGACAGTCCGATCATGGGTCTACTGAGAAAACCTTCTACCTTGATGGTGTCCAAGCACTAGTGAAACACTGGGATAAGTGCATTAATGTAGCAGGGGATTATATAGAGAAATAAAGGGAGTTTTGACTTTGATTGTATTGTTATTCAGACTTGAACACCACTTGTATATAAATCTGCCGTCAAGCGTTGGCAGTAAAGATGGTGAACATTATAAATATGAGAAACTCTGTCAGGATAGCTGGTATTACTGGTAACGGATAAAAATGAAAAACATGCTTTGACAATCAATAACCCAGACTGGTCACCTCAGGTTAACCTCAGCTAGTAGTCTTACAAATTATGCACATGTATAAATGTCTGACTTCCTTCTACTTTAAAACTTCCCTATACGGATTCAACGACGGGCCCACGTTCCCATCCAAAGGCTACTACAGACACCCACGCAGAGCCGCACTCCTTTCCACATGCATTCACACATGATTTCTGTGGAAATCAATAAAATTCAAAAATAAAGCACGAGGAAAAAGACTGGGTACTTTTTAGGGGGCACATATTTGCAGGGTTACCGTGGCCCGGCTATAATCCTTGTTTATTCTCATGGCGTCCCTTGGCATGGGTGACGGTGAACATTGTGTTCTAGTGTGTCTTTTTTGTCAGACAGCCATTTACCTCGCCAAAGAATGTGCTTTTGGCTTCACCATCGTGCCTGAGGAAAGCTCCAGGTTTGTCTCTGATGTGCTGCCTGGCTGAGTTTCCACATTTTCCTGCTGTTTCGAAGTATATTTACGCCGGACTTCGCCTTGAAATCAACGTGATCCTTAATTGGTTTAATCACATTTTATTGGCTACCACTTGCTATGATGAGAAAGAGGATTAACCAATCAGGATTATGTATTTTTGCAGAGGTTTGTTGCAGGAGAAGAGAGAGAAGAGTTGACCTAGATTTGTCTAATCAAACGTCGTGTCCTCATGTTACTATCATCTAATTTTAGTCATTTTCAGAAGAACTGTATAACGAAAAGTTATCGGCAGAGTTGACGACATGGTAATATTGGTCGACGCTAGGTGCCTTAAATAATAATAGCAAAATGTAATTTAAATTCAAGCACATAATTACCGTCTGGCATCCACCCAGAATGTGCAAGCATGTCGTACTTATTAACACAATTCTAAAAATCTCGGAGTGATTTTATTTAGACCCCCCCGCCCCCACAGACCCCCCGTGTCCGCCCATCCGCCCTCCAAAATGAATTCCTTACTACGCCACGTCTGCTGTCTACTCTACCTCCGAGTCTCTTCTCTGCCGTCACACTCTGTCTTTGCTTTTGCATCTTGTTTGCATCTGTTATTTGCCTTGAATATGTTCTGCACTTTCTCCTCTTCTTTATCTACATTTTATTCCTTCACATCTTTCTTTTGAATTTCCGCCTCTCTCTAATTCTTATTCGTCTAAAATATTATTCAGACATTGAACATTTGCATTGAGGTAGACCTTCAGGAAATAAACACTTTATTTATAATCATAGAAACCGTACATGACAAATAAGAAAAAGAAAAGAAAAAAAAACCCTTCTCAACATGAAAGCCTCATTTGTGGCCTGGGATTTACAAGTATTGTCAATCTGAAAATGCAAAAGCGGCAGCAAAGTGTTTACTTGGTGTACTTTCTCGCAAAAGGGGCCTCGGCCGCCGGAAACCCCAGCCAACACGTCTCTTTCCTGAGAAAAGGTAAAATCCCCGCGGGAGGTCTGGCACGAGGCCAAGTCCACGTCACCCAACAGTGTGACACTTTGTCCGACTGACGTGTCATGTGGCCAATCAGGAGCCAATCGTTTCCGAACTAGTCTACCGTGGTAAAAGTCCCACCCTTCCTGTGCTGTTTTGACTGTGCGTGCTCCTTCCTTACCACACACACACACACACACACACACACACACACACACACACACGCACGCAGGCACGCAAGTAAGCACTTATCTTCTACCAGTTCTCTGTCTGTAGTATGGGTGAGAAAGGCGTCGATTTCGCTGTCATTTTAACCGGGTGCGTTTATCCTGACCTGGTTTGTGACACGAGGCCGTAACTCACAGGTTCACTTGTGAACCAACATTTGAACTAGAAAACACCACTGATTTCAGATTCTGGGTTAGAACAAGAAATATAAAATAATGTGCAGCGTGACGCACTTAAAATGACGTTACTGCATTTGCTGAACAAACATCGTCAGAGGGATAAACAAATCACAGACTATATTCTTTATCAAAGAGAATAAGGTTCTGCTTTTTTATCAATGCCTATGTGCATGTAAAAATGCAGAGAGAAAGATAGAGAGAGGGAATGAGAGGGAGAATGAGAGAGATGATCGAAATACATATGAACAAATACATAAAAGATAAAAGATGTAATATTACGACAGCAAACGCAAGCTTACAAAGAAGCGAGACACGGTGCAGGCTACTCACCTCGGTCTCACATCCCTCAATCCGCCTCTGTTTCAGCGCTCGTAAATCTCTCCCTCTTTCTCCAGAGCGCAGAAAGGAAAGGAAAGAACCACAGAGCGAGAGAAGAGACAAGTGCACACTGCCGAGTCGTTTCCCCTCCTTAAACTGAGCTGTCACTTCTCTCTCTCTCTCTCTCCCTCCCTCTTTCTCTTTCTCTATCTCTATTAAGAAGCGGCAACTTGCTATCTATTCCTCTCACTAATGAAACTAGAGCATGACTCACTATCACACACTCACTCACTCTCACACACACATGCACACACGCATACACACTCTGCCATCACAGGTAAAACTGTCCTCCTTTCCTGTTCCTCCAAAGTCCAGGATTTTTGCTGGGCTCCTTTTTTATCACTTGTGGCCTGATGATTCATTCGCTTGCACAACTAGGCTGAGAAAACACTCTTTTACAAACAGCCAGGAGCGAGCAGGACAACAGGCCATCTTTACTCCCACACACACACACACACACACACACACATACATAAAAAAAAAAGAGTTTGTCTGCATAAAAATGCCGCAGAAATGAACAAGGGGACAAAGTATTTTCGCAGACAGTTACATCCTTTTACTTACTAAGCAAAACTTGTTACGTCTGTCAATTTGGAATAATTACATGCATGGCATTGATCCAACGACACACACACATATATACGAAAACCCTTAAGCTACCTTATAATACATCGTTTCATTATTAGCAGTAGTAAAAGCCTTTTAACACACACACACAGGATGCACCATCGCACTATCAGCAGTAATCAGGGCCTACACACACCAGCGTGTCTGTGTGTGTGTGTATGTGTGTGTGCAAGTGTATGACAGCCTCGTCACAAATGTGTAGGAAGGCGCAAAGTATTTTGGCGAGGAAATCTAAAGTCATACTAGACAATATGCCAAGTTTGAAGACAGATGATGATGATGATGATGATGATGATGCAACGTCGCAGTCTTACATCACATGTTAGAGCATCATCAGCAATAACAGCATCGGCTCGGAAAAGAACGAGTGCAGGGTAAGAGAGGAGCAGCAAATGCTTAACCGAGACAGACACAGCTTCTCTTTCCTTCACTCCTTTTTCTTAACGTTATAATTGAAAAGAGACAGCATGTTCGTTCGAATCACGGTCCTCGCAATCAGCCCGCACTAAAGATAGTACAAACACTTTAATCAAGTACGCCATTTCAGTCGTTTATTTTGTTTTCCCCCATCAAAATGGATTATACAACTGTGAGCAGGTACAAATCTGAGAATGCTCTCATTAGGAGCTTTCTGTTGAACATTGCATAACTGGGTTTATACAATCAGAACTAGTTTTTATTTCCACCTATTGAATAATGAAATAGTGTAAAATAATAAAAATAATAATTCATATATTAGGTACTGCTTTTTACATTATAAAATATAATTACTTGCAGTCCTAGAGGACCGACCCCCTTCACTTCTTATCTTATTTTTTCTCCTTAGCTCCCAGAACACCTGATTTAACTAATTAACTAATTAACAGCATTTTCCTAATTGAAGTGTGTGTGTGTGTGTGTGTGTGTGTGTGTGTGTGAGACTAAGAACCACTAGTATACAGTAAAACTTAGCAGTTGTTTTTTTTATGCTTAGATAATTAAAAAGGTTTGAGATCAAAGAAAATAACATTTAAATCAATTGTTCATCACATGCACTTCTGAAAAGATTTGTATTTGAGATTAATATCCACTTACACCAGCATTCATTCCACAGCTCTATTATTCTCTCTCTATATATTTTCTACTATCCACATACAGTACTTTGCAAAACCGTAATTAATGCCACAAAGTCGGTATTGGTGTGATGAAAGCCGTTTAGTCTCAGGTCCAATTTGTGCAGTTTTATAGGGAAATTAGCTGCTAAGTTTTATTGAGCATCCTGGAGAACCACACACACACAGAGCTTCTCATGAATTTGACTGTTGCACCTGTTTTTCTTTTTTGTTTTTTTGCATGCAAAATTCAGCAGCTTCCATTTTGTTTTTTTTCTGTCTGGAATGTGGTCACTTATATAATGTGCTGCTTTCTTTTCTGGCATACAAATATTGTTCTGTAACTTTTAATTTAGTGGTGCAATAGTGTTGTTTAAAAATTATAAATATTTTCGTACTAATTCAATGATAAGTCCTAAAATTATGAAAGATTGTACTAAAAGCACAGCGTGCCTAAGATATTTGCACTGTACTGTATATAATTGCAGATTTTAATATATACCTGTACATTATCGGTATATAATCCATACACTTACACAGATAATCTGGTACTGTTTTATTTTTCAATGTACATAACTTTTACTTTTTTAATTGTACAATATATATGTTAATAATAATTGTTAATAGAAACAATAATTATTATACAAGTCTACTATTATAAAAGTGTAATTCCATAGCATTATCTATTCTATTGCTACTGCTCATAGTCTTGTTATATATATATATATATATATATATATACTGTTTGCATTTCCGGTAGATGCTAAACTGCATTTCATTGCTGAGAACCTGCACTGTGTAATTCAATTCAATTCAATTCAATTTTATTTGTATAGCGCTTTTAACAATTGTCATTGTCGCAAAGCAGCTGTACACAATCAAAAGAATTATTTCAATTTGTAAGGAATGTGAATGTGTATGAATCAAAATGGTCAGATAGTCCCCGATGAGC
>JAQMYL010000004.1:7794260-7828672 GCA_030014365.1 Clarias pachynema | reverse complement strand
TTTACACAATCAAAATAATTATTTAAGTTTGTATGGAATGTGAATGTGTATGAATCAGAATGATCAGATAGTCCCTGATGAGCAAGCCGAGGGCGACAGTGGCAAGGAAAACCTCCCTGAGATGTGTAATGACAATCAACTTGTATCCATCCATCCATCCATCTACTACTCATATTCCTTTTTATACATATTATTAAGTTATTATTTAATAACAAATAATCATATACAAAACTAAGTGTGTATAAAAAAATAAGCAAAGTTTTAATAATCAGCAGACCACAAAAAGTAATAAACTACATTAAAACTACATTGAATCCAAATTACACACTGTGGATTGAGCCACATGCAATTTCAGAAACAGTAGAAAACAGAAATATTAATATTGTAAATGCATATTTTGTACTTTGCAAAGTTTGCAAGTTATATCAAATACCAAATATCTAAAATATTATTATGAAGTTTCATGATAGCAAACCCTGGTAACCTAATAATGCGCAATACTTTACATTAACTTTATATCTACTCTTAGAATATATTCTAAGAGTAGAATATTGTAGAGTAGAATATAGTAGAATATTATTGTTGTGTTGTCCATTATATCTATTAACAAAAACTATTCCACTACCATGAGTGTGTGTATGTGTGTGTATGTGTGTGTATGTGTGTGTGTGTGTGTGTGCGTGTGACCTGCGATGGATCGGCACCCTGTCCAGGGTGTACCCCGCCTTGTGCCCTAAGTCTCCTGGGATAGGCTCCCACTGTATACAGGATAAAGCGGTATAGATAGTGAGTGGGTGAGTGAAAGAGAGAGTAAGAGAGTAAATATTCCACTACCACCATTATGATTAATGTCCTTGTGCTGGTTAACTTAAAACAAACTGCAGATTTATATGACTGTGTTTGTCGTCTACAGTAATACAATATTTTTATAGTAACAGCTCACTCATAGTTATTATTAGTATTATTTAATTTGATCTGTACTATGCAATACAGTTTTTCTGTCTGTTTGCATGTCTATCTATATATCTATCTAGGATTGTATGTATTGTCCCAGAGTTAGTCAAAAAAATTTTTTTCATTTGCAATCCCTTGGCAACCAAGACAGAAGACGAAACACATCTTAAGTACTAAAAATAAACAGGTTAAATACATGTTGTGTTGTTTAATAAAATGTGGGATACTTTCTATGATTATGATTCTATGATTTAACCTCTATGGAAGGAGTCTCCAGTTTTAACACTTTCAGGTTCCTCTGTATGGTGACATGCTGCGTTTATTTCTCTGTCTTATTAACCTCATACTGCTACAATCTAAGTCTTGACGTAAGCAACTCACCGATTTCTAAAATGTTCTCAGCACATAGCACATGCCGTCCTGCACATCATGCACTAGCACGCAGCAGTAGCAAGGCACAGGATAGGGCTACGATTCTAATTCGATAGTGTTACTAAATAGGATCTCGGTTATTCTACTCGGTTATTTTGACATTTCTCATTTGGTCTGTGACCAAATCAAGAGTCAAAAAAGTGTGATGTAGCAAAAATGATGCTACCGCAATAGAAAATGATACACGGTCGGCATATCAGATTTATTATACTCTATACACTGCAAAACGTGACATTTAAGCAGGTTGTAAGCAATATCTTAAATCTAGTCATATTTATTTCTTATTCGCTATTGAGAAATGATAAATATACGGTTATTAAGCCTATTATGTCAAAAAGTGTGATAAAGCCAAAATGATGCTACGGCAATACAGGATATTTGCTTTGAAGGAAAGTTAATTTAGCTATTATTTGGAAAATGTTGCTAAATTATAAGCCTAAAGAATAAGAACATTTAAAATTAGTATGAGGTTTAAGTGGTGACTCAAATAGTTATGCCTCTGGGCTACTGATCAGAAGGTTAGAGGTTCGAGTCCCAGCATCTCCAAGCTGCCTCTGTTGAGTCCTTGAGCAAGGCCCTTAAACCTATCTGCTCCAGGGGCGCTGTATCCCAGGTGACCCTGCGCTCTCACCCCAGCTTCCTTACTGGGATATGTGAACAAAAACTATTTTACTGTACTGTACATTTTATCATAATAGATGTCTTAATATTGACAGGCTTGATCATCTTGTATTTGGTTCATTGTCATCTTCTAATGAGAATGGAAGATCACTTTGACGGCATTCAAGATATTTTAACTTGCTTTAAAAAGTTATAACTTTGCCAAGGAGTTATTACATAACTTAGAATGTATATTTCCTTCATGCTTCATGATTTCTCTCTTTCTCTCCGAGGTTCTTTCTCCTTTTTCCTTTTCAATCCGATTCCTTCTGGAATCCTTTCCACACTCTCACTCCCTGCAATCCAAACCAACCTGATTTTGTACGAAGTTGCGAAGAAATAAAAAGAAAGAAGAAGAAAAGATGACCCTACTACAGCACAACTACCTTGATCTTAAACATTGGTTGCTTTGGAATTTTTTATTTTTTTTTAACTACTTTATGACCTCTAACCACAGATACCACACCTCATACACACAGTTACAAACAAATACACCCACAATGATGGCCAAAAGTTTTTTTTGTAACAGTATTATTCATCTCATAGCTACATCACACACTCTACAAAACCTTGTGAACTAGGTTCATTTAAGGGAAATGCCAATTTTATTACTTCCTTGCTGAGTGTGTGTGTATGAATTTCTCTATATTACTACCATACAGTAGATCTACTCAAATGAAAACTGGAACTTTAGAAGATGTAACAGTCTTCAAAGGAGTAAAAATATATTAATAGATCTGAAATCGTCCTTGCGATAAACTGGACAAGGAAACGTGCGACACGTTGCAAAAGTAACGGAAAGCATTTCCAGTTAATAGCGGGGGGGGTGTGGAAATGGTCAGTGTGTGAAAACATGACCACAATTAGAAAGAGCGGGACGCCTTTGAGTAGCTGAAAGCAGACGGGCAGGACCCCAGCGACATGACGGTTGATTATTTCGTTAGTGTGGAATGACTGGGCTGAGTTTCTGATTGACTGGGCTTCGAGGTGACTGAAAGATTACATGCTGCAGAGTCATCATTACAGCCTTAGCAGTTCACTTAATGCGGGTGATTTGGTGTGGGTGACTGATTGATCGAGGCGCCTCTGGTTTGATGGAGCGGCGTCACGTGCTGCTTTTGCTCTGTAAGAAGTAGCCGGCTGTAACGGCAGAGACGTCTGGCGATTCACGTGTGCGGCATCCACACCTGATTATATTCAAAAATTTCTTTCGCTCTAACAATCATTCCTATTTTTTCTACTCTACCTTTCACTGCCTCTCTGATTCACAAAGCACACACACACACTCTAGTCATTGATATTAATAAGCACAGCACAATGATCATTGCTATCCATTATAAACGCCTATCAAGGGAGAAAGATCTTGCGGATCGTTATCACCAGTCATCATGTTTGAAAACAAACCATTGTTACACAAAAATGCCTAATACTGAAACCTTGCAATTCACACAAGTACCTGCCTGTCTGATCCCAATCATGTACAGCGATGCAATTCTTACTCATGTGCACATTTCAGCACTAAAAATAATGCCGGTGTGCTGTCTCAGCTCTCCTACACCGACTGGCATAACAGGAACTTTTTTAAAAAAAAGTTAACGAATTAACAAAAATCGACAAAAAAGTGTCATGTGGTCCATAAAATGTTATCTGGGCAAAAAAAAAGCACATCAGAAAGGATTCAATTCAACTCTTTCATTTGTATCAATGCTTCCAACAACGGTCGCAAAGCAGATTTACGGAATAAAAAATAGATATATTTTTGAAAAATATCAGCAAATATGTACAAATTCTAATTCTATTTATCAGTGTGATGTTCAAGTGACCGTAGAGCAAACTGGCAGTGCTTTCTACTGCATAATCATGCACAGTCATAGTGACGAGGCACGTGTTACCCGCACTGGTTGGCAGATGCCATTGTGCCCTAAGAGACAGGTGGGGAATGGACACGACCAAATTAGGAGCCGCTACTTGGGGAAGAATCAAAAAGGAAAAAAAAAAACTGGTCAGAACGGACTGGAACAGTCCGGGTATATCAGTAAACTCGGCTCAGCCTTCAGGAGGGAAAACTGAGTGGTTGCTTATAACCAGCATTTTTTCCCCCTATCTCCGTCTCTGTTAACTTTACTGGAGAGAAGAAAAGAGGCTGGTGAGGGAAAACTATTTACAGCTACTTAAGCGTAACCCTTAACAAGAACGTAATTGTTTTGTGGACTTTCCACCACATTAAACATAACTAACACTTTATCATTTTACTCATCAAAGCTTATATCTACATTAAGTCAACATTTATTCATTTTTCGTTGTACAACTAATAGAGTATTAATGTTAGAATTGAACCGTTCACACTGAAACCAGAACATGTTGAAAAGCTGAAATTGTCCTAATAAAAGAACTTCTTCAGTCTGCAGTCAGTCATAGGAGGGTGTACAGTATGTTACAGTCATGTCATCCTCTTTTATTATTAATAATAGTCACTATAAACTATTTCGCTCTGTTAATAGTAAGCTTTGGTAACTAAGCAGTAGAATAGGCAACTATTAACAAAGCAAAGGTATAATAAAACATAAACAGAAAGCCTGTATTCTTAAAAGTTGGCACTGCTATAAGCTATAACACCCTTTAGGTGTTCTGACACAGGAAAACCCCTCTTCAGCGGGTGGTGTTTTTTTTCCACCAATCAATCTTGTCAGAGATACAGAATGTACACCTTGGCCATCTAAAAAACATTATAATTTAGCGAGGGAAAAAAAAAAAACCCTCGTAATTAATCCATGAATCTAATGTTTGCTGATGCAGGAGTTTAAGAGCGCTGAGAGAATTTCTTCCCCGAAAGTCATTTATTCTATGTTAATTATTACTTTAATATAAAGTGCACTCGTGAGTTAATATTTTATAGCTGGATAATGTGTTGCATTACTTCCTATAATTTTGCAAAACACATCATTCCAAAATAAAGTATGCTTATACTGTAGGTCTTTAAAAATTCAGTCATGCCAGGAGATTTAACTGTATGTTATCAAAGATTCTTACAAGAACTGTAATTTCTCATACAGACTTTATGAACTGTGCTGAAAACTGAATATTTGAATGTCAGACGGCAAAGATGATTGCAGTTGAGGGTTAAAGGCTGAGTTATGTTTTCTGCGTTAAGTCTACACAGGACCTACAGCGTAACCTAATGTGCATCTTCTAGGAAATGTCACCGCAACACCTTTAAACCGTCTGCCTGGTGCGCTGCACTAAATTATTTTTACCTTAGCAAGTTTCTTGAATCTAATCAAAACTAGCTGTAATCCATTGAAGTAAGTTTACAACCAACCAAATATAAGATTATTAAGTGTATTTTTGTTACAAAAATTGAAAGTGAACATTTCTGGTTCTATTAGCTAAGACTTGGCTTCTATTTCCTAAAACTAGCAAACTTATCCGCCAATAGAACAAGACATGTTTTAACTTACACTTTTAGTAAAATTTGATTAAAAATAATCTTAATAATCTGGTTTGTTTTTTATAAGTGTCAGGAAAATTTGATATTCAAGATATTTGTTTTTGCAGTGTAGCGACGCATTTCCAACTTCTTCTTCTACGCTTCAGTTTTTGGATTAAGTTGAAATTCGTACTAACCATCTCCTCCGAAGTCGTCTCTCGTTGTGGCATTGCAGTAAAACAGTAACGTTTGAGAGAACAGCCTAAAGAGAGCTGATTGTCCGAGTCCTCTCAGAGGGAGTTGGGCGTTCTAACATCAATCTCGACTCTACAGCCAATCACAGGCGCCTGCGAGCTCACACAAGTGGAAGGAACGGATAGCTCTGTCCTCCGAGTGTGTTACACCGCTGCCAACGGCGGTGTGTGAGCGAGCAGTTCAGAAAGATGGGATCGGCTGGCGTCACATGGTTCGATGGAAACGTGTGATAGTCTTCTGTCTTCCCTTGATTGGCAGTTGTAGCCTTGATGGGAGAGTGCCCTAATGAGTGCTCTCTAATTGGCTACTACTAAATTAGGGGGGAAAAAATCCAATAAAAAAAAAAAGTAACATCTATTCAACAATTGGTTCAGCATTTATTAAGCTCCAACAAGATTCACTCAGCTTTATTGGTTCGTTGTTTCTAAACCTCACCAGGAAAGTTTCGAAGAGACTCAGGATCAGGAATGAGGACAAAAAAGATCAAATAGCAATTAAAAATGTGATCAAAAACCTTAAACCAAATTACTATTGCAAATACTAACTGAACATCATGATTAGCTGAATACTGGACAATCTGGCCTTGTCATAGCGCTAAAGAATTAATACACATAATAATTTAATCTCAACTTCCAAAACATTTGTAGCACAATTATTTATATTCTCTACATTATTAATTTAACCATATTATATAACTAGATCCTCAGCAATAAATGGCGATACTCTCTTCATCTTGGGATTGACAATGAAAAAGCTTTTACAGTCTAAGACTTGAATTTGGTGCTGTCCTAGTACATGTGCAATAACAGATGAGTCATGTGGTGGACATGTACTTTGTACTCAGATGACAAAACAACATGTTTACACGTAGTAGTGTTTCAGAGTCAACAGATCCGGGCGTTTACACCAGCGACACCTGTGCACGATCTGAAACAGTAGTACTGGGTCGATGGTCAAGGACAGAGTGGAAGATAAACTCAAGTTGTTGTTTTTTTTCCCCCTCCGTGCGTGGGGGAACTTTAATAAATAGTCATGTATGGATATTAAAGAAATGTTAAGGATTTATGTAGTGTGAACACCTGTTTTAATAAGACTTTAATCATCTCTTCATGTACGCCTACTCTATGTAAAGTATACACTTGTCTTAATATTCTTTTAATACATTACATTACATTACACAAGTCATACTGGATATACAGTAGTTTCGAATAAAAATGTGAACACTAGGATTGTATGATATTGGTTTTTCCTTCATTGTGCTCTGTTCCCATAAAAGATTTAATCATCCAGAACTGGTAGCTGGTAGTAAAAAAACAGGAAAATGAGCATTTCCAGCCGTTCAGGTTTAAAGACATTAGGGGTGGGGGTAATAATATTATCAGCCGTGCAATCAGGACCTGTGGCCATTGTGAAAACTCAGCTGGATAGTGCGATTTTAAGTGATTTAAGTGCAATAATGTGAAGAGATAAAAAGCATTTGGCTACAGTTTTTTTTAGTTCCTGTTTTAGTGTTTTAGTGCTTGTACAATATCCATCATTTTTGCTTATAATATTGCATTTACATTTAGGCATTCGTTTCTCAAGTGTTGATCAAGTAAAAAAAAAAAAAACCTGCTTTATGATATTTTAAATTAAATTACTATAGTGTTATAGGATTTAACACTTTTTGTTGTACATCCTATTTATTCATTAAAGTCAAAATCCTTCTCCATTATCTTTTAAACCTCAGAAAACAAGGGGTGTTTTAATACTTCAGGGCCATGTACACCGATCAGCCATATCATTAACACCACATAACATTAACATTAATTATCAACTATATACCAGTGAACTGGTGACAGGATAATGAGCATCGGAGGCTCATTAACACCTGCGGAGAGCAAAGACCAATGGAGCACAAATTGCTGAAAAATGTTGATGCTGTCCATGATAGAAAAGTGTCAAAACGCTTGAGTGCTATGGGCTTGGCAGGAAAAGAGATCAAGCTGGTTCATCTGGCCTCCAAATCACCTTCAGAGGAGTCATGCCTCAAGGGGTCAGAGCTGATTTCTCTCTCTCTCCATCTTACTGTATATGCCTAAAGATACAATTTTAACATCGGTCAGCAGCAACCTCATTTCCCCTCTCGTCTGTTATACTAATCAAGTTGAACCTTAAGTTAGATTCTTTTCAATGCTTGGAAGATTCATACATACTGTATACTTGGAAGATTCGTACACACTGTATACACATACTACTACTATACATCACAGATCCAAATTGGCATTATATTTTTATAATAACATATAAAAACCTTTCTCAGATAAGTGGACGTATATTACATTTCTGTATTGGAACGTTTGCACTGGGCAATACATCACCCCGGCCTGATCATCGGTCACCATCTGCACATGTTTCTCTCTGGTTTATGTCTTAAATTAGATGGGTTTTTTATGCTTCAATGATTCATAGGCCACTGCGTAGCTTTAAAATAATAATAATAATAAAAAGTTCCCCTGAAACTGGTCAGTTACAGGGACTCGACTGAAACTGAGAGCCAAAAAGTCCTTCAGGAAACATGAAAAATTATTCCTCAAGACTAGACACACACACACCCACACTTACTGTTAACTATACATCATACGGTTTTAGGTTTGTGGACACGAGATCATAACACTATTATGAATTTCTTCCCCTAACTGCCACCACAAAGCTGGAACCATACCATTGTTTAGAGTGTCTTTGTATGCTCTAAAATTACGATTGTCCTTCACTGGAACTATTTCAGTATAACAATGCTCCTGTGGAGAAAGTGACCTCTGTGTAGACATGGGCTGGAGTGGAAGAATTTCACTAAAACAGAGCCCTGATCTCCACCCTACTGAACACCTTTGGGATGGACTGGAACACTGAGTTCTCCCCTCAAGCCTCCTCACCTGATCTCGGTACCTGATCTCACTACTGCTCTTGTGTCTGAAAGGACGCAAATCCCCACAGCCAAGCTCCGAAATTTAGTGAACGAATTATGGTTATTCTAAAAGCAAAGGGGGAAAAAACTGGAATGGGAAGTTTGACGTGGACATTTGACTTTAACTGTCAATGTCAAATGTATCCCCATTTTTTAATCGATTGAAAACAGTGTGAGAATAGTTTATTTAATTTAAGATAAGATAAGATAAACCTTTATTAGTCCCACAAGTGGGAAATTTGTGTTATGTCTTACATTTCGTATGAGCTTTGTCGCTAGATTAGCTGCACAAGCTAACTGATAGCTACAAACACTCTCCAGAGACGACCCCCATCACTGCTCGTCTGTCACATTGTCAGTCACTAGTGTGAACGAAGTGCGAGGTTCACGCTCCTACTATCCGCTGTCTCTCAGAATAGATTGAGGTTCTTTGGTTTCTGGTTCCTCTTAAGGTCTTCTTCCTCATGAGTTCTCAGGGAGTTTTTCCTTTGCCACAATTACCGCTGGCTTACTGTAAAGTGTACTGAGTCCTTTAGAAATAAAAATTAATCTGGAGTGAACTTATAAGTGAGGTTGAACAAATTTCTATTTGAAAAGAAAAAAACATATAGAAAAATAACAAAAAGGGGAAAAAAAATCATGAACAGAAAGAAACATGAAGAATGAATTATCTTTCATACATGGTTATAAATGCTTGTATTCTTCACATGTACCAGTCTAGTGTGAAATTAAACTGGTATTTTCATATAATGTGTCTCTCTCTCTCTCTCTCTGTATGTCTCATTCTTTTCACTGTCTACCTTAGATCAGAACTCTTTGTTCAGCAGGGGAAAACATAATGAAGAACGTTTAATATAAAATGACTCATGCGCTCTTTCCCAGAAGAGATGGCCAAGGACTTCTTGAGAATTCGTGTGAAATGACCTAAATGCTTCAACCAATCCGCTTCTGCCATGCCATGACTGTGTGGCCAGAGAAACTGCCCATCAAAACTGAAAGAGAATACAAAAATTACCTTCTTCGATTACACCCATGTGACCTTTAAAGCAGGGTTTTTTTAAATGACATTCAACCTGTGCACTTTGTGTGTATGTATATATATATATATATATATATATATATATATATATATATATATTTCCACACCAGAGCGTGAAAGGCGAGAGAAAGAAACCATCATGAATGTGGAAGAAACCAAGAGTTAGAGAGAAAGAAATACACAAAAACACATACAGTAATGTAGATGCTGCCAGGACTCGAGTGTACTTCCCTGCAGTGGTACCTACAGTAGAGGTCAGTTACAGTAAACAGAAGTCGATGTACATCTTTATTGTCTGCGTATATGTATAGGATCACGTCTGCTGTTTCAACTTCCTCCACAAACCATTTATCACTTCCTGCTGTCTCACAGCGACTACACATATCCTATTGTTCTCCACAGTTCTGCAAGTTGCTATTCCTCATTATTCCATACATAGCTATAAGCTGCTACCTCACTCTGCGTGGAGGGAAAATAAAAGACAGAGACAGGGGATGACCAAGACGAAGTCCCCTAGCGTGATCAAATGGGGTCACAAATAACTTACAAATTACAATACGATGTTTCGAATCCGACAGTCTTTTGAAGACAGCGAGCTTTTCACAACGTCACAATGTTAGTATTGATCAGGCATCATTAAACCAGAACCGTATGCTCATCTTTAGGGTTTTATGGTAAGAGCTGGCCCTTTATGGGTGCAGTATTTTCGAATGGTCCATGGACACCACAGCTTGCAACTATATTCCTGGACAGCACAACCCCAGCTATTGTTCTCTATCGCCACATTCTCCTGGGGTTTGCAAATCTGTGGGATTAAATTTCACCTCGATGACCTTAATGCGAATAAACCGGCTAAATTCATTTCTCAAACAAATGAGACACACCAATATCACAGAAAGAACTGGAGGCAACACTACCCTCAACAGCCTCACTACGGTATTACACTCTGGGTTTTTTTGTTTTGTTTTGAAAATACACATTCTTGATTCATGGTTAAGGAAAGACTATAAAAATCTGTCTATTAATTGTCTTTTGTTCCCCAATTATTTTTATTGAACAACTACAAGATTATCACTGAATAAAAACAATAATATACATTTTTAATATACATACAAAAAAAAATTCCACTAAATGAAAAAGAAAAAGCAGAAGAGAGATAAAAAGATATCCCACTGAGAACAAACATGCATCCCAACGTCCTGATTCAGAGGAATCCATGTGCATGCATACTAATCTGTAGACCAGGTCAAATGTTCCAATACAGGAATTTAATTTATGGCCATCTATCTGAGAAAGGTAATGTCTGTGTGTGTGTGTGTGTGTGTGTGTGTGTGTGTGTGTGTGTGTGTGTGTGTGCGCGCCCTGCAACCCTGTCCAGGATGTTCCCTGCCTCGTACCCCGAGTCTCCTGGGATAGGTTCCAGCCCTCCCATAACCAGTACAGGATAAGCGGTATAGAATATAGCGGTATGCTGAGTGGTTGGAACAGATGAGAGGGGAAATGAGATTGCTGCTGAGGTTGTTACATAAACAACCAATTTTAAAATTGTATCTTTAGGTACTTTGCAGTAAAAAAAAAAAAAAAAAATCCAATTTCTTGAATTTAATCGAAAGCCTTTTATTTCATTTAACATGAAGAAATGAGGGGGGCTCAAGACTTTTGCACAGCACTTTATATGTCCGTATTTTATATTTCCGTATGGATTCAATCAGGAAATACCTGCAAATTATAATAAAATAAGATAAAACCGGTTTTTACCCTTAGTATATATTTTAACTTCTTCAGTTTAAGGTAAGATAATAAATCTTTAATCTACTAAGAGAAAGAGGGACATTTTATACGTTAATGTAAAAATAAAGAACGTCTAGCTCTGTATTCTTTATGTTTTTTTTAAATATATATTCTCAGTATATTTATATATTTCTTTCCACTTTGCACTTTCTGTGTCATTTATATATTTCATATATTTCTATTTTAATTATATATTGTTGTAATTTTGTAAATCTATAAAGTTGAAGATTTAAACATTGAATCCCACATTTTTCACTTTTACATTCTCATTTTTTATTTCTATTTTATTTATTATTTTGAAATTTAATCTTTAGTTTAATTGTATTCTGTAACAAAATCTTCCCATTTTCTATTCTATCCTATCTTTCCTATTTAGGTCACCAGCAGTCGTACAAGCGTTTCACTGCATGTCATTACCATGTATGGTTGTAGACGTGACAAACAAAAAATTTGAATTTGAAACTGAAAATTTGAATTTGTATGACAAAGATGAAAAAAGGCAAACATCCTTATCTACTTAATGGAATTGAATCTTACACAAAGTATTTTATTTTTAAAATATTATATAATTGATTGTAATTGAATGAATAAATTTTTCATTTATGTATGTTAGCATTTATGGTGGTACTGTATAATGTTGCAGTTCCTACAGGTGGTGCACTCTAAACTATTCTCACATTGGCAGCACAAAAAAATAAAAAAAATAAAATCTGATCTGGATATTTATAAAATCATGATACTTTCAGAATCGCAATACAAATAAATACAATACAGAATTCTGTAAATTACTTTTCGAGAACGACGATTGTTAAAAGTGTTATATAAATAAAATTGAATTGAATTCCCATCCCTACCAAATACAGTACAGCAATCAACCGACATGGTTTTATATTAATTAAATCAATATATTTCTGGTATATGGGACATCATACTGAAAAAGGATCAAGTTTCCCGATTCATTGTTGTAACTAACTAGATGTTAAAATATATTTTTTGTACAATTGATTATCCATGTCAAAAAAAAAAAAAAAAAAGAATTTTTTTTCTTCATATTTTCATATTATTATATAATACTGCTGCTTTCTAAGCACAACCTCAATTTCAACACATTCCATGTCACTAAATACTGCAATATCATATGTCGTGATACATTCACATCTTTTTGTCAAATGTCAACTATAACAAAGAAACAAAAGGGAAAAAAAAAAAAACAGAACTGAAACCCAATAAGGAAGGAAAAGAGACATGACGTAGACTAAAAACCACTGGACATCTGTCCTGGATTTCACTCTGAGGACGCATATAAAACGATGCATAATAAATATGGAGGCTCAATCGTCACGCTGTCCGTACTTCATAGCTTGTGAACGCGAAGGTGGTTGTTCAGGCATCTGAGTGTGTGTGTGTGTGTGTGTGTGTGTGTTTGCCTACAACTGCATTATTGACTCGGTGTGTGCCCGACAGCTGCCCACATGTCTAAAGAAGAAATAGCTTTGTGTGTGTGTGTGTGTGTGTGTGTGTGTGTGTGTCCGTGCAAGTGCTTGTGTGTCAAACTGCAGACAACCACTAGGTGGAAGCATGCTGTGGTTGGCCACTTAAGTCTGGAGCGAGAGAGACCAGGAGAGAATAGTGCATGGTCATGATGACCAGACTGCCAGATCACCGACAGGTTGCGTCAACGTGCTTTCAGGCTGATGTAACGGCAGCGTGATGCCGATGAGCTCAGCTTGGGGAAATAACGTTGACTTGGAATGTTGAGATTCAGGATATCGCTGAACACCAGTTATGATGAGACTTATATAGAACAATATATAGAACAACAACTGCTATGGCAATAAAAATGTAAATTCTGGATAGAAATGATACAGTTGTTTAAATAGTGTAGCTGTTCACTTATTCCATAGTTAAGCTTTCATCCTGTTAAAAAAATGCCAGGATCTATAAATGAGGTGTTATTTCGCAACATTGCTTTATTCCCGTTCAATACTAAACATCCTAACAGCACTTTCATTACAAAACACAGAGCCAGACTATTTATGTTATAAATGTGTTTTTTTTTTATTTTTTACTTTAAATGTTTGTTTACAGAGTACAATGACTGCCCTAGCTTACATTCTAAAGACTTGTAGGTTAATTTTTGTGGGGCTTTTTTAGCACAGGAAATCATTATGAAATTATTATCCATGATAATCACAAAGATGTGATGAAAGGAGATTAGATTTAATTTAAAGAATAATAAATAAATAATAAAATATTGGAGCATTATTGTTCTTTGTTGTTTGTTCATCTGACCTTTTAACATCATCTTCTGCATCATTATCTTTTTATTATTATTATTATTATTATTATTATGTGCACAGACGCAGAAGATAATTATTATTATTTTATTATTATTATTTATAGAACACTTTTATTTTCAAGGTCAAAATCTCAGTGTTTTACTTACACAATAATAAAGCGTTTTAAATAATTGCTGTTTGAAATTTTTTACATTTGTAAATACTTATTTAATACAAATTAACTATTTTCGCATGTTTGATTGCTCGGAATAACAAAACACAGTTATGAACTCCCTTTATTTCTCTATATAACCCCCTCCTACACAGAGAGCAGGGGGTTAAATAGTAACTTATAGCAGTGTTTCACTACTGCTTGGATAGCGCACATTTAGGCATTTTGGCAGACGCCCTCATCCAGAGCGACTTACATTTTTACCTCTTTATACATCTGAGGGTTAAGGGCCTTGCTCAAGGGCCCAACAGGGACAGCTTGGTGGTTGTGGGATTAGAACCTGGGACCTTCCGAACCGTAGTCCAATGCCTTAACCACTGAGCTACCCCTGGATACCATTAAGGTAGAAAGGAAGAAACGGATTGCCTGCTTCTTGTCTGAAACGCTGGCCTCCCAGGAACTCCTTATGCGTGGAGGAAATAGCTTGGAGCGAGGTCAAGACTGTATGTGAGATGTGGCAATAACTACCGGCCGAATTTCTGTAATGTGCAAGGTGTAGTCGGTGAATGATGGTGTGTACGGTTCCCACAGACAGGTGCAGTTTTACTCTTTCATTCATGAGAAATTTCTCCTGGTTTGCCTTGCACACACCTTGTATTTATCTACGTGTCTTACTAATGAAAGGCCTGCCCCAGCTGAGTGAACTGCATGGGATAGGTTATACTGCTTTAAGAGATCAGTGAGATAAACCTGATCCAAGACTGTGTCCTCAACGGTAAACCTAACAGGCAGCCAGTGTAGCTTGAATAACGTGTTGTGTCTTCCTTTTCATTCTGCTGTTAGATGTACGCCATGGCCTTTCCTTTACGTGCTCTACTGTAACTCAGAAAATATCCCTGTTCAGGAGGGAGAATCAGCAGCAGTGTGGCTAAATATGGTGGGCATGCCAGGGCCATTTTTATCAAATGTAGGACGACCAGGAACAGAGACACGGAAATAGAGAAAGAGAGAGAGAGAGAGTGAAAACATACTACGCAGTAACCCAGGGTTTGGCAAATAGTGAGAACAGAGAACAAGGACTACGCAGAATGACCTCCTCTCTTTACTCAAACTGACAAACACAACACACTGACTATGTCACTGAACTTCTGTAGATCTAGATATGCGAGATTGAGCAAGATAACATAATATAACAACACACTATATGTCAGCAGTAGAGTGACACAATACAACAGGGCAGACATTTTCATTTACATTATTGGAAGCACAAAAAAAATGAGACTTGTTTTCTCATTTCGTCTGGTTTAAATGAGAATTTGGGCTTAAACAAATCCACTATCACTCGCGTTAGACTTTGTCCCTTTTCCGTAGCTGTTGCAATAATATGGAGGCATTTAGGCATTTGGCAGACGACTTACATTTTTATTTCATTATACATCTGAGCAGTTGAGGGTTAAGGATCTTGGCTCAAGGGCCAAACAGGGACAACTTGGTGGTCGTAGAATTTGAACCTGGGACCTCCTGAACATTAGTCCAATGCCTCAACCACTGAGCTACCACAAGTTGACCATAGTGTGTGTGTCCATCTTGTGCCTTAAGTTTCCTGGGACAGGCTCCAGTATCTGTGTCCCTACACTCAGTGTAGATAACGAATGGATGAACAAATAAAGAGGCTTCCTGTTTGTAGTCGCAGAACTACAGACTGGGTTACGCTTAAAAGTCTGTGCGAAATTAAGACTTCATTCCTATTTCACATCTTCAAAAATAAATATTTACCACTGAAACATTAAATCCGAATTAGTTGCTTGCTTCTCTAAATAACAACAGAATGGTCAGCGTTATACAAGTACTGAGAATGCGTGCAATCCCCTCAGAAAGGCCTATTGTAATGAGCTACAGCACCAGTCGAAAGACTGGAGACAAGTTTGGATTGATTTCCTACATTCTAGGTTGATGTTTTTCCAAACTATGAAATAACACATGGCATTAGATAACTGCGTAACAACAACAGCGACGACAACAACAACAGTCAGTTGTTATTTTAAGACAGGAAGGTCAGCTGTTCTGAAATAGTTCTTACAAGAACAGTATTTTCAAGTGTATTTGCAAAACCCATCAAGCACCGTGATGAAACCGGCTCTCATAAAGAGCTTCCCAGGAAATCAAGACCAAAAACCTCTGCTGCAGAGGAGAAGTTCATTTACTGTAGAGTCACCAGCCTCAGAAATCACCAATTAACAACCAGCACCGCAGATTAGAGCCGTATGAAGGATTTACAGTGTATAAGGAGCAGATACATCTCAATATCAACTGTTCAATAGAGATTATTGCAGATTTTGTACTCTAACTATATCACTGTTCTACAATGTACAGTAGAAAGAAATAAAAATCTGGAAAGCACATGGAACGAGAAGGTGTGTCCAAACTTTTGACTGATATCATGTTATCAGTATTATGGAAACATAACGTGGCATCCTGTTATAGGAAAGAAATGAATGAATTTTATTATCTTCCCATATCGACACATTCCGAAATGTTCTTTTTGTAGCGCATCGATTTGTTACAAGTTATAATTTCCCGTTTATTAACAATGACGTTCAGTACTTCTTATCTGCTTAAAGTTACATTAAATGTTGTGCAACATTTGAAAAACAAGTTTTTCTATAAACCACACCAGCCTCTTTTTTCATTCTCTCTTGAAGTTAATAAGAAAACACCAAGTGCAATCTATTCTGTCACAAAAACTTAAACCATTTCGGTGTTAGAACAACCAATCAGAAGGGAGAATTCAGTGATACAAATCACAATATCACACATATCAACAAACGACCAGAGCGACTCCAACACAAGTGGCACATTCATAAAACACATGTCTGGCATACTGATTCACACTTCACTACAGGCCTGTCTAAAGCTGCCCTGTAATTATACGTTAGCACCTTACTGTAGGGCACGCCCTTGACAGCTTGACATTTATTTGCCCCATGCTGAAAGCTGGCACTGAGGCCGAGCCTGTAGTTGTCTAATAATCCTTTATAGTGGTTCAAATTAGACACTGAACGCGAATGTGATTTGTTATTCATGGAGCAGCGCATGAAGTGAAGGGGTGTGATTTTAAACCTATTACATAAACAAGGGTTTAAAAATAAAGAGCAGGCTTCGATACCAGGTTCCTGCCCTGGCCGTGACTCTGTAAAGCCCTACCGCATCACTCGATGTTTACTAGGGGCCATGACTCAGCTGTTTAGCGGCTGCTCCACAGCTAAGAGATAGATGTGTCTGAGCTCGGGACGCGATAAGCCCGGCGAACAGTAATGAGGTTGCAAATCAGGCTCAGCGAAAAGACGGACAACATGCTGCTCACCGTGCAAATGGGTGCCATTGATCTGTTTGTGTGCTTTCCTTCTACACTGCATTCAGATCCATCAGACTCCTAACAGAGACAGAGAGGGATGGTGTGGTTTTAAATACGTGATGAGGCTCGCCGTTTTTTTTCCACGAGTGAGAAAGCCCAGTGGGATTGACCTGATTTCCACTTGTCCCCTTGTTCTCCAAGAAAACAAGTGACCCTGGCGCTTGGCATCTTTCTGAGGATTCATCGGCGGTCCAACGCGTTGGAATTTGTTTGTTAATACTGTGTCCTCATTTCTCAACTAAAGCTCTGCCAAAGTCTGAAAATGGCCCATTACCGTTAATTCAGAACAACACAAGATGTTCTGATGGAAGGGCCAATGATTATTTCATATTACGAGAAATGTTTAGATAACGCTGGCCAAACTGCGAGACACCAGAGTCTTTGGCACTTGTCTCACTCTAATAATGGATAGAGGAACTTTTACACATTTCGGCATGATTCAGACTGCAGATTGTTTACCACTGGTGACTATGAAATATGAGCTTTGAGGGGGAGTTTTTCAAATTTGAATTTTTCCAAATTTAGTTGTTGCTATTTCACATCCAGGGTGGCAGAGAGGACAACGCGTCACAGTTCAACAATCCTCTCAAAAACACGCCATTTAAAGGGGACCTGTTATGCAAAAGTCACTTTTTTATGTCATTTTTAGATGACACTGGGTCTCCAGTGTGTGTACAAGGAGAAAATATGTAAGAAAAGACATTTTGGCCTTTTTTCATTTTTGATTTGGCTAAGACCAATCAGATTTTCCCCCTCATGTGACCTCATCTAAGGGAAACTCTCCCCTGGCTTGTTCCTCAGCTCTGATGTTCTTTGGAGGGGTGTGGCTCAGCAGTAACTCATTTAAACAGACACTGAACTGGTGCATGAAATAAAGAGATTTCGAGGTATAGACACACTTTGAGGGATTTCTGGTAACTTTTTGAAAAAATAGAAAATATAGGACCTTTGACGATTGACACAGACCATACATGGTACTTAAAATCTATACTACATGTAAGAATGGATGTTCAAATGAAGAAAAAAATAAAATTAAGTTGTTAGAGCAAATACAGTGTGTTGTATAAACACTAAAACACAGACAAGGCTGATCCTGTGTACACGCCCATCTTTGGCAGATGCGAATGAATATTAATGCCTATGCAAATGCAACTGTCATGTGACAGGGTGTCAAAACAAACAAGATGTCAGAAACCCAAACAAGTGAAGATTTTTCTTGGCAGATACCGTAAAAAAGCTTGCATCTTTATTTGCGAGTTGGCTCTGTATCGGCCATGATGGTTGATTTGAAGGAAATTATAACGAAGTCTCAGGTTATGTGATCTCAGTGCCATGGATAGGAGGTTGGGTCTAATTAGCATACTAAAAGTACAGGCTGCACAAAACAATAAAAAAATTTTTTTTTTTTTTTTTTATAAGTGATTGTGCAAGGCCAAGACAACAAGACAATACTCAAGATTTTCATGAAAATGAAAATTCAATATTTATTGAATTCTTATATAGTCTGAATTAATCTTTAAGGAGAAGTGTCTGTGCTACAATGCTCCTAGATACGGAAGTGCTACCACATGCTACCCGGGAATGTGTACATACCTCACTCCCATTGTTCTAAGCATGGGGTTCTCACCAGAGCAGGGGGGAAAAAGGCATTACTGAAGGGAAATAAATAGTCTAAAATTTGCACTTATAGGCTAGGCTAGTCGCCACAGAAGCAAACAACCGGCCATTCGCAAAAGCTATTACTTGCTTTCAATAAGAGACATTGAAAAACACATGTCACATCTTGCATTCTCACAGGATAGATGGCCATACTTAGATGATAGCATTAACTTCAGATATAAGGTACCCATGACAAGCTTATGTCCCATTGATTGATGGGTAAAAGGGACCATTCTTTCCAAACAGATATTCCCACCCAACAACTGGCAGGACTATTATTCTCTGTGGAACGTTAGACACAGATGAGACTCGTACAACTTCTCCAAGCACTTTGTGAGACATTCACAAAGTGCAAAAGTTCAGAAAGTTCTACTCTGGCACATCTCCACCAACTTGTGTGCTGTCCCCTTTCTACAGTGAGACGCATTGTTTTGATGGCCATCCCTGCGCAGGGGAAGCAACTGCTTGTGCAACAGGAACATCTTGTCCTCCCTGGTTGTTTGGAATCTAAGCATTTTTGAGGGTATCTGCCAAGCCAGGCTTGTGTCATTACTCTGCGAAAGAGTATCCCTCTTTTACAGCGGCCACTTTGAAAGCTGCGGTTTGTCTTTCTTACCTGCCCTTCCCTTTCTCTCGCTTGCTCTCACATGCACACATGCAATCACAGGCTGGGTCTTGATAGATTTGGTTTTCAATAGGTAGAGTGGAGCGCCTGTAGAGAGTTGCTCTTTGTAAGGGGCATTTCGAGAGAGATGTGATTTCACCTTGAGTGGAGCGCGGGGTCCGGGACGGTGCCAGCTCTGCTTGCCTGGCCACATTCCTCGCCCATTGAGTGCTTGGGAACCGAGGCTTCAGCGCAAAGTGGAGTGCAAATATTGCCTAGCCCGCACCGCTAAGCCTTCAGAGGTGTGAGGAGAATACATTGCTTTAAATCAGCAACATCAGTATACAGTAGATACTGAAAGTTTGGGGCGAGTGTATGAAAAAAAATCTAAATTGTCTCTCAGTGCACTTTTCTCTCTATCATCGCATGTAGAAAGAAAGAAAAAGAAAAAACTCTCAAGCGTGCTTTCTATGACCCGGTTTCTGACAGGAAAAGAACCTTTCACACAATGAACATTTTACAGCAAAAACATAATCACTATTATAAATAAGAGAGCTCAAAAGAACTTTTAAAAGATATAATTGCAAGTGGTTAGTCAGGAGTAAGTTAAATATCCTCCAAGCTGCAGATGTCTGTGGTTGGTGAATGCTTGCGAAGTCAGTTCAAAGTGATTATTTCCTTTAAAATAAGGCCACTTTCATCCGCAATAATTAGTGACAGTTCGAGATCTAGCTTACAACATACAAAACCGATTTCCAAAACAACTTGTGTTATAAAACGTCCAATAAAAAGTAGCTAACATTATGTTAGTCTGTTATGCTACTATGCTATTATACAGTAAATATATATATGGTACCATTAAAGGGCCGGATGTGCTTGTGGTAAGTCAGTGTGAAGTTTAATGTGTTTGTGCAGTTGGAAAGCTTCCTTTCATCAGCGTGTCTGTATTAAGGAAACAGTCAATTAAAGAATTTCAATGCTAGTCTAACACTAGCCATGCCAGTGTTAGCGTTAGCATGCATCAATGTGCATTCTTAGCAAGATTTTTATCATTTTTATTATGGTACTAAACACAATGTATAAACAGAAAAATCTTTTCCTTTATGGTCTTGAAGAATTTAAGCTAGCTATGATTAAAAAAAATATTGGAAAGCTTGAAACTGATCTCCACATCAATAATTAGCATAATGCTAATTTTTTTTTTTTTTTTAGGATGGCATTTCTCTGTGTCTCTTAATTTGTATTTAAGAACTTAACCTGGCCAAAACCACAGTTACAAACTAGCTTATATGTACATCATATAAAATCATTTCAAATTTTATTAAAATATGGATTTTTGTCTACTTTACTCCGCTGTAAACAAGAATGGAGTGCCATTAACTTTTTGTTTAACTGTTTAATTGACCTTTTGATGCTTGTAAAATATTTAATAACTAAATATGACATCAAAATATCATTTAAAAAATCATCAGGTAGCATAACATGATATTTTTGCCAAGTCACGATGCTCCTGTGGTGCTATTTGGACGGTCGGTGCTGTCGACTAGCGTAAAATTGGGGTTTCTAGGTTGGTTATGTGAGCAGAGAATTTCTGTTTATCAGAGTCGGAGTTTAAAAGCCGTCGGATTTCGGATTTATTGCGCAGTTTAATTGTGCCTCATGCTGCCGAGTATACGCATCCCTGTGTTCTGTCTCATTCTTGCACCCCTCCTGTTTCTTTTCATCGTCTGACCATCCTTATCTTTCCTCATCTACGATTCGTTTTTGCTCTGTCTCTCTCTTTTTTTTTCTGTATACGACCTCTTGGTACGCTTCCCTCTCTCTCTCTTTCTCATTTTAGCCCTCCCTCTCTCGGTCTCTGCACCACAGTAATGACAGCAACCTCTGCTTCTGCGTGGCTTTTTCTCCTGCGTCATTGCTCACCACTGTCGAATGTAAACACACACGCACTCACATGAGAACAGCAGATGCATGACCACACACATGCAAATAGTTGTACAGCTGAGACCTGTTTGGATCGCAGACGTGTCTTTCTATAACGAGCACATAGTCTATATTGTTAGGCAGTGATAATTAATGTATAGCCTGCTACTGACGTGACTGCTTACGCCGCTGGTGAGATTAATGACATTTACCTAAACTTGGCATGTGCTCCAGGCTGCCAGGACGGGAAAAGCAACCGGACAAGCCGTGGTGCATCATCATAATTGTACAGCGTCACGACACGCTCCTATGGCGCAGTCATCACACCTACACGAACATGCATGTATTTGAATAGGGCCACTTATGACTACATAAACAAATGTAAATAGCGACTCGTACAGACAAAGATCTCCATTTATGGAGTGATATCTTTAATATATGTAAGAGCCACAGAAATGTCTAGCTTTGCCTGGAAAATGACACTGCGAGACTTTTTTTTTGTCCTCCTCTCTAGGGCGTGTGATCTTGGGTTTGTTGTATATCTGAATCTATAGCTTTACCACTGTTGACTCAACAAAAGTCTCAAGCAGCTTACAGCAAGTCAGGTGACATCCAAAGCTGTGTGATGCCTGAACAAGTTATTTGCAGGAGAGCCACGTCAACGTGATAGCAGATTATCACTATGCTGTTACTATGCTAAGATAGTCCTGAGGGTCCTCACGACAACACGGCTGTCTTTAGTGCTGTTTGTTTTCACACACACACAATATAAATCTTCATGGAGCAGACAACCCTTTACATCATTTCAGATGCTAATCTCTTTGTTCTTCATGTCTGGATCAGAGAAACAAACTGTTCAGGGAGTAATAATACTAAATAAAGAACCTGCAACACAACTGTATGAGGACACAGGCCCACACCCTAATTAAAGTGCGGTGGCCACAAGTCGACTGTGTGTCTGCTGTAATTATTTTATTATTTGTAGTTGTACAAAAAAAAAAAAACATTCTTAACCCTTTAACGTCCTCACTAAGAAAAAAAAGCAATCATGACACATCTAGGGGATTTTTTCTTTTAGCACAGGATTACCTCAACCGAATGGTAGAGATGACTCAATCTGGTAAAGTTCTAAACATTTCCAGTCAAATATACTGTAGTGACTTAAAATGTGCTCTACCAAAAAGTTGAGCAGACTGCTAAAGGGCTAAAAAAAAATAATAATAAAGTTGTAGCTCCACCCAAACTCGACGTGATTTTATGTTAGTGTGATACCACAATAACACACAGTCACCTCAAATTTAAACATACTGATAGAAATAAAAATGACTCAAATAATCTTATATGCATGATGTGAAAAAATATGATAATATACTTGTTTGTTTCCTTTAAAGTCTTATAAGATTGTCTATAACATACTTGTAAAGTAATTGTACTATTGTACTCCCTATTGTACTACTACTTTCACCCATAAACGATAATATCCCCATGACTTACAGTACATAATTCATCAGAAACAAATACAGGATGCTGATTAGGATTTGGCTGTAGCTGCAGTCATTAGTGTTTATTCAGGATTAATTACCTGTTTAAGAAGGTCAATGATGTTTGTTGAGGGAAAGTCAGCATTGTAAATAAACGTAATGAGCTATTAGCTGTAGATACCCTTAGTTGAAAGATAATCTATTTCTCGGTCATGAACTCAGACAGCAGGATATTAAGGACGGTAGAGGATACAAAACAGCTGAAATAGAAACGCGTATTATGAGAAACTACAACCTTTATTTTTAAAGCTACATGCACGCATTTTTTCCAGCAGACATTTAAATTTAAGTCATCTCACTGATAGCGTTCGCAATCGTTTTAAATATATCCATGGTTTCTCACCAAGCATATGGTCTCTACAATGCACCTAGCTAGCTAATCAGCTTTCTATCCATTATTATAACATTAGCTACCACTTTATTGCCTAATCATTAATGTTTCTAGGCCACCAACGTACACGACACCCACTGGCAGTTTCCGCTTACCCGATGTGGTAGCTAAAAAATTTATTTATAATTCGTCTACCATCAAGTAGACATCTGAGGGCAAACGATGAAAAAAAATAACCACCCTGTGAGTCATTCTCGATAGGAAGTTGCTCAATAGGAAATACACAAGTATATAAATATCAGAGCTTGACTGATATCTCTATTTAATCCGTGTTCCAAATCGATATTTCATTCATCCGATAGACTGGAATGGGGAAACTATTTCCTGTATGTGGTTTTAATCCGTATTCTAGCAAAATGTCGAGTGTTTACGTTACTCTGATTGACCATGTTTTTCAGGAAGCCCCTAAACACAAACATCTGTAAAGCTCAGACACACAAACAAACAAATGCGGACCAGAAAATGATTTTGTTACAGTAATACACCAGGGTGCGGTACTACCACTTAGCTGGAAACATCTGTAGATCATTTATCATATAGTTTAGTGTTTACAGCACTCGTAAATCATGTCAACTGCGTTCGCTGTTCCCTTGGTACGGCGACGGCGACACACCATATGCAGTAACATGGCTTTGGAGCCACAACAACAGTGGTGAAATCCAAGCGGAGCCAGGATTGGAACAAAACAGCCACTGGATAGTGCACAGGATAGCCGAGGGGCCTGAAGATATTTATTTTTTCATTTACCCCCCCATTGTGCTTACAGTCCTCTAGATTTTACTTTCCATGATTTACAAATTTGTAACTATTCTCACATCTTGGGGGATCTCTGCATACACGAGCATGCAGCAACCTGTTGCTGTTTCTCTCCTTTCTTTTCGCAGGTTTTTTTTCCGCCTTAACATTTCTATTGCTTCTTTTCTTTCCCTTTAATGTTTGTGTGTAACTACAGTAGTAATAAATCATACCTCCTCAAATCATGCAGTTTGAGATTATTGTTGTCTTTATTTCCGCCACTTTTTTATTTTATTGTTTTATAAAATTCGCCCTGGGAATAATAACTTTCTTTGACTTGGAATGGAATGGAATTATAGGATTAAGACAAAGGTTAGGAGCTGCATTAGCTTCCAGACCTTACTGACCTACGCTTACTATCAGTCTACTAGCAACCGCCTTTAAACCAGAACAACCAGGGAAACGTACACGTACTGTACACACTATGAAATGAAATATGATCGTTTTAAATTCACACGTATTTCTCATGAAATCAGATTAGAACTTCCTGAACTGGCTCTTGACGTAATCGTAACACCAAGATATGGTTTGTACAAATACATGACCAGATGTCAAAAATTTGTCTGGTATAAATACAGATTGTTCCATTCATTTTGCCAATATCATTACCTAGTCCCCCGTTATCACATGACAGCCGCTATGCGTGAAAATAGACACGTCAAGCCGTCCGCTACGTTTTTTTGAACTTCTACTTTTGCTGCCTCACAGGGCAGGCGATTACATTAATCTGCCCTCTTCTACATACAGTACAAAAACCTCACAGACACCAATCACTGCATGGCCAGTTTCGCTCTCCTGGTTATCGCGAATGGCCGTGGCATCAACAGGAACACGGATAGGTTGATTTCTCAATGTATATAAATAAATATCTTTAATAGTCTCCAGATGCTCACATTAGAACCACACATTAATTTAATTATTCAAAGTGAGTTAGGAACACAAAGTTCAGCAAATAAGCTGGATGTAGTCACACCTCTACCGTGGGACCTGGAGAACATTTGGGCGTTGCTCATGTTTGCTTATTATTTGCATCATCTGTGATTTAAACAGATAACAATAATCTCATAGAACAGTAAGCAAAAAATATTTTCTCATCATTGGTTTGTCTGTTTCATTTTATGAAACATTACTGGTTAGACTTTTTTCATTCTGCGTAGACCAAAATAGACCGAACCAAACCAAATTCATATCCATGAAGAACAATGCGAGAAACAAAAAAAACAAATAACTATCTGGGAAATGTCTAGGAAATGTGTCCAAAACAAGGCTGCACTGGATTTTTTCTTTATGAAGTCATTTAACTAATTCCTACTGAAGCAGGGTCAGACATGTATGTCGAACTCTGCATCGAATTAAGATGATTATATTTATTTTGGAACAGATAAAAGATACTATGAAGTCTTTCAACCAACAGACTGGCAGGGAAGCACCAATTTCAGCTGGATCAGATATCCGAGCTCTGTGCATCACTGACACCTGATATTGATCAGATATTCTTATTCTCACAGGAACTGAGCAGACATTGTGCAAAACATCAGATGCACAATAGCAATGGTCTCGGGGCAGGTTTAAGTAAAAAAAATTAAATAAAAAAATATATATGTGTCCCATCCTTGAATCCTCTCATAAACCAAAGTCTCCAATTTAACCCTTTAAACATACTGCCTTCAAATACGCTTCTAAAAGAATGTATTGTTTAATACATGAGCATGCAATTTTGCATTTACAGCTCAACAAGAGAGCCAATGAAAGTTGACGAGAACTAGTGTGCTATACAGTATGGTGTAGTATGTTATGTAGATTTAAACGCACCTCATGAGCTGCTTCCTCTCTCTCTCTCTTGCAGTGGATGGTGTACGCCGCACCCGAGCTACGTGTTGCGCGCGTGCTCGCCTCCACAGACAGCAGCGCGCGTCCTTAACCCAGTTGTCATGTGTAGAAATGTGTATTTATTATTATAAAGTGTTTTCTGTTAAAGTCCACTTTTCACAACACCTTGTCACATTGTCTCATGTCCACCATCAGCTAGTGCAGTTGAGATTAATTATTATAAATGACAGAATATTTAGTCACAATATATACTGTACACAATAAATTCCATATAGTCAATGCACAGTTAAAAAACAAACAAACAAACAAACAAAACCCAGAGGCACAAATCATGTGACAAGTTTTAGCAAACATGTCAGAACAGATAGTGACAGTAGACTCATGCAGTAGACTCATGCAACTTCTTATAGTCATTATAATATTTTTTTGACGATGAGGAAGTTTCGAGAATGAATTCTAAGGAGAAAGATCCAGGTTTCCAAAGCCACAAGCTTTATCATCATCATCATCATCAAAACATACAAACATTAAAAAATGTATTTTGTGCTGTATGTACTGTCCAAGTAAAACTGCATTCAAATACCTAGTTTTTTTTTATTTTATATATATATATATATGTAAATAAAATATCAGTCAAACATCTTACGCAGGGATCAGCCTCTCAGGCTCGGGTCCGTCTCGTGCGCAGTTTGTAATCCTGCTCGAGCGCAGCGCGTGTCGGTTCCGCTTCAGCTCGCGCGCTGATGACGCCGGTGCTGAAGAACACCGACCAAACCGCGCAACTTACGGAAACTGCACCGCATATCTGATCGACACACTTTCGCGTATTTACACCACATGTTTACAAACACCGTCATCACCGAGAAACGAGCGTGTCCGCGCGTGCTCAGGTTCGTGCTACACTGGCGAGGTGGTGATGAGCAAACGAGTCAGGAATCAGTTCTATAGAAACGACTCTTTTACGTGAATCGACTCACAAGGAAGAACGGACCTGGAGTTTGCATACGGCCATGTATTGTGCTATGTTTTATTAGCTGTTTGTTTGTTGTGTAGTGTTTATATATGAATAGCGACAGACAATATAGAAGTAACTGTATAACTAGATAATGGTCTATTAACCTGCATGGGGAAATTGTAAACAAAATGTAGTCTATTACTTGTCTATTATTCGTATCACACATATCTATCTACTGTATCTTTCCATCAACCATAACATTACAAAGCAAAACAATATGCCTTTTGCTACCAGGGTGACTCTGGCCCTCTGGACCATGGTTCTGCAGGGCCGCAGGGGCCAGAGTGCTGTGGTGTCTGTCACTAGGGTGTTAGCAGTGGATGTTTTTTCATGTGCATCCCATGGTTGCTCAATCAGATCGGGGCCCAGGGAGTTCGGAGCCTGGGTTTGTAGCCTTGGGCTCTTTTCCCTCTTGTGTGCAGCATGCTGTAGTGCACTGGGTGTCCTGATGCCTTTCTATTATAGCCAGCATTGACTTCTATTACAGCCAGCATTCACCGATTTGTGCTTAATTGCCATTTCTTTTGGTTTTGATCATGTGTGAGCCCTAAGTGCCCATGATCCCTTCACCATTTTGGTGGTGTATAGTGTGTGATCAATGCTGTTCAGTTGACCTGGTGGTAGTATTGATGTTATGGTTGATCAGTGTGTGTGTGTATTTATATGTTGTTAGTCTTTAATCTGCTCCCATCAAGGGGTCGCCATAGCGGGCCATCCAATCTGCACACAACTTGGCGAAGTTTTTAACGCCAGATGCCCTTCCTGGCACAACCCATTTTATCTGGGCTTGGGGTCCGGCACTGGATCCAGTGGCTGGGGTTTGGCCATTAGGTGGGACTTGAGCCTGGGCCTTCCACATGTCAGGCGAGAAACCTACCACTGATGCCCCATAAAACATCGTCCAATTGGAATGATAAGTGTTACGTTCTATGTGACGTTTTTTTTTTTCTTCAAAATTGAGCTATGCACTGTTTAAAAAAAAAAAAAAGTGATGTGCATTTTCTGACTATCTATTTGTAAAATAAAAACATACATCACAGTCCTTCTATTTGGATTGCAATAAAACGTTGTATCTCAAAACTGCTCAGAAACCATATATATATCATGCATTGTTTCATATTTAATATAGGCTGTACAGTATAAAATAATGCACAAAGCCTACAAGCATATAGTTTATTGCGCACACACACACACACACACATATATATAGAGAAGAGTCAGCCCAAAAAAAAATCTGGAAAAAAAATAACTTTTTTATAAATATATAAATATTTTAATACTAAATTAATTGCTATATGTTATATATTGATATATATGAGCATATTAAAATAATATACTTCATACTATTTGTCCTCATGAAGTGTGATATATATATATATATATATATATATATATATATATATTGTCTGACTCTGTATATGCATGTTTCTATCATGATTTTACATATGATTGTACATATGCATCTAATATTACTGCCCATATATACCAGACACAATGCAAATGAATCTCAACATTCGATTCATTTAAAGTGACAGGTCGAGTGAACTGATTCAGTGACTCGTCCTGCCCCGCCGCTACACCACAGCGCACTCCAGCTGACTGTAACTGCGTACTTACAGGGGACGTGATGTTCTCAAAGACAAACCTGTGGTTAAACATCGAGCTTTTGACTCGAATCCTGATGCATCCTGGCCACACGGCGCTCCTCGAGGCTTCAGCAGAGCCGTTACGGACCAGCCGCTATCCGTTAAACCGACCGGCTTCGAATTTTAATCTGCGCCACAGCGCGCGGAATGCGGACGTTGGCAGGGCGCGCGCTGTGCAAAAGGAGCCGCGTGCCAATCAGGCATCTCATAGCAACCCGGGTCTCGCGGTGGTGTTAACAACTAACCGCGCGTTCTGGATCCCTAATGAGAGGATCCGTTATAAACACATCGCCAACCCCGAACAAGACGCGCACACGCACACACACCTGCACGAGCAGACTTGACATAAACAAAATAACTCCACTTACTCACAGCATGAAGTCCCCCTGTGATCTTCGTTTAAAAAACAAAATGAGTGTTGTGGCGCAGCAGGTGCAGTCCACCATCATGTCCGGTGTGTACCGCAGCAGTTGCAATGCTCAAACTAACCGGTGAAAAGCTCCAACTCCACCGAGACACACCGGGACGACTGCGCGAGCTCGCGCGCGCGCGCCTGCTTTAACTTCTCCGGTTTGCCTGCTTCGTTATATGATCGTCATGTGATACGGCGCGCGCGCGCGGGCGGCCGCCCTCAGCAGGACTTTAAAGGGACCACCCACGTGACCCGGTGATTTTTAAGGGGCTCAGGTCAGCTTTGAATCACCGAATATGAACTCCGAAGAAGAAACTAGATTTAACCGGTTGTAGACAAACACACACGCATACAAAAGTAACTGATTAAACCTGGTTCTGTTCAGACTGCTCCAGTTGAATCCAGTCTCTTGCTTTGTGCTTTAGCCATGATAATGCTTAAATCAAGAGTGTTCAAGGAAAATGGATAAATGTCCTGCTTTAAAAAAAAAAAAAAAAAAAAAAAGCTCAGATGACTCAGCAACAACAACAGCATCCTTTAATTAATTAATGATTAATAATGACCTTTTGGCTGTACATCAGATCATTCAAATGCTTATGGTTGTGTTCATACTGATCCTCCAGGTTTTTTGACTGTTTTCAATAAGTGCATGCATCCCTGTTTAATGGTTTTGCCATTAATATGTTTTTTTGTTTGTTTGTTTGTGTCAGTGGTTAGCACCGTGGCCCGCACCTCCAGGGTTGCAAGTTTGATTCTCGCCTCGGATCTGTGTGCATGGATTTTGCATGTTCTTCCTGTGCTTGGTGGGTTTCCTTTGGGTATTCCGGTTTCCTCCTACAGTCCAAAGACATGCTGATTAGGTTAATTAGCATTCCCAAATTGCCCGTAGTGTGTATGTGTTCACCCTGCGATGGACTGGCACCCTGTCCATGGTGTACCCCATCTTGTGCTCTAAGTCTCCTGGGATAGGCTCCAGGCTAAACGGTGTATAAGATGAATGAATTAATATTTTGAGGATGTCATCAAAAACACATAAGGAAAAATATGACCTCAATTATGTGACTCTTCTATAAGAGCAAAATAGAGATCAAATTCAATAAAAAATAGTTTATGAAAGCACTTTCCTTTCCTGTTGAGCTGCTTTCAGGTTAATCGTTTACAGAAACGCATGTGATTGACTCCAACAACAAGAACAATCATCTGATACAGAAGGTGTTTCATGTTTGTCAAAAACTGGAGCCACAAAGTTCTTTTAGACGGTAACTGGTTCTGCTGTAGTGCGTCTCTAGTGTTTTATTAAATGCCCTGTAATACCTTAATGGGATTTAGCTCCTCCAGTAGACAAGTTTATTAGTTTACAAAATGAAACCTTAATCCTAACCCTGGGTAACCACTGAATCACTAATGGCCACTCATTCACATATTGTCTATACCGCTTTATACTGCATACAGGGTCACGGGGAGCTTGAAGCCTATCCCAGGAGACTCAGGGCACAAGGCGGGGTACACCCTGGATAGGGTGCCAATCCATCGCAGGGCACCAACATACACAAAGTCATGCTCATTTACACACCATGGGCAATTTTGTTAACACCAGTTAGCCTAATGTGCCTGTCTTTGGACTGTGGGAGAAAACCAGAGTACCTGGAGGAAACGCACCAAGCACGGGGAGAACATGCAAACTCCATGAACATAGAGACCCGTGGTGGGAATTGACCCCAGACCCTGGAGGTGCAAGGCAACAGTGCTAATCACTAAGCCCCACCAGGGACCACACGATAAGATATTATCAAGACACGTAGGTGCCAATTCAGGTTTTTTTTAAATGGATAAAGTTTTTAAAAAACAGAGTCATATCTTTAAAGTTTTATACCCTGAAAGGTTTATTTAACAGCTTTATTCAACAGTCCATTCCTTAGGGCATTTAGTTTTCCAATAACAAATACAATAAAAATAATTTCAAAATATTTAAAATTTAACCTAAAAAACTTTTTATCCAAGCAGCACATATCTCTGGTATGTCATCCAAGGAAACTGCAATTTCCAAAAAAAAAATTCAAATAATTTGCTCCTGTTATATATGATGCTGTGCTGTCTGGCATGTGTCAACAGTTTAGAGTGCACCACGTGTAGGATTATAGAGGACACAACACTTTCCCATCTCAAATGCTACCATACATGCATACCAAATCAATTCTGGACCAGTGTGGAGGTGGGGGTGCATGATTCAAGAATTTTATTCAAGAATTGTGAAATGTAACTGAAGTTTTCAAAAATTTATAGATTTTTCCCCAGTCTCTAGTAACTGTTGACATCCTGTCGAAACAACAATAAACTTAAACTTTACATTTAATCCTTTCCACTCATTTACCCAGTTTGAAGTGACATCACAGACATTAGAGTAGGAGGTCCTCTACATCTGTTTCACACAGAATCTTCACTGGTGTCCCACAGGGATCAATAATTAGTCCTTTTCTGTTTTTTATATACTGTAGTTTGTCATACCACTGTTATGTGGATGACACTCTACTCATCCTCTCCTTTCCTCCCTCATGACAATTATGTTTCCACTCAGACGTCAACATGTCTTGGTAAACATCTCAACATGGATGGCAGTTTATTAGCTGAAAATAGCAACTGTTGTTCATCCTAGGCGATTCATCCACACTTCAGGAGCTTCTTAGGAGATCTCTCTAAACAATTTTATGATCCCAGCTTCAGTCAGCTGCACCACTTGTTTTCAACCTTCCTAACTTCTCCCACATCATCCCATTGCTGCGCTCATAAGTCTCAGCTGGCTTCCTCTATTTGCCTGCATTCGATTTAAAACACTAATGCTTGATTACAAAGCCAAAAATGGACCACTTACCTCAAAGCACCTATCACACTCCGCACTGCACCACATTTCCTCCGATTTTCGAACACTGCTTGACTGGTCCCAACATCTCTCAGGGTACAAGGAAGGCATGCATCAAGGCTCTCTGTTCTAGCACCTACTGTAAGTGCTGGATTGAACTTCCCCTAGATATCTGAACAGCTGAGTCACTTGCAGTTTTCAAATGATGTCTGAAGAACAACCTCTTCCTGAAGTACTTAAATTAGCACTTAAAAAACTGACAGAGTTTATAGACTGATTGTATTCTCAATCATTGACATACTGAAGAAGTATCAGGATGTAATTATTGATAGAGACTTCAAAGCACTTCTGCGTGTCTCTCTGGACAAGGGCATCTGCCAAATGCCATGAATGTAAAATGTAAATGTAGAGCAGCAGTGTCATCTTCAGGTCATACAGCTTTAATGCTTTCCTGCTGCTACAGATACATGAAGATTATTTATTGAACGAAAATTAATAAACATTCATGGTTATTTTAAAATATTATTTGAATTTAGGATATCTCATGCTTTATTTTATTCATTCATCCCTCTATCCTGGTCAGGGTTGTAGTGGATCATGAGCACTTTTCCAATGGGGTGTAAGCTTAGGATATATGCTAAATTGAATTTTAGTGTTTACCTCACACACACACACACGCACACACACACACACACACACACACATGGCACCTAATGGAAGTAAATCAAATGTACTTGCATGCTTTTGGGAGATGGGATGAAACCAGAGAACCCAGAGGGAACATATGGGGAGAACCCATGAATGAGAGTGGGGTTTTACAGGTTCTCTGTATAGGTTGACTCTGGGTTCTCTGGTTTCATTCTACCTCCCAAAAACATGAAAGTAGGTGGGATGAAGAACCCAGAGGCAACCTCTACAGAGTACCAGAAAACCCAGAGGCAATCTATAAAAAGAACCTTTAGGAAGAACCAGTGTAAATGATTAAACACTGGCTCTTGAAGTAGGAGTGAATGAGAGTGGGCTTTCACAGGAACTCACTTTTTAGGAGGTGTAATGAAACCAGAAAACCCAACGGCAACCTATTTGGAGAACCAGTGAAACCCCACTCTCATTCACTCCTACTACAAGAGCTGGTGTTTTAATCACTTACATGAAATCTTTAAATAAGGATAATAAATTCTCTGAAAATGTGGTTCATTAGTATGAACAGTTGTATGAATATGGAACTGAAACCAAAATATTTTTTATGGATGCATGCCTTTTTAGTCCTATGCTTTACGCTCAATTTCCTCATATCTGAGCAGAGAATTACTATGAATCAAAACCAACTACGATAGAGCATCATTTACGATATATTTAAAAGTTCTTGCCAAGTCCGAGATATGCACTTAGTGGAAATTGCATTATCTCCCACTGCTTACATCAACTGGCTTCCGGTAAGAGACACCGTCATTGACTGATTCACTAGAGCCAAAGTGCCTGTATCCGCAAGGTCATTGCTTAGCAGGGGATGATAATCAGACGTCAGGACTCATTAAACTCCTGTGGATGCTGACTTCTTTCACCTCTCCTTTTTCTGTGGTTAGGACAATCATACAGTATATAAACACTTGTCATTATATCATATAGACATTTATAATTCTGGTAATAATGTATATTGCTTCGTCTGTGTGTGTGAAGCTGCTAGGTTTGTAGCAGATGAACAGACCACCTATATGGACCTATAATACATCTATTAACAATAACAATAATAATAATAATTATAAAAACTTATCTTTTTATTTAGGGAAATTGTTATATTGAGAAATTGGTCCGACTGGATGCTCTGGTTACTGAATCTGGAGTGCAGCCACTAGTGCACTCACCAATGTCAGAGCCGAGCCCATTCATCCTGAGTTCAGGATGAGTGTTTCGCTGGACGGGTAATAAAGGCATATGGGAAGAATTGCAAGCTACAATGGAACCTCGGATTGCGAGTAACGTGGTTTGCGACTGTTCCGCAAAACGAGCAAAGATTTTTTATAAATTTTGACTTGGAAAATAAACAAGTCTTGGTTTACGAGTACCGAGTATCATGTATCACGCATGTGCTTCTTGTTTTGACACCGAGTGTCACGTGATCATAACTGAGCCAACGGTTTTTCTCTCTCTCGTGCTGCGAAATTGTGGGTAATCGTCTCTCCTGCTAGGTCTTAGCGCACGTCTCTTACTGACATAATTAACATCCGTGCATGCGTGTTCTGTTTACTACAACACTGTGACCACGTGTGTGTGCGTAAAACATATTTTGCGTCTGTATGCGTGTGTGTACAGCGCGCGTGTAAAGCAAAAGCAAGTCTCATTAGAGAGGTTAAAGATCCATTTTCTC
>JAQMYL010000004.1:7771006-7782355 GCA_030014365.1 Clarias pachynema | reverse complement strand
TGACGGGCGAAAACCAAACCAGTTCCACACCACTGAAGTTGCACCATTTTTACAAACCAATTCTGGTTCATCTGTTTTATTCAACGATCCGCTTTCGCCCTTCTCATTCTCCGCCGCCGCCATGCTTTTTCCGCCATGAACGTATGAAAACAAAGGCACTGCGCATGCGTGTTTTACCCATATTCTATCGCAATATTTCATTTTCTTATCATTGCCTAACATTGTACCGGTATTACCGTGAAAGGTATAATATGGCCCAGCCCTACTCGTTACATCAAAAAAGTACTTGTAACGCGTTACCCCCAACACTGTTGGACACCACTGATCTAAATAACATTTTTGGCCATTTTCTTTGAGTTTGTACACAGTTGGACAAAAAAAAGCAGATTAGTGACGATTTGTGTGTCTGTGATTTGATAAAAAAAAAAAAAAATTCACATTGCGATTATTGTGACATTCTAATTTTCGATTTAAACTACCATATTTAACTGTTAAATATAATTTATTATTCAGACGTATTTATACAGACTTAAAGAAAATAAGTGCACTAGATGTAGTTGAATGAAGGCTAACGTATATTTCCGGTCTAATGTGTTTATTAGTTTCTGAAATCCTTTTCTCACAACATATCCAACATGATCTTCGCTAAGTAACATGTGACAGCATCTGTGATTTTCTTGTCTCTTTGATGTTTTCTCATTTGGAATGACGCTTCATATTAATTATTTATATTCATATTCAAAAAGAACCAAATCAGCCTTTCTTAGTCACCAAAACCACACACACACACACACACACACACACACACCACTAGTTTAAAACAAACAATGCTCTGATGAATAAGGCTTTTGATTGGACAGTTTTTGCCTGAGTCTCTGAGTCCACAGGTCATGTCGAGTAGACTTTAGGCATGAATTCCTGACTATGCCTACATTACCTGTAATAAATTGTACCTTTTTGCGATGAGATAATTGCACACATTCATATTGGCACTAATGGCTTGACATCTATTTTTTCTCAAGAAAAAAAAAATGATGCACATTGCTAAGTGGTTGAGCGTTCTGGATCTTTCTCAACAGCATTACCAATAGTGGTGCTCTTTATAATCGGTTCACTGCTGAGCTTCTACTGGCCATTTCATGTCAGGAGTCTTAAAATCTAATTCATCTGTTATGTCATTTGTTAAAAAAAAAAAATATATATATATATATATATATATATATATTATTATATATTTTTTTAAATGTAACGTGCACAGCACTTTGAGGTCAGTATTTCTATAAAGTTCAAATTCAAACAAGCGAGAGTAATTAATAATAAAAAGGGCTTGTCATTCTTGCATAACAGTGTTTAACCGCAGGTTGCTGGCATGGCTCTTTGAGTTTGACTGAGAGTTGATTCTTTTGTCTGAAGATGAAACGCACTGATCCATATACTCTGGCCGATCTTAAAATGGAAAGAGGAAGCAGCCAGTCGTCAAGTTGGCACACACCAGGCAGCGCAGACGGTCTTGTGGTTAGGCGGAGAGGAAACTGAAAGCGTTCAGTTCGAGTTGCTTTCACATGCACGTTCAACTTTTAACCCCTCATTTCGCAAGTTTGTAGCCTTTATTCTTTACTTCGCCACGTAAATTCCCCTCATAGTTCATGTTGTGTATCGTACTGTAGTGTAAACACGCTCAGAAATTTGTGTCAAATGTGCTCTGTCTGCTTTTGACTTAGGTTATAGATGTCTTTAAGTATAGGGGCCACTTAAGATGTTTTAAGACTCGCAGTGGTGTGGCGGTCTAATGCCTTTTCACCAAGACGTGTGCGTGTTTAAATATACATACATATACATCTGCCAATCAAGGTGTCTGCTCACTGGAGCATCTTATTAAAGCAGCGTCACGTATTGCAGACTTATTGCCCAGCTCTCCCACCTGTCTCTCGGCATGACACAGTGTGATTACACACTAAATTATATATACTGTTTATTATAAATATATATTTCACAAAATTTGTGTTAAGCAAAGTGGAAGATGAAATGATTAAAAAAAAAAAAAAGCTGTACAGTTAAACATAAAACACTATCACAACGTTTTAAGTACTATTAGTGCATTGCTTTTGTTTTCTTTAATTTTAGAGTGAAAAAAGGGGAAAGTAACACCCTGCAAAAGAATGGGAACCCCAGGAGGCTTGAGCTCTCAGATACCTTTGGCCTTGTTATCAGACCTTACTTAGCCTGTTAGGGTCATGATTTGTTCAGTCATCGTTAGAAAAGGCCAGGTGATGCAAATTTAAAAGCTTTCTAAATACCCCCACTCCTCTAACCTTGTCCCAACAATCAGTAACCATGGGTTCCTCTAAGCATTAGCCTAGCACTCTGAAAATTGCCGACGTCCACAAAGCAGGAGAAGGCTGAAAGAAAATAGTAAAGTGTTTTCAGGGACCGATTTCCCCAATTTGGAATGCAATTAGGAAATGGCAGGTAACAAGTACAATGGAGGTCAAGATACAGAGGTCTGGAAGACGAAGAAAAATATCAGAGAGGCCTACTTGTAGGATTGCTTGAAAAGCAAGTCAGAATCCCCCGTTTGACTGCAAAAGACCTCCAGGAAGATTTGGCAGACATTTGAGTTGTAGCACATTGACGTCTGTTCATTGACATCTGCACAAATATAGCAAATTCATGTAAGAGTCATCTGAAGAAAACCTCTTCCTTGTCCACACCACAAAATTTAGCATCTGTGCATTCACTCAAGCCTACACAAATGTGGACCGGTGAGGTTAAAACACAAGTCTTTGGCCGGAGTGAGCAAAGGTATGTTTGAAGAACAAAGGGTACAGAACTTCATGAAACGAACACCAGTCCATCTGTTAAGCATGGGGTGGATTAATCATGATTAGGGGTTGTTTTAAATTCCAACTCATTCTGGAAGCGAACATAACACCATCTGTAAAAAAAAATAAAAAATAAAAAATCTGAAGAGAATGGGCTTCTACAAATGGATAATGATTTTAAACACACCTCAAAATCTCTGATGGACTACCTCAAGGGGCTCTAGCTAAAGGTTTGGCCACGGCCCTCACAGTCTCCTGACCTAAATATCGATGAAAATATGCCAGTAGATCTCAAAACAGCAGTGCGTGCAAGACGGCTGTAAGGAAGAATGGGTGAAAATCTCTCAAACAAGAACAAACAAGAAAGTCTAGGCTGGTTACAAAAAAGCATCTACCAGGAGTGATAGTTGCCAAAGGGACTTCTACTAGGTACTAACTATGCAGAGTGCCCAAACGTTTGCTGCGGGCACTTTTCCTTTTCTGTTATTTTAAAAATGTAAGTGGTACAAAATGAATGAAATTGTTTTGTTTGAAATATAAAGGGAAAGTGTCATCTGTAACTTCGAGATCATTTCATCTTGCTTAACTCATCACACAACCAGGGGTGCCCAAATTTTTGCATGCCACTGTGTGTATATATATATATATATATATATATATATATATATACTCTTTTTTTCCATTTAAATTTTAAAGTAGCATATCGCCGATTGCAATGAAACAAAGCCTATATGTTACCTCAAGCTCGGCCAAAAAATTCATTTTTAATTGTTTGTTAAACAAACAAAAATTCCCCAAAACATTCTGATGTTTTCAATTACTCATCTTACCTCCCCACAAATAATTTTCTCGCAGGTATCTTCAACGTACAGACGCCAGCTTCTACAGTTTTATTTTATATAATAAATAGAATTTTGCGTATATCTTGCTTTAGGGTGGTTTTGGAGTATTAAGATTTCTATATATTATCATCGGTCCATTTTATCACCATTTAATGTTTTAATTTATACAAGTATATAATTTATATTTTTAATATTGAGTTCATGTATGGAGTTAATACGTTAACAGTAGATTTCCAGGTCACAGAGACAAAGGCAGTTAGAGAAGTTAAAAGAACGCTACACGACCCTGAACGAGGACGGCATTGTTTCTCTGTATAATACACTAATAGCCTGTCCTCTGTCCGTTCGTGTTAACAGCTTTGTCTAACGTTGTCTCATTGACAAACTCCATTTTCTCCTGGACCATGTTGGTATTTCTGTGTTCGCTGCATCTTCCTATGTGTGGAGGCATTTTGTATTATTAAAAGAAGTACCGGAAATGTGTTTCTCTTCTGTATGAATTTCAACCAGAGTAAACTTGCAGCGTATTAAAGTCTAACTCCCACCGAAAACCGGGTAAAAAGGAGAAAATTGCATTTAATGATACGGTTTTCTTCATAACGAATTTTTTCACCTGCGTCTTGAGAGTACTACAGAGATTTAATGAGATGTTGATATTTCTTGGAACTTAATCACATCAGAATTGCATCAACCAGATGGAGTAATGACTACACCTTCGTCTTGTAATGCATCCAGTGTTTGTTACTCATCGTGCATGATGATGTATTCAGACCCTCTGGTTTCACAAACTGATTTATGACTCTTACTTTTTAATCCACATCTACTACATATGCAATACCAGTTTTACATCAGGAGGCAACAGCTGTAGATGTGGAAGGTCGTAGTCCAGTACAGCATGATGAGTCCTGCCTGCTCAAATACTCAGCCACTGAATCACGGGTGTTTGTTCTGCTGGACTCTGAACAAGACCAGGGTTAACCCCCGTGTTCAGAGTTGTCATGTCTGTTACCTGTTACTGGTTTCCTCACCAATTTATTTATTTATTTATTTAACGAACCCTGTTCTGCTTTTTACAGTACTTGATCTTAAAACTGGAGAGACCAGCTATTGTACTAAACATCACCTATGGAAAATATGAGAAGACGCACGTGTGCAACCTGAAGAAGTTCAAAGTGTTTGGCGGCATGAACGAGGAAAACATGACCGAACTCTTGTCCAGGTGAGTCTGTTACCCCCCTTTTTTTTGCTGTTAGCTTCACCGCTAGTGTGGCCATTGCTCGGAAAGTAAAGACCTGCACAGGATGTATACAGTGATGTAATGATGTGACTCTCATGCACATGAAAGAACAACTTCAGTTTTACAAGGTCTGCTTCTGCACCCTCGTAATCGGCTCCATCACCAGACATAAACTAGTACCAGTCGAGGGATTGGTGACTGTTAAATAAGGAATAAAACACTCTGGGGCGTGTTTTTTTTTTATATATATATTTTTTTATAGCAAAACTGTAGCGATGAGAAGCGGGGGTCACTTTTACTCTGTCGAAGATTATTTTTTTCCTCACTCTGAAGTGTTTTATTCCCCTTTAACCCTGTTGAGATTCTGATGGCGGGAGGGTGGGGTTTGTGTTGCAAGTTTTATTAGCGTCGCTAATAGGTTTTTTTTACACGTCTCATCGGTGCTGAAGCTCTTGCGTCTGGAAAGCAATTAAACTACCACAGGAACAGCGAGTTTCTAGCATGAAGTGTTTTCTTTGAGCTTCGATGATTGTGTCACATGGTCGTATTCACACTTTTAATTCACAACATGACACAACAGAAAGTGTTTATATATGGGGGAGGGTCACTGATTCACTTTGAAGACTAAATATAGCAAGGAACAAAAAATCATGATGTGCGAATATGTTTGCAGCCGGGACTAAAATGATCACATGACGGATAGAAAAAAAGAAAAAAATTCTAAATGGGCGGAATAAATTTTTACTGTCATGGCTGATCTGGATGGGAATAAAGTCGTAGAGGAGCACCTGCTGTGAAATAGGAAATTACCCCAGCACCCCCCCTTTTAACCAAGTCTAGATTAAGGGGTTTATACCAAAACAGTTGAACTATTATGAAATTTAATTTGTTAGTGAATGTTTTTTTTGCAGTTTATGGTTAAATCAAACAAATGTCTCATGACGGAGACTTTTACTATGCCAATCATTTAACATTAAACTTTTTCTACATTTACCAAAGCATCTGCCGAGTGTGAATTGTTACCATAGAAACGGCAATGAGCATACAAGTATAAACCTATGATGTGAATTACAGCTGGCAGGGTGTAAAAATAAAAATAAAAAAGGATAAACACCTTTTGATCCAATGAGACTGAAGAATCCATCAGCTCTGTGTTTATAAACCTCATCACTCATTTGTATCATGGCTTTATGGCTGCTTTAATTCTTGTGTTATAGTGGCCTTAAGAATGACTTCAACAAGGAGACGTTCACGCTGAAGCACAGGATCGACGAGCAGATGTTCCCTTGCAGATACATTAAAATAGGTGAGTGATTGACGAAGAGAGTGACATCAGAGTAAACTAGGAAAGGGAGATGCAGTCGAGATAATTCGGTGCAGAAAAACGAAAATGGGGCGGGGGGGGGGGGGGGGGGGGGTGCCGGGGGGGGGCTGGTCGAGCTGAGCGGCAAGTCTTTAAAGTAGTAGTGGAAAGTAGAAGAGTTTTTTTTTTTTTTTTTTTTTTTCCCCTAGTATAAAAGGATTTTAATGTTGCATTGTAAATTGCATTTAAGGACATCTCGACTAATGGATTTTCATCTAAACTGCTAAAGAGGGAGGGATGTTACGCAGGACTGACCGAAATGGCATTTGCAAACATTTTATTTCCATCCTGGACATGACGGGCAGTAACGGGTGATGTTCACAACTAGTAATTTTGCAGAATGAAAAAATGAGACTCTTGAGAGAGCACCAAGCTGCGTTTCAGCTACTCATCATTTCAGAAATAGATTTCACATAACCTTCAACTACTAACGAGATCAGTTATTTGTGTGATTTCTGTCCTGTATTTCGTCCCTGCTTGGAATTTCAGGATTTTTATTGTCTCGAAGCCGTTATTTTGTCAGCAGTGTTATAGGATGACATGATGACTAACCGTGTAATCCTCTTTGGACTTTGCTGAACGGATATTTGTTGAACTTGTGATATCCCTGAACGACACGGATCACTCTTTCAGTCACCGCACGTAGTCTTGGGGTACCTCTGTACAATCAGCTGTCATCCCCGCTCCCCCCCCTCCACACACACACAATGATAATCTTACTCGCTCTGTCCACCAATCGATGAGGTCTGCCTCAGTCCACCAGATGATCCAGAATGCATCCGCGCGTCTCATCTTCAACCTTCCCAAGTTCTCCTGCACTGCCTTTCTGTAGGTGCTCGCATCAAATTCATTACATTTAGGCATTTGGCAGACGCTCTTATCCAGAGCGACTTACAAAAAGTGAAGCCATGACATTCAAAACCCTGATGCTTGCCTACAAAGCTTAAAAAACAAACAAACAAGAGAACACCCCAGCACCCACTTACCTCTCAGCTCTAATCACACCTCTTATCACACAGCAGTGCTCGGGAGAGATTGAGGAAGACATGCGGTTAGAGTGTTTTCTGTTCTGGCACCTACAGTAGGTGGTGGAATGAACTACCTTTAGATGTCCATACAGCTGAGTCTCTGCCAAACTTTAAACAGCGCCTAAAGATCTTTCAGTTTCTTCAATGTTTGGCTTAGAAACAAACAAACAAAAAACTTCCCAATAGTGTTTTGACTGACGGTACTTAGTTGGTAACCCAGTGTAAAGTTCCATCCAATGACGGAAACGTCAAAGCACTTTCATAAGTCGCCCTGCATAATAGCGTCTGCCAAATGCAAAGTCCTAAGAGGATTACACGGTTAGTTATCATGTCATCCTATAACACTGCTGACAAAATAACGGCTTCGAGACAATAAAAATCATGAAATTCCAAGCAGGGACGAAATGTTAGCCAATAGTTTTAAAGTAATGTTGTGACATACAGGTCTCTTTGTCTATTTAAAATATAATATGTCATGCCATGGGTAATAGCATGATGTAATACTTTTGATAATCTTTTTGTTTGTTTATTTATGCTTATATGTTTGTATCTATCTATCTATCTATATTAGGCTAAAGATCAAAAAAAAAAAAAAAAGTTTTACACATCTGTTTTACAGGAAAATGATCAATAACAGGGTCCGCCATTTAGACTTTGGCGTCAAGTGTTCTCAGAAACTTTCCCTAATGTGAATAAACGCCCATAAATCCTCTCACACAACAGCCGTTTGCCGATATCAGTGTTAAATGTAGTAGTCGTGTTTAATGTCTGTTCAGCAAGTTCGAATCCTCTTATTTTACGTCTGTTTATTCCTGTCTTTAAATGAATAATATAAATGAGCAGCTTGTTGTGTTGGAGAGACACGAAGGTGTGAACTGTTTCATCTTGAAGACTTAGTGTTTCTGTTAATTTTCAGAGGTAAAACTGTGAGTTTTGACACCACAGACACTGGAGTCTCCTCCTACAAATCTGTTAAGAAAACCTCACCCTATGAATCTGCAGTCACTATAACGGGGATCATGTACTAGCATGAGGTCATGAATATAAACCTGTGGATTGACTTGGTTAAATCATGAACATAATCAACAACTGAGCGATTCGAGTTGAGAATTCAGTGGCGAATATCTTGAAATGGCAGCTGCTGATGATCTGCGTGTGTGTTTTTTATTTTTAATTTCTTTTGTTTGTCCAGTGCCTCTGATGTCATGGGGCCCCAGTTTCAACTTCAGTATCTGGTACATTGAGCTGCATGGGATAGAAGATCCAGATGTAGTTCAGCCCTGCCTTAACTGGTACAGTAAGGTGAGTGGTTTTGTTATGTTCACTAACTTATATAACCTCAGCGATGTCGACTTGAGCGGGACGGCGTCCAGGTCCTTTCTGTCTCATAACACTAATTCAGATGAGTGAAGAAACTTCCTTGACATGCGAGCCATATTCTCAGTAACTCTCTTGAACGAGTTTACACTGGTTTATTAGGACAGATGTTGCCAGTGTTCATCATTTTCATTTTCTGTTTGTTTGTTTCCCTGTGAACAAACGTATGTTTACAAAACATAATAAGTGCATTCATAAAATGATTAAAATACTTACATACGAGATGTCTCTTTTTCCCTTATTCTTTCACGCTGTTCTTTTTGCTATTTTTCTTTCATAGTTTTCTTTATTCCCATTTGCTCTTTTCTGCTTTCTTTCAAATTCTTTCTTTTTTTTTTCTTTCAGCAGACTTGAATGATTTCCTTTTTGTCGCCTCACTATCACATCATCTACATAAACCGGGGTCTTTTTTTCCTCTTTTTTTTTCTCCCATACACGATCTGCGTACGTGTTAAATCAGGCATGTCATATGCATATGAAATGTAAGTAAGTGGGATTGATATGTGGATTTTTTTTCTTTTCCACATGACTGAAGCCAGTTCCTCAGTCACTGCTCATTTCACCGTCATCACGTCGCGTCGTTAATCAGAAGAGATTGTGTGTCGTTTCCTGCCGTTCATTCCACGCTTGTTTCTTTAAAAGTTTAATGAACGAGAGCCATTGCGACATTGTAATCTTAATTACATTCGTTGTGCTGATTGAAATCTTTACATACAATTTATCTCTGTCTGCTTTTCATCTAGAGGTGAAAGCCTTGTGGAAAAAAAAAATCCCCCATAATAATCGCTTCCTGTCGCTTTCCGCTTTACCACATGAGCAAATCTTTTACAATAAATTGTACCGTCGATGATTCAGTAATCTACTAGTGGGCTGAATAATCATTTTTAACAAATGTAATTATATTGTACAACATTTCTTGTACTTTGATGTAGCAACAATCGTCACATCGGTTGCATGATTATTTTACACTTCTTTTACTTTATAACTTCCACCTTTTAAAAAAATAAAAATTAAAACAGTTATGTGACTGCAGCATGCTTCATTTTAGTGAAGTGAAAACAACCACCCTTTTTCTGTAATCTGGTATTGTTTACACTTGAATACATAATCTTACATAATACATAACCTTTTTTTTTCCCCCCAGTCTGTCATATAATATATGACTTTAAACAAAAAACAGATGAAGTAACACACAATCTGTTATCAATTATTATATAATAACGTGTTTCTTTAGGAAAAAGTCATTTTCCAAGATCGCTGCATCGCTGACACACGATTATGTGATGATGTACAAAGTTGCCTGACTGCATGCGGTCACTTTTAATAAGCAGTTGCTGCCAGTGTTTATTACAGTCGAGCACTTGGAAACGATAAACTTTTTAAAGTTAAGAGCTTTTTTATCTCCTGATCAATCAGGTTGCAGCTCGAGGGGACAAGCGACACAAGCGGTCTTGTTTATCTTAAGAAGTTGTCCTGTATGTTTGAGATATTTCAGTGTTATGATATCGGTATAATTTATACAGTATGATTATCTGTGGTGTTGTTTTTTTCAGCTCTTGTTAGTGCTTTTTTTACCCCCTGAATTAACAGTGTGAAAGCCACTATTAGTGTTTATTTCACAGAGCATGAAATGCCTCATCATTGTGCAGTTTTTTTTTAAAAACTTTGATCTCTTGTATTTAGGTTTTGTTTTACTGTCGACTAATCTGTAATTGTTTTTACCAGTAATACAGTACTTATGTAAAAAAATAAATTAAAATGTTAGCTGTGTATAGAGTTTCTAGTCGAATGCACAAGATTTATGGTCGTACAAAATAAGACACTGTTTTTTACACAAACAGATTTTATGAATTTCTTTTTCCCCTTAAGTCCTGTCCTGATGTTTTTTTTTTCTTTTTTTTTTTCCTCTTTCTGTCTCCTGTGCAGTACCGTGAGCAGGAGGCCATCCGTCTGTGTCTAAAGCATTTCCGGCAGCACAACTACACCGAGGCCTTCGAGTCACTGCAGAAGAAGACGCGCATAGCTCTGGAGCACCCCATGCTCACACACCTCCATGAGCGCCTGGTCCTCCGTGGAGACTTTGATGCCTGTGAGGAGCTCATCGATAAAGCTGTGAGAGGTAGCACACTTAACACTCTTTAATTATGTAAACCTTCTGGTGCTGTTTGAGTAAATTTGGATGTACAACCTGAATTCTGGACGTTTTTGAATCTTTTATTTTTCTATTATGATTAAAATCTCGGCTCGTGATTTTAAAAGGCTTTTAGTTTTCATTTTATTCCAATGTAAAAAACATATTTTTTTATAATTGCACTGTTGGAATGAACTATTAAAAAAGCGTTGTGTAAATGTTGCACTAAATGTCTGGGTAAATATGAGTGTGCATCTTTCCATGTCTTATGTCTTATGTCTTCCTTCTATCTCTCTCATGTGTGTATATATGCAGCTTTCGATAACCAATTACATTCTTATTTAATTTCTTTTTATGCAATTTATTGTTCCTCCTCCATGTAAATTATAGGCGTTGGAAAATGCCTTTCCTTCAGGACTGTGCTGTGACGCTACATAATGTGCAAATAAACAACAGTGTGACACAATTACACAATGTACAGTGGGGCAAAAAAGTATTTAGTCAGCCACCAATTGTGCAAGTTCTCCCACTTAAAAAGATGAGAGAGGC
>JAQMYL010000004.1:7728013-7757841 GCA_030014365.1 Clarias pachynema | reverse complement strand
CAAAATGTCAGCGCTGTAGAACTACTCTAACCATAAAGCACATACTTTTGGACTGCCCAAGTTTTAATACCATAAGAAAACAATTTCTTCCAGAACAAGATTTAAAAAACATATTCTGCAAGACAAAACTAGAAAAATGTTTACAATTTCTATCTAAAGTGCACCTAAAGTATCTAATGTAAAAACTTGTTCTTCTGGCCAAGGCCATGCTATAATGCGATATTTATTTATTTTTATCTATTATTATTATTATTATCCTTTTTTTTTTTTTTTTTTACTTTCCCACAACTCTTTAAATCACTTACATTATAACATAATATAATATTGGTTTGAATAAACCAGCTTAATATGTGTTATGAATCTGCCATGAAATAGCCTGGGAAGCTGATATTGCAATAAATCCTAATACAAACAAACAAACAAAGTTAGATGGTGTAGAACCAAGTTAGTTCCTGTCATCACTTATGGTTTAGCAGCTACAAAAGTAATCCGCTCACCTGCCTTGCGGTGAGCGAGACAGGAAAAAATGCAGCTTGTTGCCACGAAACCACAACAACCTCCATCTTAAAGATTTTCGTGTGACATAAAACTTCCAGCTGACACCTCTGACAAGTTACAGCGTTACATCCGACTGACTGTACAAGCACTAAAGACTTCATCAATGTCGATTTTAAAATTTACAGTATAATCTTTCTAGTCTTTCTAAACATAGCTCTCATTTCTACTGATGATTTGTTTATTTATTTTTTTTTTACGAACAATGCAACTTGAAGTGTTTATGGATGATGTGGTTCGACAAATATCACAAATGGAGATCACTTTTAGTTCAGTCTGCGTGATTTCAAATCTTCTTAGTTGGTCGAGGGGCCAATAGTTTGAGCTGTCTGAAACTGACCTTTTTTTTTTTTTTTTTAAGGCATACATACATTTTTCCCTCATTAAATAATAATATTTTTCCAAAAAGAAATTATGCTAAGTGTCTGGCTGTCACGGGGTTGTTACTATAGAATACTAACATTAGTAGAAGAGGTGCATTAATAAAATTCTGGGTTGCCTCGCAGCCAGTGCTGCTGCTGTAGGAAATTAATCCCCTTCTGACTGTTACAATTTGAGAATGCAGCACCACTTGATATAAATACTTACAGGAGATCTCTCTTATCCAAACAGTAGCTGTATCTTGATGCATTTATTTGCATGTTCCAGGTACATTCTCCAGAAACCTGGTTAGCTGTTTGGCAAGCAATGCAAATAAGCAGAGGGCAAACCATTGTACCTGGCTTTTTTTATTTTTATAGACGCAATTAAAATACATTCTTTATTCACTTTACATTAACACTCAGTATTATATGGTTGATTAGGGTGTATAATAGTTATTTTGAATGTCTTTTTGTGTCAGCAGCTTTGTTTCTGCAGTGTTTCGTAATTAGGGCTGTAGTCAATGCGTTTTATTTTTGGCACTAAATCAGATTGAAGTAGAGCTGTACTTTTCCATGAGTCAGAGTCATTTCTGTGTAGGTAGCTCCCTCTGCTGGTTCACTTGATTTATTTATTCTCCAAGGATAATAGGCCTGTCTTGGTGTTTAATACTTAAAAACAAATATTCAACTGCCTCTAAATTAACAGAGAAGTAAACATTTAACCTGGATTGATGTCGTCTATTCAACTTGTCTGGTGTAGCATCAGATACAAAGCTAACTCTGGTCCTAGACTTATGATCTTCCTATTCTTGTAACACTTAAGCACTTTAATCTACAATAAAAACAAACAAATAAACAAACACTTTCTCTAAAGCAGGGTTTTAGCTTTAAGGTATTATAAGACTAGGGCATAGCATATGAATATATTTCCAGACAGACTTTCCAGTGAACTCCTGTAGGATATGGGCATTTGCTACAAACTGCACAGTTAAATATTATGTAAAACTTGAAATGAAGTTTTAATTCTTGACTCTTGCACTGTTTGCAGGTTTGAGGAGAAGGCTCAGACCGAACCACTGAGTGCCCTGCAGTACTTGCAGAATGACCTCTCTCTGACTGTGGACCACTCTGACCCTGATGAGACTAAAGAGGTAGGGATTGATGCATCAACATTATTTCCAACAAATCAGGAGCACCTATAGTGCGTATTCAGACACGTGGTCTGCCACAATATACAATATTTTCAGTGTGTAAAATATCTAAAGTCCAATATATTGTATGTGTGTGTGGGGTGCGGAAGAAATTAATCAGTCCAGGAGCACGGTGGTAGAAAATGTTTGTCCTGTAAAGCTGTCCTGATGGAGAATAATCCTGATTTTGGAAAATCCTCAACAAAACAGAGTTCACAGTCCAATACAGTCGAAAACAGCTCTGAGACAAAATAGCGTCTGGGATTTCCCCTCGAGATTTAAAGTCGCAGAGACAGCATTGTTGCATTTGATGTGTGAGATTAATTTTCTTTGGCGTGGTTACAGTTTTTGGCCACATGATGGCAGTGTGGGGGAAAGGGAACAGATTTAGTCAAGTGGATTGGTATGCTTTACATTGGATTTTCTTGTCAAAGGTGTACAAGACTCACTTTGTCGGACTTGAGAACAATTCCGACTTATGAATGTGCTCTCGGAATGGAACTTGTCCTTAAGTCGGGGACTACCTGTACTGGATTAATGAAATGAACCTCATTAGGAGCGAAATTAACTCAAAAGCAGGGGTAAAGGACGAACAGGAGACTGGCAAATTAATTCTGTCTACATGAAGGTACTTGTAAGGGAAAACTGATCAGTTTACGTTTCCAAAGTTAGGTTTGACATTCACTTACAATATACAAAAATATCAGACATCTTTTTAGTTGTCAGAGGATTAATAAAATATGAGAGGAGAACCCATTAAAAGCACCTAAACAGTGCCTTGGGTTAGATGTATTGAACACGGCAATTAAATAATTTCCCCCTGGATCCGTGGTCTGCCTCAGACTCAGCAGCGATTGTGTACAAATGAATGTGTGAGTGTTTTAACTCTCTGCTGGAACCATCTGTACACACAACAGTTCTCTGGCATTTATGGATTCATGGGCACAAAGCTAGCAATAAGGTTGAAATAAATAACATGGCAGCAGTCCAGACAACAGACTGCTGGAGGTGGAATACGGCCTGGATGTAAAGTCAACTGCATGCACGCTATACTTCTGATTGTTTATGAAAATATCCACTCAGCTGCTCATGAACTCATGTCGCTATTGGTGAAGAGGATCAATTAGTGTTCACATCAAAACATCAGAATGATGACTTGTTTCAGAAACTGCTGATCACCGGCCAACACTAGAGTTTACGAAGAAAGATACAAAAACAGCCAGTTCGAAGCAGTTCTGCAGGTGGAAACACCTTGTTAAATGACAGGTCAAAGGTTATCATGAGCAGGAAGGCAATTAACTTGTATAACTACTGTAGAGAAAAACATCTCGGTAAGCTCAACCCGGAGACAGCAGCAGAAGGCGACACACATTAAGTTCCTCTTAAGAAAAGGATGTTGCATTAGGCACAGTTGAACATAAAACATCACATGATTTTTTTTTTTTTTTTTTTTGCGTAAATGGATGATTGCCTGAATGTGCAGGTGTGTAGATGGATGATGAGTGTAAACGCTGATTAATAATTTTAATGACTGTGCTGTACAGTTTCAGCTCCTGCCCTCAGCACTCTTCAAGACTAGTTCAGACTTCATCCCACTAGGTAAGTCATACTTGTCCATGAAGAATTTACTGCAGTAGAGAAAATTACATTGCAAATGCAGAGACATTTTTTAAAATTTATTTTTTAACTCTCTTGTCAATATTTCAGGCTTTTCAGACGTCGATCAGACGTACGCCCAGCGAACACAGCTCTTTGACACACTGGTAAACTTCTTCCCAGACAACATGACCCCACCCAAGGGTAACCTCGTCGACCTTATTACCCTGTAGCCACGCCCACCGCACTCTATCCCTTCACTGCTCATGCCTCGAAGACTTGTCCAACTGCAAACAGAAGTTATTTTTCTACATGCACTTCAGAATCACCATGCTGACCAAATATGATTTCTTTACAAGCAGGAAAATGTTTAGAACTACCCTTGATGGTAATTTAACCAAAATAACAATACTGGAATATACCTGCGTACTGTAATATTCTTTAATTTATTCACCTAACTCTGAAGTTACTCTGAATTGAAGTCCCTGAAGTGTCTGCAGCACGTGTGCACATTTATCTTTCCTCTTAGAAGGTGTCTGAAGAAGGTCAAATCCACAAATCCAAAACTCACTTTGTTTTTCCTCTTTTATTCCAGGCAGTTTCAGATCTACAGTAGCTCAGCTTTCATCTTTATTCACGTTAATCAAGATTTAACGCATAGTATAGTAAAGAGTGCCGTAGAGACGATGGCCATGTCCGTAATATCGGCCTTTATATCTCACAGACCGGTGCTGAAAGCAGTCGGTTTATTGAATGTGGGCTTTGATTTGCACCATTTAACTGCGCTTTGCAACATTTTTGCCAAATGAAGAGGCGTGTGATTGCATGGCAAGTTTGCACTCTTAATTTCTAAGCTTACAAGATGGGAAATGTGTAAATGTGTCCTTGTTTGCTGTTCATTTCTCTGGAAAATAGGTTTTAAGAAATGGCCTCATTCTGAACCTGCTGCTTTTATAGTAATAGGGCAATTCAGCTATACAGGAAAAAAGAAAAAAAAGAGTATTACGCTGTCACACAGTTTTAGTGACAATTTAATCGGATGTGCTTCAGATGAAATTCTCTCCTCACTGGTACGAAAAGGCTTATTTCCTTTCCCGTTTGTGCCAAAGCAATATCGTGCATCTTAATCTCCGTCTAAAAGTAAGTCATAAAATTTATTTCTCAAGAACAATGCAGTAAAAATCCAGAACATTATTGGATCAGTGCTCGCAAATTCCCACAGTGTGAAATAGTCCACTGACCCAAAAAGGGTCAATGCCCTGTGATTGTCCATTGCTAGTTGTGTGTTCATGTGTGTGGGTGTATATCTATATACAGTATATATATATAAATATATATATGTTTGTTTGTGTGTGTGTTGAGGCTAGCTCTCATCCACCGAGTCTCGGGGAATCAAGGTACTTGATACTACAATGCCGTATGTCTTATGATTTTAGGAATCCTGTTGCGGCACTACTGAACACGTCAGAATGTTACTTGGAGGTCGTCTTCCGTAAGATGTAGTGTGTAAATATAGCCATGTATACATGTGTGTGTGTGTATATAAGATTTCCTATTTGAAGTATTACTAATGGCCTGATTTTGAAGGTTTGCCCCCTGAAAGCGTAATATATTTCGACATCATGTTGGCTTTATTTGTGTTAAGTTAAGAAAAATGTTGGTGGTATGTTAATTAAAAAGTGACTGCTAACCAGATCAACAGAGAAACACATCCTTAACATAATATGAACAGAGTACAAGTGAGGGTTCTTGCCTTAACCTGTTCGACACAGCTTCAAAATCCAGCACTCGAGACCACTGTGTAGAACATTTAACACATTTACAGTCAGTCAGTTTAATTTCCACTGTCAAGCCGAGTTTGTAGTGTCCGGGTTATATTCATTTTCCCCATTCATAGCCTCCATTTTCCCAATTAAATCCTAGAATGTTTCTCTCCTAGGCTTGAGTACAATTAGAGCTGCTGCACCAGTCATTTAATAATTTTGGGTTTTGTGCCAGGAAGAAGGTCAAACATGTGGATTGTTAAAACTGTAAAAGAGGAAAAACACAGTTGGAGTACCTTTTTTATAAAAACCTATCAGTCTGGACTCTTTTTATATATCGCTCTCCCTTTTTTTTTTTTTTTTTTTTTTAATTCTTCCCTCTTGAAAACATCTCACTTCTTCCTCCTTTCTCACCTCCTGAGTGAGGATATTGGGACATGTGAACACTACACTGTGGCAGACATGAATGTGTAGAAAATACTTTAAACAAAAGCATTGTATGTAATGTACATAATGAATAAAGATTGTATTTTGTTCATTTTTTTTCTAAAAAATGTCTCTTTTTTTTTGTGTTAAACTGAAGACTTTCTGATTAAGGCATGTTTGTGAAATAAGAACTTTTTCTGTATGGACATATTTTATTCCATGGTCACAAAAAAATAAGTGATAAACAAAAAACAGCAGTGAATTTCCAGTGTATCAGACTCCTGTTTTTTACCTTATCTAAAAGGTAAAGTTCTAACAGAATATAACATACACACAAAATAATATAATGTAAATTAAAGACAGACAGTTGGAGACCATATAAATATTTAAGAAATAGTGTGTTGAAAAATGAGAAACTGAGAATTTCTAGCAAATCATTTCTCTTGAGGACCTGGAGACATTTTGATAGGAAACAGGGTGTTACAGTAAGTCTAAAGTTGTATGTTTAAGGACTAAACCTATTGTCTATTCTAATCCATTTTAGAAAGTGCTTTAATCATTATGTCTTGCGTTATGATTTACACCTTCATGTTTTGGCTCTGAAGGAAAAAAACAAATCTTACCCTGAACAACCTTATGTAAATGTTCCTATGCAAAAAACATTATGGTGTGTTTAGCAGTTCTGGTAGACGGCCGTTTTTATTTGGTGGATCCTGTATTTTCATTACTCCCATGATAATTTAGCCCTCATTTGCAGATACCTACAGGAAGACGACTCAATGTGATGATGCTTAAGTTCAAGCTTTAGAGGCTGAGCTGTTTGCAGGAGCATTGTGGGTAACGTATGAAAAGTGAAAATTGATAAACAGCTGAAAGATTCAGCTCAGAATTTCATCACGAGATACATCTAAGTAATATGATGAAGCATGAACAGTCTATGCACAGTCTAAAACCAGGATGAACAACATTTTATCCATTGGTCCCGTGGTAAAAATTAATACTCGTCAAACTAAACACTTTAACAAACAACACTATGTACAGGTGCAGCAGTGTACATTTCTCTGAATTATTATAAGTGGGGAAAAAAATCTGTGTGAGAAACAATATGTGGAAAATTTTTTAAAATACAATCTTCTGGACATGCTTTGTGAAATTAAACTGACAACAGCACTGTGGCCCATGAACAGCCTGTTTTACATGAACATCATCTTTGAAAATCTCCCATTAAGTTTCCTTTGGAGTTTCCCCACCTCACTAATGTGCTTTTTTAGCAATACTGCTTAATTAATCGAAAACAAAAGGGAACCCTGTAGTCCATTTGCTATTTGGCCATTCGGAATGGTATTTTTTACACAGTCTGTTTCAATGATAGTCTGTTTTGTAAGATGATCAAAAAGATGATGGGCTTGCACGCTTTACAGGTGTGTGTCCTCCTCATCGGGTATGTCGTCTTTGCCGAGGTTGTCAAAGGGAACAATCCAGCTGTCATTAAACTCTCCATTCAGTGCCAACTTCTTCTCCTGCACCTCCGGCTGCACCTCCATCACTTCCAGTGTCGGGTTGTCGTGGTACCCGTTCTCAACCGTCTGCAGCTCTTCAGTCAGGTGTTGCTGTAAAGTCATGGACATTGGCCTTAAAGGTGCAGTCTAAATTTTTTTTTTAGTTTGCAGTACAAGTTGTTCAACTAATACTGTATGTTGAAACTATAGGAGTTTCTTATACAAATACACCTTTTCTCTTTACTGTTCATTCCAAACCATGTTCTCTTAAAAGCTAGTGGCACAAATTTACTGATAGCAAAAATATAAGATAAACATAAAGTACTTGTACAGTATTATTGTACAGATAAATACTATTCGGTAGAATTTCGTTTCTGGCTGCAGAAAATTGGCTCAATTTGTAGTGAGTCAGATCATTTAGATTAACTGAACAAAAATAGCCAAATATTTCAGCTCCCAAGTGGAATTAAGGAAGACCAGACAGAAAGATGAAAGCAAAGAAGTCGTGAAGGAATGTAGAAAAAGAAAGTGTAATTATGCAATTAGTTCCCAACATAAAATAAATAAATATAAAATGGTGCATAATGTAAAAGATGACCTAACTGGTTCAGGTTTAATTTATTATTATTGTTTTTTAAATAACACAGAAACTAATGTGGATGAAAAAATTAAACCGGTATAAAAAATTTTTTTTAAATAAATGTAGACAAACATTGGCCATGGTCATGTTTTTTTTTTTGGTCTTTGATATTCTTTAAGATGTACTTTCCAAAGCTACATCCACCTTGAAAGTAAATGAAGGCTGAAAGTTGAGATGTTTGTATATGTCGGTATACTTTTTTCATCCTTAAACAGATGTACTTTGGGAAGTCGTTGTTCTTAGCGTCTTACCTGGTTTTTCCTGTAGGATAAGCGATGGTAGCTGCAATACACAGCAAACGCAATCAGGATAAGAGCCAGTGCACTGCATGATGCCAAGATGGCGATCAATGTCATTTGGGTATCTTCTGGCTGTTTTGTGGGCTATGCAGATAAAAGAGTAGTGCTTTTAGACAACATCCTGTTACCTCATGATATTTTAAGGTGATTATAATTCACAATTGTGTCTCTTACATTCACAGAACCACCATCTGCCTTTGGTTTTTCAGTTCCTTAACAGAAATGATATAATTTAATTCGTTAAGAATTGTACATTAGTGAATGTGAATTTAGTATTAATGAAAAAGTCGTCATACCCTTTTCAGTTGGCAGAGATGGTTGTATACTTTTGACTATAAAAACATCATTTATCACGTATCCATTCATGGTGCAGTTACCAGTTTCTCCATTTATTTCACTCAGCAATGCGCAAATTTTTTGATAGTTGTTCTGTAAATGTAATAAGGACATACAGTTAGCTCTAGGATTAAGGATGCTTATAACTGACTGTAGGTGGATTTTTCACAATGACCCCAAACACTTTCAAAACTAACAGAAATAATTCCAAGACAAAATTAATTGTAAAAAAAAAAAAAAAAAAGTAAAGGAAGGAGCTCCATAGCTCCAGTTAATTTCTTAATTAAGAAGAAGACTTTATGAAGTCTTCATCAAAAATAACATTGCTCAGACTAGGGGTGTCCAAGGGTCAGGTTGGGTTCAGGTTTCCATTTCAATCCAGCAGCAATTAAACTTCTGCTTAGTTGAAAATCTGGACCCACACCAACCCTTTCTGGAGAAGATCAGACTTAGACTGGCTTAGGCTATAGATTCTTGGCACTAAAATAAAACCGAGCCAAAACAGTACCAAATCCTAAAAAGTAAAAAAAAAAAAAAATAATTACTTAATGAATCTACTGTACCACACATTTGTGTTTGATTAAATTTCTGACAAATTCAGTTGTGAAGGTAGAACACAAAAAAAGGTGATTTTACCCCACTGATGTTTGGAGTTACTTCACTCTGTAAATAAAAAAAAATCATAATCAGCTTGAAGTACAGAGAATCAAACCATTTTTAGAAATAATTTTTTGTAAGTCGCTCTGGAGAAGCCAAATGCTTAAATTTAAATGTATGTAAATGTAAATCCTTACAGGAATTAGTTTTGGTTCCGTGGCATGTGGTAGTGATTTTCCTGCTATTGTGGTTGTTGTTGTGGTTACTGTTGTGGCTGCTGCTGCTGCTGTTCTTGTTGTTGTTGTTGTTGCTGCTGCTTCTGCTTCTGCTGTTCTTGTTGCTGCTGCTGCTGCTGCTGATGTTGTTGTTGCTGCTGTTGCTGCTGCTGCTGTTGTTGTTGCTGCTGATGTTGTTGTTGTTGCTGATGATGATGTTGTTGCTGCTGCTGATGTTTTTGTTGCTGCTGCTGCTGATGTTGTTGTGGTTGCTGCTGCTGATGTTATTACTGCTGCTGATGTTGTTGTTGTTGCTGTTGCTGTTGTTTCTGCTTTTGTCACATGAGTTGTGGCATGAGATTTTTCTGATGTATTGTGGTACCATTAAATAAGTACCACTTTTAGTCCACACACATATACCATATCATCATATACATATACATCAGCCATAAAATTATGACCACTTTCCCAATATTGAGTAGGCCCCCCGCTTTGCCACCAAAACCATAATGCACGATGTTCTGACACCTTTCTATCCTGCAGACCAGGAACATCCCACAAGACCTGCAGTTTTGGAGTTCAATTCAATTCAATTTTATTTGTATAGCACTCTGGAGTTGCCACCCAACTCCAAAATATATCCCACCCACTTCCAGCTGCCATTGTAATGAGATATATTAACTGTAGCTTTTGTGAGGGGAGCCAAATTGTGGAGGCTAGAAGACTGGGTCAGAGAAACTCCAAAAATACAGGTCTTGTTAGATGTTCCCAGGCTGCAGTGGTCAGGACATACAGTACCAAAAGTCATCCAAGGAAGGAAAACCAGGGAAATGGCAGCAGGGTCATGGGCGGCCAAGGCTCACCGTGCACATAGGACTGGCCTGTGTAGTCCAATTCAATAGTGCTACTCTAGCTTAAATTGAGGAAAAGGTTGATGCTGGATCCAGTAAATTGAATCCCATAAATCATAATAGTATAGCAAAATATATTTTATACATATTCTTAACATATGTAATCTGCAGAAACATCCATACAGAAGACTGTTAAAAAAAAAAAAACCTTCCAAATAACAATTATAAATAGCTTTAAAAATATTTTTTGAGCCGTTACCTGAAAAATCAACCATACAAGAAAATGTGTAACTGATTAACGGAGTTGAAACAGAAGTATAGTATAATGATCTGAAATGTGAACCTTAAACATCTGAAATCTTTGATTGCACGTTGTTTAGCTGCCTGACTAGCTCACAATGAGTTATACATTCCCATTAATGATTCCTTTTCATCTTCATCTGACGAGCTTTTCATATTTTAAGGCAAAACTTTGTCATGCCAGATGACGTACTGTCATAATTGTTTCGAAATAGGATGTGGTCCAATAAAAAAAAAAAAAAGAAAGAAAGAAAAGAAAAAAAAAACAGTGCGGTTATGCTGGACCAATCAAATTAGTGGACCGGAAATAGCTATTGAATAAACTTTTATAAACTCTTACCTGTTTGAGTATTTGTTGAAGGGTTTTCATCAGTGGTGGAGTGAACAGGTGTGTTGGTGAGTTTAAACTGAGTAGTGCTGCTGGAAGTAACTGTATCAGACGAGTTTTTTAAAGTGCTCTGAACAGGCGCAGCTGTACCATTGGTAACATTTGATGTCAGGATTGGACTATCTGTAACATTGATAGCAGTAAATTGTGTACTTGATGTTAAGGTGGAGGTGATGTTGTCTCCTTCGGAAGTTTGGTTCGGGACTGTTGCATTCTGAGAATCAGTAGGGGTTGAATTAGTAGATGGACTAAAAGTCCCTGGTTTTGCTGGATTAGTTGTTGGTTCTGTAGAAGAGAGTTGAGGTGGTAGATTCGGTGCTATTGAAATTGTGGTTGGTGTGGATTGTGTTGATGATTCAGCTAATGATGGTTGAATAGTTGCTGTACTTGGAATGATGCTAGTTGTTGTAGATGCTCCTTGGAGGTATGAACCTGCAGAAAACAAACCATCTTTAGTGCTCACATTACCATCTAAGAATTATATAAATTGATCATTTAATTTCTACCTTCATTATTTGTAACTACACATATTTGAAGCATCTTGCTTGGTTATAAAAAAAAAACATTTCTGTCCGAGTCTCTCCTCAGAGTGATTCCTTTGAGTTGAACTGAAAATAGTGCAAAAAATCTTTGCATAAAATGGAACAAATCACTGACATTTTGCAATACACTTTACAGTCAAAAGTTGGCCAAACCTGTTGAATGATTGAATTTAGATGTTTCAGTCAGGTCCCTTGTCCCCAGTGAAGGGGGGAGATATTAATATTTTAGCATCTTGGACAACTTTGTTGCACCAGAACACGACTGTGCCTCAGTGCACAAAGCAATGACTATAAAGACATAGTTTGATGAATTCAGTGTGGAAGAACTTGACTGGCCCTAACACAGAGCCCTGACCTCAACCCCATCCAGCACCTTTGGGATGAACTGGAACGAGATTGCGAGCCAGGCCTTCTCATCCAACATCAGTGCAGAATGAATGGGCACAAATTCCCACAGAAACTCTCCAACATCTTGTGGACAGGCTTCCAAGAAGAGTGGAAGCTGTTATAGCTGCAAAAAGGGGACCAACTCTATATTGAAGTATATGTATTTGGATACAATACAATCATTGCAGGTTTGGACAAATATTTTTGTCTATAAAGTGAAAGAAAACCTTGAGTTGTCAAGGTACTGCGTGTTTGTGATAAAGGTTTCCTTTATTAACTGTGTTAATAGTCTTTGTTAAGTATGACGATTGGTACGATTAGCATTTATGTCAGAAAAATGCCAGCATGTTTTAGTTGTTAGGGATAATGCTTTAACTTAAAGGTCTTCCGGAATGGGTTATGGTTTCATTTTGATGACTGGCTGTATTTTTTGGGGATAGAAAGATAGTTGCTATAACGTGCATAACAACTGAAATCCTAACCACAAGGAGTGTTCATGTCAAACGGGGACTTTTTTAACAGGGATACAATTTTTTATGAATGACAATGTAAATGGGATTGACATTTACAGAAGACTTCAAGCACAGTACGGTGATGAGACTTTAAGCCGCATCCATGATCCATGGAGTTCCATCCAAGCAAGCCACATCACCCGAAGAATCCGCTGCTAATGTTCTGTGTCAGACACTACAGCACACCCTAGAGACCCTGCTAAGGTATAATGTTCGCCGTTGTAATGTTATGGCTGATTGGTATATATCATGATTTCCATGTCAGTTGAAACTGATTAAAGTTAGATCTTAGTGTGTTTGATATTTTGATATTCAAAAGTAAAGATCTTGTAAGATATACTGTAGGTGATTGGAGTCTCAAAAAAAAATCCCCTCACACTTTCAAACTTGGCTACATTCTTTATAAACATTATAATTTCTGTTCATTTCTACTCTTTTCCATTTGTGCTCATTATTATTTTTTACCTTTTTTACATAACGTGGATCAGAATGCACTGTTCTCTCCACCCATTAGGTTTCGAAAGACAACAATAATCAACATCTTCACATCATTTAGGACATTTTTTTTGGATCAGAAGTAGCATTGTTGATATACGGTTAGCTTTCTGGACTTCAATAGCATTTATAATTCTTGTCTTTTTTTGATTTTCTAGTTTGTTTAGCAGCTGTGACTTACTGAGACTATTTATAGTATACAGGAGTGATCGAAACAATGAGCTAGGAAGTAACGCCTACTAGTACTGGAGAGGACTAAACAATAGTGGGCAGCCTTATGGGACTTGGGAAGAATGACAATTTCTTATCTTGCGCACACATAAAATAGCCCTTTATGCTGGCTGTATAAGTATCAACACCACCTACAAGGCGTTGTGGGTATAATGCGGAGCAGAGGAAATATTTTTTTAAATTTTTTTAATTAAGAACCACTATTCCAAGTTTCATGGGTGCTCATAGACTGAACCTTTTTAGTAGGTGAGTGTAGCTGGAGAAGGACTTGTGTCGGGATTGTAAAACAAATTATATTGCGAAAAGTACAGCACAACTGGAAAACTAAATGTTGAATTTCTTCTTCATGGCTCATTTGGACCTGTCATGATGAGATGATTTGTCATGGATAACACTTGTACTACCAGTTTCATGATCGTTTCCTTTTTACTTTTTGCCATTTTTATCATACAAGCAAACTGTATATTGAATAAAAGATACAAGAATGTTTTTATATAATAATAGGAAACTAATCAATGAAGAAGTCCAGTAGCGTAAAGTTGATTATTTTTCAATTCTAGCATATACCAAAGTGTTTTATTCCTCTAATACATGGCAGTATTTAAAATTACATTATTAAATTATTTTAGTATTTAAAATAAATTGTATTTAAAATTACAATTGTTTAATGTTCCGGATCTTGTCAAAAACAATTTTCTGGCATCCTGGGCTTCTTTGTTGGTTTTGAAACATTTCCTTTTCATCCAAGCAGGGGCGCCACTAAAGATTCTGGGCGCCTTGAAACCCTAACATATTGTGCCCCTATCTATGATGAAGCCGGCCCTTTGCAATTGCCATAGTGTTTTTATGGACCCCCTAGAAACTTAGAGCCCCTTGGAATTGTCTTTACTTACACCCGTTAACAGCACCCCTGCATCCAAGTAACTTCTTCATCCTTTTTCAGACTGAAGAAACTACCTGGATGGGTAGTGAAACAATTGTAAACCAATAAAAAGAAGTCCAGTTGCCAGTAAAATATCATTCTTAAATGAAAAAAAAAGAAAAGCAAACAATATATTTCTGTAGTATAAAAAGAATAAGACACTTCAGGTTGTGTTATATTAACATTATAAAACAAATATCTATAAACCCTCCAGCAATGTTACATCATTGCAACCTGGTTTGACTTGCTATGAAGTGTTTCCTGGCTTATTTAGATAGTAAACCACTGTAGTGTTTGAGTGAAAACCAGAACATGAACCTAGTTCTTGTTATTTAATCATCACTTAAAGTAGAAAGAAATCAGTGCACATCATTAATATCCTTAGGTCAGCTCTGTTCTATATCTATTTATATGATCTGTGAACATTAATCTGTAATGTTTTCATGTGAACATGGTATTCTCCCACTCCTCCTACATCCAGAGTTGAAGATAAAAGCAGTGCAAATTAATATCAATAAAAATGAACGTGCTTGTGCAGCTTTAAATATGTCCGGTTGACTGATACTGGGGTATTTTTTTACTCCCCACAAATGTTTCCTCTCTGCAGTCCTGACTAAACGCCCAGGGATAAGAGTGACAGCTATTCTATCCTCTCATGTCTGTCACACATCTCTCTTTAGTTTCTGTTTCTGTCCTCCTCATTAACCCTTATTAACCTCACTATCATTAGCTTACAGGCCTGCTGATTGTGAGCCTATCAGCAGAGAGGCAGTGTAGATACCAGTCAGTGTCACATATTGATGACACATGAGGCTCCTCAGAAACACATTCTCTCTATGACCACCTGCTCTCACGCTCGGTCTCTCAGTGCTACAGACCCCTACACTAACAGTTGCAGGTCATCTTTCTCACTGATAGCCAGAGCTCAGCACTGTGGGACAGACTCAGTGCCTGAAGTCTGCAGATAGGAAAGACAGGAAACAGGTATACTGACCTTCTTTTTATTTTTACTCATAAGTCATGTGCTGCTTTTCCTGATTCTACAAACTCCCACAGCCAATAACGGAAAGACCCTCTTTAAGGGCTATGGTTCGGTCACCGCTTAGGCTGAGAAATATGGTATACAATGTATTTATAATATTGTACATTATGTTACATACAGTAGTAATACACACTATGCTAGAGTTTCTTTCTTTCTTTCATAATGTTTTTTTTTTTACATTACAAACTATTTTAATAGCAACACAATTTATGTTATGTTTGCAAATTTAAATTTATTTTGACATTATTTTTAAAAAATACACCATTTCTTTTACAGAATGATTTATTTGTAAATATGAATACAATAATGTTTAATTATTAAAGATTTTTTTTCTTATTTTCTTTTTTTTTTAGTTTTAAATGGCCATTTAGGTCAACTTGGGTCATGAATGTAGACATAAAACTGACATTTACAGAAGATTTCAAGCACAATACCGTGATGAGACTCTGCAGTAAAACATTTTAAAAGTACAAATGCTTTAAAGAAGGCTGTGAATCTGTGAATGCCAATCATGGCCAAGATGGCTATAAGCCCACTGCAGTCGTTCCCATAAACATTCAGCAAGTAGACCGCCTGATCCTTGAAGATTGATGAATAAATTATCACCAACTTTGTCTGTACAGTAGTAACTGTACACACAATCTTTCACCAACACCACTTCTACATTACAGGAACTTAGCTGAGACTTATTCCCACATCCCCTATACAGTCATGACCAAACTCGAAGCCATTTCCACATATTTGGGCCAGGAGTTCCTGGGAGGCCAGTATTACAGATATGAAGCAGGCAGTCCGATAATGGTGTACTGAGAAAAACTTCCTACCTCGATGGTATCCAAGCACTAAAAAAAACACTGGGATAAATGAAATAAAGGGAGTTTTTACTCTAATAACTGTTATTCTGCAAAATTGTATATTAGTTTCAATTTTAGATTTGTAAATATTGCAATGTTTCTCTTTTAAATCGTATATTTTCCTAAACGTAAGGAAGTAAGTTTTGTTATTAAACACAAAACTGCTGTTTTGTTGGCAGGTTTTTTTTTTTTTTAGAAAAATTTAAAAAGCAAAGGAATCTTCTTTATATTGATACTTCCATATTGTCGACCCTTAGCTAGAAAGGATGTGAATTTGGACAGAACATCAGAGAGTTAACTGTGAATGAATTGTGTCCTCTCTCCATCTGTGAGAACCGCTTTTTTTTCCCCTTAGGGTCTTCCTTCCTGCTGTTGACCTCTGAAGCTAATGGATGTGTTTCCTGTCTTTGCTAACCCATCATCTGTCAGGTTTAGTCAAGGTTTAGTATTATTATTATTATTATTATTATCAGTATTACATTATTATATTATTATTATTATAAGTATTCGGATGTCAAGATGTTGCAGCGGCTGTAGCGTATCTGTGCTGCCTCATAGATCCAAGGTGCCTGATTTGTAATGAATTATCGTAATATGATAAATTTAGTGCATGTGTAAGAAAATAGACGCGCACTCATATAAAGCCGCATGTCGTTAAGGTCAGTTTGAATTCTCGCATGTTAAACGAACAGGGCTTTGTTCAAACAGCTCAAAAGAAAACGACCGTCGGATGTGAGGGTGGGGTCCCGCTCAATAGCTTATGTTCCTGCTGCTGGTACGGTTGTAAAAATAACAACAAAGTCATAAAGCACGCGCACACACGCACACAGGTTGTTGGATGGTTGTTTTATTTTATGGCGACACAACAATGTTGGATGGTTGTTTTATTTTATGGCGTTACAAGCATTTCACTGCATATCGTACTGTGTATGACTGTGTATGTGACAAATAAAATTTGAATTTTATTCTCTTATGAAAGAGAAAAAATCATTAAAATAATTAATCATCAGTATGATTTTTTTCCTACTATAGAAATATTTACTGCTTAAACTTCTGAATAATATTATTTTCATGTTATATATTCATTGCGTATTCTAAATGTAGTTTGTTAATTTTGTTAAGGCTACAGTAAGTAAGCCTTATGTTGCTTTAAGATTTAAAGGAAGTACTTGCCTTGTGGTTCCCTCCACTTTTAGGTAACATCACACAAGATCTTTTTTCTAATACTGTTTGTATAAGATAATTGCATAATCGCGGTGATGCTGAGAATCAAGGGGGGCACAACTGAGTGAGGTGTGGCCTACTCCCTCTTCCCTGTCAATCACCGTGAAATTAGCTAATCATGTGGAAGACAAGTTCGTGTGCTTTCCTCTGAGTGTGTTACTCTAGCAGTGATGCAGCACTTGATGTGTACGATGCAGTTGATTGGCTTCACGTGCTTTAGAGGAAGCAAAAAGAGGAAACATCTTAACCTCATGCTACTTTTTAATCACCTTGCTATATTTAATGCAAATTGTTACCATGTTTTTCATAAGCTATTTCTACTTGTTTTTTTGTTTTTTTTAATGTACCCATAGTACCCATTCTACAGTGTGTTGCACATTTCTTATGGGACTCGTGATATAACCGTGTGTGTGTGAACACCAATTATAGAACTCCGTGTCGGCTACAACATGTCCTTAGAGACAGCTCATAACTTTGTATTAGTGCACATGAAAGTCTCGTCCCCAGATCACACATCGTGTGTGTGTTTATGTGTCGTCTCTCTCTAGCTTTCCTGCTGTGATCCGGGCTCCTGATTCGGCCCTCCACGTCTCCAACACCCCTCCCATCCGTCTTCCAGCAATGGTGTCCTATTCATGCTAATTGAAGAGGCCTGTAAGGAGGGAGTTCCTTTATGGGGCTGAGTCACAGCTCAGCGCCTTCACTCAGGGGAGGAGGAACAGGAGAAGACCCTCGGGAATGTAAAAATGTTTGGCAGGAATAATGGGATGGCAGGAGAAAGGGAGGAGGGTGCAAAAAGGTGAAAAAAGGCCTGATGGGGTAGCGGGGTGTTTGTGGGCTCGACTTAGAACACATTCCTCACCACACACACACACACACACACACTTAACACTAAGCCCCATCAGTAAGGTATTCTAATGGAAGTTTAGAGGGAGACACTTTATCATCAGAACATCAGACAGTGATCGTTTTTCAACCAGGTTTTACAGGAATAATCAATTTCAGCATAATCTCAAACTACTGCTTGTGTAGCGTGTGTCAGTTTTACAGACAAGACAAATGTTTTTACCGATTTCTCTGAAGCAGAAATGGAACAAAAAAAATTATTTACTCAAAATCCATTAATTCATGTTTTAAATGTGATTTTGTAGAATTATGTGAACAGTTATAAAATAAATTTAAAGCATGCATACAAAAAAGGTCTTAGGGTAATATAAACTTTTGTTACTTCAATTATTCCCAGTATTGAAATTTTTAAATCGAACTTAAAAACTTATCTGTTTACCAAGACTTTATATGTGTTATAGTGGTTTGTATTGATAATTTGATGGTTCCTGTTGTTCTTAAATGATTTTTACTATGTAAAGCACTTTGGTCAACCATTGGTTGTTTTAAATGTGCTATATAAATAAAATAACTTAACTTATTCTAAAGAGTTTGTTGATTATCCACAGATCTAATTAATTACAGTACATTAATAAAACAGCGGAACAAATCCAGATAGTGCCTGTCCCTGTCCAGAATAGTCAATGTAGAACAAATTGCTCTAATACGTCAATGCTGCCTCTGATAGAAAGGTATCAGGACCCTCCATACACCACAGCACATCGTTTAGCAGGCAAAGAGTAAAAGGCCTTGAAATTTCCCAGATCTCAACCTGATCGAGCATCTATATGATATATATCATATATCATATCACAATTCAACTACTTGAATATGGGCAATATCTTTATCATCTTATTGTTTTTGTTTGTGTGTATGTTTCTTTCTTCCTATTAACAATTTCTTCAGCTGTTTAGGAGCAGGTCTCCTTACTACGCCTCTGTCTCTTGGTGGTGCCAGTCTCTGGAGAAATTAAAGCAAAGTACGGCCAAGTAGGAGGGGATAGATGACAGTCACAGTCACAGGAATTTGATATAAGATAAGTGATTAAAGCACTCACATGACATGAACACACTCTGTTCTTTTTCTCCAAGCGCAATGTGATGTAGTCATTACATATTAGAAATAACATCTGAAACACTACAAAGTTGATTGTTTAGGAATTACGGCTCTGGAGTGTCTCGTTCTTTTTCTACATTAATAATCACCACATCATACTCGTATCATACAGTTACATTTCATGCTGTGGAAAGTCCACATGACAAGTTGTTTCCACTTACTGTGTATCGACTATAACTACCTGTTCCATTACCACACTCTTGTTTTTCACATTGGTGAAATACAGACTAAGTAAAGACTTAATAAAAATACTAAGAACCAGAAAAGCATGCTCCTGTTATAAAAACTGTACTGACTGTTATAAAACTCTGGCACTGGAGACTCCTTCCATAAACTCACGCTCGACTTATTTCTTTAGTGTCAGTGAGAGAATTGTGACCTTCAGCTCAGTCAGCGCATCGCTGATGCTGGACTATTCAGAACTGACACAGAAGTAGGAAAGCAGAATATATCTTGATGCCACACCTTCAATGGAAAAAAGGAGATGTTGATAGACAGCTTTCCCATCTATTGTTCTGTATTTTCACATGGTTTTGTGCTGGACGGTCCTGCCAAGAGGTTTCCATAACAGACTCTTGTCACTAGAACTGTATTTTATTTAAGCCTGTGAGAACATTTTGCCCTGACTTCCTGTTAGACCAGTCGTAGCTTCTTATCAAATTTCCTGGATTCTCTACTGATTCTGATATCCCCAACTTCCCAAACTCCAAGGAAGCAGAGACAGATTTGGTATTGAAGTCCACTCTGATCTAGCAGCATAGTCGTCTGTCCTATGGCGTGATAATTACTTTACATGATGCATCACAGCTCTAACCGCGTTTTGGGTTTGCTTTAAACTAAAATCGATTAATCAGCATAGTGTATTAGGACAGGATCGTGACTGTAGGATTTAAAACTATAACTGGTTCAGAAATGAACTTCTTGATCATTGATACGCCTCAAAGCCGGGGTTCTTCTATAAAGCCACTTCTTCTAGAAGTTACGCAAGTAATAAAATCCTTTGCAACACGCGGTTATACAGCAGATACTATAAATAATCAACAACTAGGAGTATTCTTACTACCCTGAGTAATCAGTTGATTCATTTCCAGTAACACAGCTTGAATTGTTTTTCTTCCAAAATGCTGACAATGGAGACTCCTTACAGATATCAACCTTCCATTATTTCGTTGAGACCACTCTGAGAGTGTGACCTGGCTGACGTGGACAGCTGCTGTTCCTGAGAATATCTGTCTTATTTACATTTAGGTGTTTTCACAGACACTGTGACACAGGTTACTGTACAAACAGAAGAACTACTCTATTAGTAAAACACCTCACACTGACATAGTGAACAGTCACTGTGTGACGGTTCACACGAACCCGGTTTTAACAAGACTAGAGGATCGGTGAGGAAACATAAACACAGCATCAGCTTTTTTTTTTTCTTCCAAGACTTGATGAAGTGGCAGGTGCGGCTGGTGTAATTAAGAATAACAGCACTCCTCCGTCAGCTCTCCACCCTCAGATTTCAGACTGTTATCTTTTGTTTGGGCAAACAATGTACCAGCCCAGAAAAAACAAATCGCGTACAAAATGTTGTTTTGCAGATGTTGCACTTCCCAGATTGCCCTGCTGTACGTGGAGGTTCTGTTAATTTTCATATCACAATTTCAAGGATTTACACTTTTTAAAAGCCAAATCAAACAATTACAATGCTGAACTAAGCTATCCTTTCATATATCCTAATTATACTGTATAACAGCAGATTAATTCTATTAATATATAATTTATATAACTTAAATTAATTTTACATATTAGGTTTGCTTTTTAATATAGTAAAGTAAGGAATAAAGCAAATAAATGACCGAGTGTTTCAGATCATGTATTATGTCGACATCACTGAAAACTCAAATTACAAAGACAAACCCAACTAACCAATACTTTCGAAGTTTTGCAGACATTTTTTAAACCATGTGTAGTTTTAAAAGTGCGTCAGCAGTTTTTCAGCACACAGTCATCTCTAAAGTCACACTAACATCCTCAAAGTGTATCTAAGCAGGTGCGGTTGTAGATTACAAGTTTTTCTTTCTGTTAAAGTTCTCATTAAGTTAATTTCTCTGAACATACTCCATTCATTCATGTCTTTATTCCAGTATCCAGAAATACATCATCATGTGTTTAATTAGAAATCCAAAACTTACTCACCTAACACAAGGATAGTCCACATCAGCATCTTGAAACGCATCTTACTTCTGTTGTGGTGTTTTGTTTTGTTTTTTATTAGAGAGAGAGAGAGAGAGAGAGAGTTTGTTACTAAGAAAAAAATAATAAAAAAGTTGATGATGATGATGATGCTGGAGGTGACACGCCGATGTTGTGTTGTGTCTTTCTAAATAACTTCTGAGTGTTGAGCCCAAAGCCAGAGCTCTTTTGTTGCAGCTGCTATTCTCTCTTTCTCTCTATGTGTATGTGTGTGTGTGTGTGTATGTGTGTCAGTCTCCCTTCTGAGCAGGAGGATTTGAGTCCGGAGTGTTTTCGGGTTTCCTTGGCTGCACCCTGGCTGATGGTGCTATTCACAGCGCGTGAGCAGTTCTCTGACCAACGAGAAACTTTTCCCTCTGTGTATGTGCTGCAGTGTGGACTGTTCTGACGTACGAAGGGGGGGAAGGACGCACCCACACCCACCAACACCCACCCACACACACACACACACACACACACACACACACACAAGCAAAGCACTGCCCAAGTCTAAAAGCTGTCACTGGTTTAATAATAGCTTTTCAATAGACTCTGGGGGGCTGAATGGTAAATGCAGTGACATGTGAGCAGAATCCATGAACTCTGCACTCTGAGCATCAGTGTCGTGTCCAAGTTTTGCTTTGTTTTTTGGTTTTGTATCTTCTTTTTTTACCCCCCAAATTTCCTCCTATTGTGCATGTCCATGTGATATTTCCCCTGTCAGTCCTGAACTGGACCATTTCCAGACAATGTTTGGTTTTTCTATCCATATATATATATATCCATCCATCCATCCATCCATCCATTTATTCCAAGTTATCCTGTGGATGTGTTGTTTTGCAGAACACATCTTGTTTGAGAGCTGTGGGTCCGCTCTTTAAGGTATTAACGTTTGTCATAAATTCGAACAATGAACAAAGACAAAAGCAAAATCTTTAGTGCTGGTTTATAATTCAAATGACAAAATGCTAAATTGTGTAGCAACAAGTGGATTTGAAGTTTTTTGTTGTTTTTGCATAAAGCCATGGATCTATAGAACAAGATGCAAAATAAAGAAGAACATGCATTAAGGTTTTACAAAATGTTTCATGAGATTCATGAGATTGTTCCAAATATCAGCTGTTTCTTATAACGTGACAATTCTAGTAAAAGCTTCAGGCAAGGAAGCAGCTCTTGAACTCCACTGAGTGTCCTTTGGAATTGTGTGGGAACGAACACTGTATAAAACATGGGATGCATGAAAAAGGAAACTCCCTTGATAACCTTAACAGTAAATTAGAAATGGACTGTAAATGTACGAAATTGCAGGAGTTTCATGAGTATGATCTTATCAAATTAAAAGCAAAGAAACATTATTATAGAAAAGCTTGCAGACTAAAGCAAAGAATCTCACTGGTATCACATGACTGTTCACTAAACAAGTCTTTAAACCCTTAAACAGACATCTCAACCACTTTTATTACATTGTACATCAACAAGTACAGTTTTGTTTTTATTTCAGCTTTGAAAGCTCATGAAAACCAGACATTTCTATCTTTCCTCAAGTTACTTGGATCGTCAAGTCATCATGTTAACGGACAGAGCACATACTTGTCTCCGACTTTCTATGCTTCTTATAATGTTATAGACTTTTTTGCAGACATCTGACTACCATGACATAAATCAGAGCAGAAGGACCATTAATCGACATTAGGATACTTTTGTAGCCTAAGGAAGTAATATTAGTACTAGTATTTTTGATGATAATTACATTCGAGGTTTATTTCCAAGACAAAAACTTAAGAGAATGATTACCTGATTACCTGATGCTTTCTAAAAAAACAAGTAACTTAGCAATTGATAAATTCTGTTCTGCTGATTATTTTCATATGCAGTATATTGTAGAGGACTTCATAAGTTATTCAAAAGCGAAACAAGTGTGTGAAAATGGATGAAGAAGGTAACAAGGATATTAATTTGCAGAAGTTTGATTTGTTATCACAACATGATTAGACTCAGACGTGATACCTACAGATACGAGATTCCTCCTGGATGTGGTGTCATGTGCTAGTGTTAGCTCATTTAGCACTTCTGTTGCAAATGAGACAATGCTACAGGTATGGAATATGCCATGCTTTATGCTTCATAAAATGACGTGGAGGTAAATAGTACTGACATTTCAGGGGTTAGAGAAGGAGTTGTGATTCAGCCTTGTGTTAGAAGTTTTAAATAATTTATAAGGAGACAAAGTGTTATTTACACTTTACATTAGTGCTTTCTTGCTGAAAGTAAGATATATATATATATATACATACAGTAGTGTGCCAAAGGTTTAGGTGAAAAGTTTATTTGTATGCCTGTAAGGAAAGCAAGATATACAGTATGACAGGCCAGGAGATGCTCCTGGGTTTTGCATAAAAATAGAAAGAAGCAAGTTTTAAAAAGTTATGAGAAGAACTCTGGCATATTCTCCAGCACGATCAGTAAAACCTCTCAGCTGTTTTACTTACAGTATAAAACTGCACAAATCAGATTTAACACTACTGATTTTTTTTCAAGCAAAGAGTTTTCACACTAAATATTAAATGTGTTTATTTTATTACTCTTTACTGCTCTTTATAGAAATAGAAGTTTCTTTTATGTAGAAATATTTTCAAAGGCGTCTCTTTGCTTATGGCATTTTTGTATGTGCCCAAGACTTTTGCACAGTACTGTAAGTAAAACAGCTGTCTTAACTGTCTGAGTGTGCTGAAGAATATGAGTTCTTTCTATTTTCATCCAAAAGTCAGACGCCTGCATATTTTTTAGTTTCAATCTGAAAACTGGTCTGTCATGTAATATGTTGCTTTCTTTGCAGTCATGCAAATATTCTTCTGCAATGTTATTAGTTTTAATGCATGTTTGGAAAAATCAATGAATAAATAAATAATTATATATATATAGTTTTAAATATACGGTGATAGTTTTATAGAAGGAAATATTCATGATCAAGTCAAGTGAAGTAAGCTCTTACTGCTTACTGTAAGTTGGAGACTAAATTCTTAAAAATAATTTACTCTAATGTGCTGTCTATGTGCTTTGAAACATTTGTGAATTTGATAGCTGTAAAACGATACTATGGATTAATTAAACTTGATAATACTTCTACTCTTACCATAAACAGGAAGCTCAATTTGATGAGTTTGGTCAAATTAATAAGAAGTTTAGTCAAAATAATTTTTTGCATAAATATTTCATCATTTGTCAACCAAAGGGGTAAAGTAGACGGCAGTGAGCTCCCCAGCTGTTGCCTTGTTTGCTTTTGAAACAGTTTCATGCTGAATGGGAAAAAGCCGGGTCTTTCCGGGTGTGTCGCTTGTTGTCATGGCATCGCTTGTTTGCAGGTCAACCTTGAATGCGGTGAACTTTCAAAGATGACCAGGAAATAAAATGGCCATAAATTCAAACACTGTTTTCAGTTACAGTATTGTTTTATTTTTAATTTCAGTAACTTATAACGGTTTAGATATAACAGGTTATTTTTATACATTTGGGGTAAATCAGATTTAAACCTTTTGTGGAGTGTTTCCAGTAAATAAAATGTGTTTCCAAGCTACCATCTGATACCAGTGCTTGTCCTGAAGGTTTTACACATCCATCATCAGGTCTGTCTTAACTCCCCAGATAACTGTCCGCTTTGGGGATCCATCTGCTCAGCTCTAGGACATGCTGCATGTGTATTACAGACTCTCCCCATGTTGGATGTAATATGATTCAAATATTTATCATTTGGCAAATGGATTCTCCTTCATAAACAAACATCAAATCAGCAGCTTTAAGCAAGTACCTGATTTTTTGCCCAATCATGAACTATTCATTTCTTTACACTTGCACTTCTATATACCTTTAAAGAAATCTCACATATTGCTTTTACTGAAAATACTTAATAATCCAGCTCTGCTGAATTCTCAATGGCAATGATTTTTAATACCAGCAGCTCTGGCAGGAATTCTGGTGTAATGCAAATCACTCAATTTGGTTTGGCTCTTGTTTGGCATTTTGTTTTTTGATAATCATTAATGGATTGAAAAAAACAAACAAACATTTTATTTAACAGGGACAATCTGATAATCATAGTTCCTACATGTTTCCTCACACTTTGCATAATTTCTTACATTTTTTTTATTCTGTAAAACCTCTTTACAACAACGACCACACACTACTGTATATAAACAAACCTGAATTTAATTGAACAAATAAAAATGTATAATCATGATAGGGTGATGTTTTCTGTAGAGATATTTCTTATAGAAGGAGTCTTGGTATTAGTGTAAGAGTCAAAGATAACACTATTCTGTTTTCCAAGTCTGCAGAAACAGAGGGCGTTGTGCTTTGAAAAGTCTAATTAACTCCAAGAGAGAGAGAAAAAAAAGACATGAGGGAATGAAGTCAGCATAACAAAAGTTATCATGGGACCTGACTTATTTCTTGGATATACAGTAAACTGTTCAAACTACAAAGTAAATGTTGTCTCTTCTTCTTTTCCCTCTCTCTCTGATGCTACATGCTACTCCTGAGATAACAGTGATCCAGTAGTTAGGATCTATACAGACAGCCTAAAGATCCACTTGGAAAGCATGAAAATGACTTGATTATGGTTATGACGGCTTATGATGACATGAACGAAACATGAGGTTGAAAAGAATAGTGGCTATGTGACTGGTTGAAAATTCACCCCGATCTTGAGCCCTGATATCACTTTATAAGCATTCGTATTTAACCTCATTATATCACCCTTTGTCAAGAAATTTTGATTAGTTTTTGCAAACCCTTGGGTTACTTTACATCTTTTAAATCTTAGCATTCTGACAGGAAATTGTTATCTCCATCAGTCATTCCATTTATTTTAGGTAACACCCAATGGACTGTATTTTTAAACTGCTCTGAAGCAGATGGAGACAACCTCAAGTGATTTACAGGTGATATATAGACTACGACTCAGCCATACAATATACCATTCCTATGCTGGGACTATTTGGGGTGGCAGACTGGAAATGCCACGCCTATGTATCCCATTTCCTCCTATAGAAAGCTTGGAATCGCCCTGTTTCTGTTCATGGGGAAGCTCCTGTTGCCTGCTTCCTGTGTCCCTCCCACAATGTGGTCTACCAGATCATTTGTGTGATGTGGTCACAGCTATCTCAGTCCTCCACCTCTCCAAAAAAAAAAAAAAAAAAACGCCTTTTCCTTTGCTTCTTCACCATCTCCATCCTTTCATGGTATTGTAGACTTGCACTGTCTTTCTGCGGTCGTCTCGTCACTGTCTGTATAGGAAACACACTAACAGGAACACACTAAGTACACAGTGTAGCGTGACGTATCCTTTGTCATACATCCTTCATCAGGCTCCATCCATTTGTCCAGTCCTTTCAGGGAGAAGGCTTGGGAAGGATAACGCTTTAAAGAGATTTGCAGTCGCTACACCACCCCCCTCTAGGTTGCTGTGTGGGTCACAGCTGGGGGCTTTACAGTAGCGTGTGCTGATAAATCCACACATCACTGCGCTATCAGGCAAGAGATAAATGTCCAATCTAAAAAAAAGAAGTCAAAGGTCATCGTTAAGCTTCTCCATATGGGATGGAGCCACTTGGCTGGAGTATCACAGGAATGTTCTATTGTTGTTACTGTAATGTAGATAACAGCTCTGCCTGTTCAAATTTGTTGCTTTTTCAAGTGTTTGAACTGCACTAAAGCCACAGTATGACCCTCTTTAATGCCCTAAATATTTTCTTTACTTGACTGGGCATTAAAAATTAGACATATAGTCCATATTTCTAATACAAATTTATTTAATCAAATTGTATATATACTTTATTATACAAGAAAATGAAAGCAAATCCTTCAATGTGGTTGAGCGGCCTTTTCTTCTGGTCATCACATTCCACACTTCATAGCATGCTGCAAGCTCAGCTCACTCCTGAACAGTCAAGCGGTCTGGCGTCTTTGACTACATGTGCTGCCTCTCATGGGTGATGTCTGTACTATCGACATGAGAGATATGAAATTATATAGTATTTGGTATCATCTCCATATATTTAAAGACACTACAAGTTTTACAGCCATTAAATGTTGACTAGTTAACTTTCACTGATCCTGTATAACCAGGATTACTTCTTTTGCCCACTAGGTTTTATTTTACCAGTTCAAGATCCCATCAATTTTCATGAGAATACTAATTTACTGCTAGAATACTAATCAAAACAACCTCAAAGCATTAGTGATCCAATACCGTATTTGCATGAAAGTTTGTGAAATTTCCTTGTCTATAAAAAAGGGAATAAGGCTTGTTTACGACATTCATTCATTTGTTTATTCAGGTCTTCCCAGGGGAACCCTAGATATTTAATCTCTTCAGAGGGCTGCCTTGAGTTTTCTGCCCAGTACCTGATATACCCCCTAATATAGCTCCAACCCTGAGAAGGAACCCCATTTCCACCACATGTACACAGCTTGGTACCTAAAGGATAATTACACAGATTGATCACTACACAGAGAGCTTCATCCAAAAGTTCCTGCCTTATCATCACAGACCAGTACAGTGACTGCGCACTTGGTTCTTCTTTCTTGTGTTTGTTGCCCGATGCACTTTTATGAACAAGCTTGTTGAAAGATAATCATCTTCAGTGACTTGTTAAGCGAATATGTTGCATAACTCACACATATTTAGTAAAAAAGTTTTCTAAAAAAGTACAGAATGCTGCAGAATGTTAAAAAAAAAAGAAACATCAGAGACATCTTTGATCAAATACCTGCATGGGGTTACTTAAGCACTTGCAAACACACACACACACACACATACGCATACAGCGTTTCTCCCCCAGGCATCGGCTCCGCTTGGTACCAAGCCTCTGATAAGGAGGTGCAGAGTGTTCTGTGTCCTGTCAACTCCTACAACACACTCTCTTCATTCTTCATTCCTGGACAAGCTCACAAGCTCCTGCACAGATAATATAAATCTGCCTCCTAATCAGAGTCCATCTCCAAACTCTGGAGTCTTCAAAAGCTAAAATTTCCAAACAGCAATTGTGAAGGATTGTAACACTGGATGCAAACAATTTAGATTTTATGTTGTTTATGCCCACAAATGTGACGGCAAATATTGTCTCTCCATCTGGTTTTGTACAGAATTAAATTTACAACATTGACCTTCGACAACTATTTGATGTTGAAAGAAACTGATAAGGAAGGCTGTCATCCAATGCACTTACTATGAACTGACTTGAATTGGATTATGCCTCCAGATTTTATTTTCTAGGTGCAAGCCCCCCTCTCCCCCCCCCCCCGGCTTAAACAGTTCATTGTAATATGTCAATATCCAGGGAGGAAAGCAAGTGCATTTTTTTTGTTGTTTTTACTCAAGTTCAATTATTTCCCGGTTTACATCACCATCAAAAATGCACAGCACTGAGGAAAAAAAATTTGGGCGTAATAGGTGAAAGATCTTGAGACTAATGGCTCATCAGAGGGAGGACTTGACCACAAATATGCACTGCTGATGCTTGGCACAACATCACTGAGGATAAATGTGTCTGAAACAGAGCAGAAATCCTCATGCACGTGCACATTCCTGGAATACTCCCACCACTTAGGGCCTCCAGTGAGCAATGTGTGAAACAAGGTCCTTCAGAACCCCTTGATCGAGTTAATGGGGAAGGAATTCCAAAAGCTGAATGCCAGAGCAGGGCTTTGGAGAGGATTGACAAATAAGTGGCGAGCACTCACTCCATTGCTCATTGGCATTGCAACATGACGTCATGATCAGCACGTACCCCCAAACGGAGTCGCAGTGAAAGCCTCAACACACATACAATGCAATTCAGTTCAATACACATGCAAATAGGATCCTCGGTCTTTGTACAAACACCTGTAGAAAGGTCTTGCAGCACACATTACACTTTTTTTCTTTTTTTTATTTCTCTCATAAATGTTTCAACACAACTGACACCACTAATAAATGATTCACTTCTTCATAAATTTCACATAAACACACACCCCATTAGCATTCCTTTCTTTTTCTTTTTTTTGTAAGAAAGAAATGTATACAAAGATAAGCCCCTATTCCTGTTGTAAAATATTGCAATTAATCATTTTGCAGCTTGTGATCCAGATACGATTGGACGACTAATAGCATCATGCAATGAAACCTTGTGCCTTTTTTCAAGACAGATTTGAATAATATGTAATTAAATAAATGTGCAAAAAAGAAAAAAAGAAAAACATGAAATACAGGCTGAGAGAACACATGGATCATAATGATTAAACATGCAGTCAATAAGTTGGAAATCTTCATTCATCTTCTATACCGCTTTATCCTGTATTCAGGGTCGCGGGGGGCCTGGAGCCTATCCCAGGAAGCTTCG